>VZRZ01007688.1:710851-941015 GCA_013398175.1 Climacteris rufus
TTTTTTTGAGTGGGGAATAATGTAGACTTCAGGAGCAGAAATCAGTGCTTTTTAAAATCTGAAAGGTATGTTTCAGGCTGGTAAGTAGATGTGGCCCTAAGCCTTAGTAATGTTGCATAACTCTGAAGCTTTGGCTATATGCAACAGGAAGCCTCTTTTCTGGTTGCCCAAGGGCTTCTTACCAAGTGTGCATGCATTCAGCACTGAGAGCCTGCATTAGTGCATGGGGGTAGAATAAAGGTTGGCCGTTACTGGAAATGAGGATAGCATGGGGATGAGTGAGTGTTTCCTGTGTATAAGAGTAAGATAAGATTATATTTTTCTTTCATCCCTTCCTACAAAAGGGCGGCTTGAACTTTTTCTCCATAAAGTTCTTAAATGCATTTAAGAAAAAAAAAGAGGACAGCTGCTTTATTTTACAAAACACTTTTTGGTGGCCTGGAATGATAGAGTGTGTATTGGAAGATAACTTGTTCTTCCCTTGCTTTACATATCTAGGAAGGGCAAGATTAGATAATCTAGTGCAAGCTTACACCAGGAAGTTGAAGGAGACATGCCTTTAAATGGTTAGTTAGGTGCAAGTGTGAGTGCAGGGATCTCTTTTTAGATTTTATTGGTTTTGTTGCTGGGGCAAGATTAGCTTATTGAGGTTTTATCTTAACCCAGTGCAAAAAGCATTTCCTGAGTGATTACGTCCCATTTAAATTTTAAAAAGTGTACACATGAACTAAACTTTCCTCTGTTTTGACAAAACTAGCATACATCTCCAGCAGATGTTTCCAGAACTACCTATAGATAGAGCCCTGCTTTTGGGAGGAGTCAGGAGAAATTGCTCTCGTGCTCATGGCAGTAGAATCAAAATCCAGCATCCTTTTCTATTACCCTAGCATGTCATAGATCAAATGAAGATCAAGCTCCAGATGTGCAGATGAAATACAAAACCTCTTATTACTGTGATCCTCTTCAAGGTGCTTTTATGATCAACCCACACCAAGACAGAGTGTTGATTTTATCAGTCTGGGTCCCAGACACACAGGCATGTCAGTCTTGCTCTCTGGAGTTACAGAAATGCCTTTGTAGTGTGGACTGTGGGTGTCATAGGGTCACATACCCCTCTGACTCCAGGAATGGGTTTGTACCAAGATGAAGGATATGAGATGGTTATATCCTTTGTTTGTGTCTTTTTCACCTCCAGGTTTCCTTTCTGTAGGCATTTTACCTACTCTTCCCGTTCAGAAGCAATCTGTAATGAAATGGCCACAATAGAGAAAGTGTTATAGCTGCATTTTGGGATAGAGAGCTTGTATGATGCACCTGCAGGGTTGGGGTGGCCAACTCACTGTGTTGGGGTGCCTGCGGAGTAGCAAAACCATCACTTCATCATCCTGTACATCACTTTGTCTTGTTTTTGAGTATCTTCATGGCCCTAAAAAGCAAGAGCACAGTGTTAAAAATCCAGGCTTAGGTTCCATGTGCTGTGAGGGCCACCAGTGTCGGGTGGGCTTTATCTCTGTTATAATGAATGCACCAGCCTGTGTTTTTTTCTGGAAGGGATAATGCTCGAGTTCCTGATGGGTCTGGGGAGCATCGTTCACACTGCTTTGTATCCAGTCCAATTTGTGAAGAAATGGTTTGTTGATACATTTGTTATCAGCGGGCAAATTGTGGGATTGCCTGTGGAGAGGGTTAATGCATGCTGGAGACTGCGGCTCCCTGGCAGCCTGAGCTCATCCAAGTGCTGGTGCCCATGGCCCTTCCCTCCCCAGCTTCTCCACCCCCTGTCCTTCTGGCTCTGGTTCTCCTCCAGCTCCTTGCCAAGCTGTTTCAGCACTCTTAACTGGGAACAAAACTAACCTGGCAATAAAAAGTGAGTATTTTTTTTTTTCCCCTGGGATATGTACTGAAAGGGCTCAGTGGTGGGCAGGCTGGCAGGGAGAGAGGGCAGGAGTGCACAGCTGGAGGTGGGACAGTGGTAGCACCAACCAGAGCCCCGCTGCTGCTGAGAACTGGGGAGGGAGACTGTGTTGGAAGGGGCTGGGAAGGGGACCCTGCTACAGCAGCCTTTTTGTTAATCTATGAGAAGGGAGGAGGGGGGTACCCAGCCCATTATTATTTATTAATTAATTAATCTCTTGCTCCTATGCAGCAAGAGATTGTCCTTGTATGTTAAGCCCTTTCTCTCTTGTCTGTGTACAGCCAGGGAGCAGTGCTTTGCTGCTGTGCCGGAGCCGTGTGTCACATTTGCATCCCTGACAGGAGGCTGTGACCTGGGCTGTAGGAGGGGCAGCACGGTCCCTGCATCCCCCTCACTCACAGAGATCCCCTCCATGCAGAGAGCTGAGGGTGGGCAGTGGATCCAGGCTGAACAGTTGTGCCAGGCTCTTCAGATCCCAGCTCCAAACATTTCTGCTGTTTACGGAAGGGATTAGGTTAGTGCAGAGAGCAAACAGTTGTAGCCCAGAACACTCTGGTCTTCACAAACAGGTTAATTGCCTGTGTTAGCTGCAAGTCAGATGCTTCAGGGTTTCATAAAATTAGTTCACTGAAGACATACCTCTTAGAAACCCCGTTCCACTAATAGGCTTATACACATCTATCCCAGTGATTTGGGGGTTAGCAGAGTTCAAAGGCATTTTTAAGAGATTGTTTGATGTTTATATGCTGTACCATTTCTCTGCACCTTTCTGTGGTGCTGATGACTCACAGCAGGGTTATGGATAGCACAGACCGGTTACCTCATGGCAGTTTGCTATGTCTGTGCAGAAATTGTCCCAGTTTAGCTTTACCAGGGTTATAATTTTTATTTGTCTGGTTATGCTTTACTCTCTATGCATCTTATGGCATACCAATACAGAAGAGATCTGGATCTGCATTGCTCTAAGTCTCCTTTCATATCCCTGTACTTACACCCGTTTCTCTAACGAGCAAAACAAAACCACTCCTTCACCAAACAGACTGATCTTTGACAGTTTTATGGAAGCAGGAGGCCTTTGTGTGCATTTCTGGTGTTCGCTCTTAGTGCTCCAGTGCCGTGATCTTGGATCACCACCTGCTGTCTGCTGAAAGAATTCATCCTGTGTCACATTTGCTGAACCACGTTTCTCCTTATTGAGAAGCTGTCTCCAGCTCCCACCCTTCTGCAAGGTACTACCACGTGTGGTTACTCATCATTCTTTTGCTTAGCTCAGAGCTGCCAAGTTCATTAATTAAGTTAAAGCTGCATAAACTCTTAGAAATGTGTCCCCATTAGGGATTTTTCACTGCTTTAGCTAATTTGTTTTTTAAACAAAATGTGCGATGGGTTTGTGCTGAGCTCTTTAGGGAAGAAGGTTGGCACCTGCAAGGACATGACTGGACCTTTGTATGGCTGAGAACAGGGCCTGAGAGGAGAGCCCAGATGGGTAACCATATTCTTCTTGTGCCCTGAGGGCTTGGGTGCTGATGAATCAGATGCCAACATTTTGCAAAGGAGGAAGCTGCTTTGAATTCTTACTTGATGTGAGTGAATGATTTCTGTGGGAACAAAGCAACAGAATGAATAGAAAACACAGGAATTACTGCTTTTCGTTGAACTATATGTTGCCATATATTGTACTGAAGTGCTTTCCTTTTTTTTTGAGGCGTGCATGTTAAATATACGAAGTTTCACTTGCACTGAACAGCCTTTCCCAGTTTGAGCATGGGATGGCAGCTACCATGGTTGGTGCTGGCAGAGGGCATCGGTTAATCTGGAATTGCCAAAATCATTCCTGCAACCAAATGTCCCTCTCACTTCCCTCCTGGAGACTGCCAGCCTGATGCACTGTGGCCAAGTGAAGTGTCTGTCTGCTCCTAAACATTGATTAAGATTTATTTCATACCATCACAGTAGTTTAAGATAGCAATAGTTTTTGTGGGAAGCTGCAACCAGGTTTTTCTAGTCCTGTGATGCCATCCTTGGCTAAGTTTGGGGATGGCGACTGCTCTTGGACATACCTATCTGGTTTTCTTGTTGCAGCTGAGTAAATTTGAAGATGTTTTCATGAGCTAAAACAGGCAGGACTGGCAATGCAGTGAGTTCTGTTGTAAAGATTGGATAGACGAAATACTTTCTGTCAAATGTGTCCTCCTAAGTACTTACCTTTGCCTGGAAATCTGAGGGTTTCTCCACGCTCTCTGTACTTCCTGAGAAGTGTGAGAAGCAATACCTCTGACTGCAGAATTTTATGTGGTGGGTTAGAAGTAGGGAAAGGAGTTCTGTGTTTGAAGATTAGTGGGATTTTTTGTCTGTATGTGTTTTCTGTGTTCTTGAAAATATGAAGTGTTGTGTAAATGTTGAAATTTGGTAGAATAACAGAAGAGGTAGAATCTCCTCTGGATTTGGAGGATATCAGTATGCTGCGAAACCTGCAGAGGTCTCATCAGGAGTCCTTTCTGTAGACACTAGTGGAAACAGGGAAAAAAGTAATTCTACAGCATCAGAGGAAATTAAAATTACAAAAAAAGAAAAAAAAAACAGACGGGAAATATGTCCATAATCGTATCAAGAGAAAAATAATTTGAGATACAGATACTCCACGGGATGATGAAACCTGGACAAGCATAATGGTGATAGATCTCCAGATAACCTGAGACATTAAATGAAGGATACATTTGTAATAAAAGATACGATTTTTTGCATGTTAGTGTGATTTGAGGAGTGGGTGGGAATGACAATGGTTATTAAAAACATTTTATTCTGTACCAGAACTCCTTCTTTGAAAAATCTTACAGAGGTTAGAGAGAAGTAATAAATAAAGTTACTAGGATATTTTGGCTTGAGAGGTGTGATTAAACTCAAAATAAATATGTATTATCAAAATGCCACAAGCAACAGAGGAGAGAGTAAGCATTTTTCATCCTTCAAACATTTGTAGATAATTGAAGAAGGGAGGGAAAATATTTAAAAGGTTGAGATGCGTTGAAACTGGAAGGAACAGTATTAACTGAGGGGTAAAAACATTGAAAATAAGATTATATAAGGTTCATGGGCTGGCATTTTAAGTAGTCTAAGAGTGAGATTAAACAGAATGCTGGACTATGTCCTTTGGGGAGCAGTCCTGCACTGTTGAGAGGATGGCAGAATAGGTTTTGTTCGGGTCTAATCAGCATTCTCTTCCTCTGACCTGGGATGCTTCTCGCCTGAAAATCTAGCTTGTTCTGAGAAGATTGGAAAGAGTTTCTGCTCCTGCATTTTTCCTATGGAACATTTTTTGATTGTAAAGGAATAGTCCTAGTTAGCTCCTATTTGAAACATAAGAAAGGGGCAGACAGTATGGGCTGTACACAAGCACAGAGACCATCAAATACAATTAAATATTGTAAACAAAAGAGTTTGGAAAAGAGACAGTATGTGGACAGAATGGATCTGCAGCATCAGGGGATAAGCAGTCTGAGTAGGTGAGCAATAGGGTTGCTGATACCTGGTTTGCAGTGGGGTAGCCATCGCTCTGCCTCTTGTTTTAGAAGTCGCTCTGCAGATCTTGATGATGGTTTAGGTCGAGTCAGAAGTGGCTTGCTTTGAAGCTGATGAATGGCAAAGGAATGAGTGAAACTGGAGGGCTGGTGAAGCTGCCCTCCTTTCTGGCAGGGGGAGAGGGGTAAAAGAAATCCTGTCCTGCTTTAAGAAAATATGCTTGGTACGTGAAAAAACCTGCGCAGAGCTGCGAGCACGCGACGCAGGGCTGCATCTGCTCGGGGGAGTACGTGCAAGGAACCGAGCGCTGGCCGTGGCTGGCATGCTCGCCTGCGTTGTTCTTTCTCAGATAAGGCTGCGGAGTTTGTGCTCCTGCAGGCAGCAGGGCTGGACTTGAAACCGTCCATTCTTCAGCACGGGCCAAGGCTGCAGCTCGGCTCTGCTAAGTGGTATTGAATGTCCTTCCCTCTCCTTCTCCCCAGCTGCGGGAGCGTGTGGCCACGTGGCCCCCAGGGGAGGCAGACCAGATAGACTAATGTCAGAGCAAATTTGGGATTCAGCCAGTGTCTGAATGACCCGGTGCTGGCTGGAGGTGCACTGCGTTTATCATTGTTTCCTTCGCCCGGAAGGGAAAGCTGCAGGTAGGCTGATAAAGGGACTGGAAGGTTTGTCCGGCTTCGCTGGAGGTCCGTCAGCCCCTGCATGCTCTCTGCTGAAAGGCTGCTTGGTAATCCCCACTCTGTCTTTCCTATCCCCGGGATAAGGTCTGTTTCGCTTTTACTCCATTGATTTAAGCATGCTGGTGTCAGAATAGCCTCGAGCACCTCCAGGCTTTGTGGGGAAGGACCCAGGGCTGGAACAGCAGCCAAAATCTAAAATCAGGATTAGTCTGTTGACACGCACATAAATCAAACAGCCCTCCTATCATAAATCTTTTCTGGGGATTTTTTTTTCTGCTGCGGCGGTGAAAGCAGTAGGAGCGGTGCAGCAGCCTGGGCTTCCCAGGGTTGGGCTTCAATGTCAAGGCTGTTCTCCTTCACCCCGGGTGGCTGAATGCAGCTTCCCCCTTGGTGAGATCCCTGCAGAGGCTGCAGGGCTGCATGCCTTTTTGTTTGCTTCTTGTGGTTTTCTGACATGGTGGGGGTAGCATTTTCATTGTCTTTGGGGGATATCTTTTGCATGGTCAGCTCTCTGTTTCTGAGTCATCTGGTTGGTGTCAGCTACATCTAAGACAGTGCTAAAAGCTTCTAAAAGGTCTGCTATCCAAGAGGTCTCTGTGGAATACCCTAAGCTGAGGGAGGAGTGGGTAATTAATGCCTTGTGTGATGGTAGGGATGCTCAGTATTGTGAAATAGTGAGTGTGCTCCAGGCTTGTGATCTCAGCATGTTTCCCTACAGCTCCTTGGTGTCTCCTGCATGGCCAGCAAGAAGCAAATGGGATATTCTAGCAACAGATACCTGAGCACCTGTGCTCTGTACTCAGTGGTGCCGGGGCAAAGGAGGGGGCTTCTGCACAGATGGATTTTTAAAAATGTACTTTTTAGCACTGTAATGTAACAGAGAGGTGTGCTCTGAACCACATAATGTGCTTGCCTGTGGGCTGAGCAATGAGGGTCAGGCTGGAGGAGATGGACCCAGTTATGGTACTTTTAGGGATGTTGAAGAACCCTGTTATTTTGCCTGTGTTTCCTTCTCTGTTCCAGTGTTTCAGTGCCTTTTCCTTCTCCTGAAATAGCACCTTACTGTGTGTAAAGCTTTGTGTGGGATCACAGGGCGTGCAATCTGCAAACCCCGTAATTTGTTCTCCGTATGCCACCCAGCAGCAAAAAAGTTGCCCAAAAAGATTAAGAAAACAGTGTCATGGCTCCGAGGAGCAAGGCATGCTCTTTTTGATAGAGAAGATAATAGAAGACTGTGCTATACTATGGTCACGGTGGGTGGGATATTCACGTGAATGTGTGTGTGTTGGTTCTCAGGCTGATGTTTTGATCTATATTCTGTAGTATAAAGCTGTTTTCTCCTTTTTCCTTTCTTAAGGGTAACCAGGAGCCAGCAGCAACTCCTGATGCAATGGTGCAGCCATTCACCACAATCCCATTCCCGCCACCCCCACAGAATGGGATTCCCACAGAGTATGGGGTGCCACACACTCAGGACTATGCAGGCCAGACCAGCGAGCACAATCTGACGCTCTACGGAAGCACGCAGCCGCACGGAGAGCAGAGCACGAACACGGCCAGCACGCAGAACGGATCTCTTGCAGTGAGTGCACGGGGGTGCAGAGCCACAGCAGCACAGTGCTTTGGGGAGGAGCAGCCAGTGATTAGATTGCTGTTTCTCAAGTGTGCAGCAAACCAGCAGGAGACATGAAAAGGAGAGAATTAGGAACGAAACATGGCTTCTGACCTTCCATTACTAGGTTTCCCCTTTTGCATGTTCCCCTTGTAAATTGGTGTCTGCAGAGAGCAGCAGTACTTGGATTCATGATGTTTTTACCATGGTGGCATTGTCCAAAGACTGTCTTTTACAAAATTGTTAATTGCTTTGTGTTAATTGGGGAATGGTTCAAATAAATGTGATGGAGGCAAATTCTGGAAGGTTGACAGTACAAAGAATTAGGGTGAGCACATGCATTTTAGGTGTAATCCCGATGCAGTTTTGTTTTCAGAAAGCTAGCAGAGTAGAAAATTACTTTTCTTTGACTTTCTGAAGAGATCAGGGAGCTTCAGGGAGCAAAGATAGGAGATGAACTCTCAGCTACTGGTCATCCATTTGCCAAACCAAGATTTTCGTCATCTTACATTTTTTTATTTCTTCTTCCCATGGCCTGGAACTGGCACTGGGCAACATGCTGGCAGATTATCCCAGGAAAAGCCTTATCCACCCCTTAAGCCACTTGTTAAGACTTAACTTCCTAATAAAGAGCCTTATGGTGAGAGCCTTTGGCGCTCAGGGGCGGATTTAATCTGTTAATGCTTTCAGTTTTACTTGTAGTTGGTGTTTGGCTTGGGGAGATTATTTTTTTTCCCTGGTAAGTACTGAATGAATTCAGTGCCAACAGTTGGAAGAACTGATAGTGCCAGCTCAAGTGTTCCTGGTTCCCAGCATGTGTCTCTGCTCCTTCTGCAGTGGGCAGTGGCTACACAGTTGGTGCCGTTGGTCTTGACTTCAGTAAGATATCTTTTATTTCATCCTGGGAATGCCACAACTTTGGCATCTTGAAGAAGAAAAAGAGTACAAACTTTGGAAGGCACATTGGTAGTGCGTAAAGGGAATTTTGGGAGCCTAACCTGGCAAAACAAAAATGTAGATGAGGAAAGACCGGGCAGGAAATAAAACTTAGAGATGGTGCAGTGTGCAGAAATGCAAGTCATCGTTTCAGTACCAGATTGTCCGATGCTGTTCCAACTTGAAAGATCTGGGCTGCTCGTCTCCAACAAACAACTATCTCAGGCACTGCCAGTTGGATGGGGAAGCTGGACAGAGGGAATAAAACAGAGCAGTGGCTTTCCCTGTGTGTTTTTGCTGTTCCCATCCTTGTCCAGAGCTTAAGAGCATTTCTTTTTAATGGAAATGATGTGAGCCTTGACCTTGGATGTAAACTCTTGCCAGCCTTCCTGCTCCTCTTCCATATTAGGAGCCATCTCCGTGGCTCTGCAGGGCTGAGCTCTGTGTTTCATCAACTAATGCTGGCTCCAAGGAGCCCACAGCCTGTGGCTAGCCTGTGAGGGGGGACTGGGAGCCCATCTGTGTGGGAGGGAGTGTTGCTGGGAGACTGCTGGGAGGCAGTGGTGTTGCCAGGAGTCTGCAGAGGGAGCCTGACTAGCAAGGGGTTATCCAAGAAACAGGCTGAATAGCACACAGTGCTTGTAACTGGCTGTTGGAAACAGGTGTGCATGTCTGGAGTGACCATTTGATGTGGTTAAAGACCTGCAAGCTGAGCATGCACAGTCAGGCTTGTGGGCCATAGCTGGCTGGGAAAGGGTAAGGGCACACACAGGGGTATTGCTGTGGCTTCTGCAGCTGGGACTGATCAAACCCAGAGGATCCCAGATGGTGGCACATGAAGAAATCTGTGGAAGCAGGCGAAAAAGTGTCTCAACATGCCTTTCACATGCCAGAGTTTCACATCCAGTGCATCCTGAATCTTCCAAGTCCCTTTATCTTTATCTGTCTAGGACTCCTTCTGAATGAAGTTATTTTGATTTTGTGGGCTGCCTTAGGATGTAATTCCTTGTAACTTTTCTCCTCCTCAGTATGCTGATTAATGATGTAGGAACTAGGGGAAGGAGGAAGGCTCGGTAGTTACTCAAGTTATTGTGCTATTAAAATACAGCAGAAGAGGTTGGTTATTTAATCTTAAACATCTACAGCTGATGTCAAGCGTCTTGTCCATCATGTGTGCTGGTTCTTACTTGTTTGACACACATGTTCAATTCATGTGGACTAGACTGCTGTGCATTAAGGCATCTTTTCCTTTAACCATTTTATCCTCTTGCTCAAACATCAGTGTTAACTTTAATAGAGCAAAAAGTCATCACGGGTGAGATATGATCCTTCCCTCCTGTTATTGTGACTGACAAGCACAGCTGCTGTCGTGTGTGAAGGTGATAGCCCAGACTGAACAGCCAGCAGATTTTTTAGCTGCTGACTTGAAGCCTGTGCACCCATGGGATGATTCAGAAATTCCTTCAGCCAAACAGATAACTTCTCTGCTTGCTTTTAAGAACAAAGCCTGTGCTCGGTCCACTTGACAGGATAGAGGGAGATAGCAAAAGTTGTGGTCAGATGGTGTGGCTTTCCTGCTTTGCAGGCTGATAGCCTTTAGGGTGATTGCTAAAGTAACAAAGAACATGGGGTGGCTCCAAGGTCCCTCATGGAAAGCAGGGCTTCATCTCGTTAGTAAGATGTTGCACAGCAATATAATGGGGTCTATAACAGGGTCCTGAACACACTGGTGGGAGCACCTTTTCATAGAAACTTGGCCACTTGTGGGCAAGTCAGACTGAATGATTTGAGATTGGCAATGGTGTCTGAGTTAATAGACAGTGGTCTGGAAGCCTCAGGTCAACGATCAGCAGTGAATTTTGTAAAATGAACTTTGAGTCAAAGTCCGTGCGTTTCTACACAGCCTAAAAACCTTGAGCAAAGGGGAGTGACTGGTTGGAGTCACCAGCTTAGGGTGAGCTTGGTTATGGAGGTCTGAATGTAGTGGAAAGCATTCAGAGCTCTCAGGATAGGGACATAGACAAGAAATTGGCACAATAGGTGGTGTAATACAAGCAGCTTAATATTTTGGAATCTTTTTTTTTTTATTTTAGGATCAAGTCTCATCTGTTGGGCTTTGTTTCTTGCCTGGCATGTGGCAAGAGGACACCTCAGTGTTCGTTTCCAAGCATCTGTCCTTTCTCTTGATACTGTCCCAAAGCACAGCTGAAAGACCTGGATTAAAAATAGGCTGAGGTACAGGACCATATTTGGCCTACTTGGTCTGCCTGTTGCAGCCTGTCTCTTAAGCAGTTGACACTCTGCATTGCACTTATGGTGCTGAGTTGCCTGTTTTTTCCCCCTCTTCCCTCTTCTTGGTTTACCTTAGTGCTCTTATCCCTAATGGAGGCACCCAGCACAGTTTGCTGCAAGGGGAGATGCTAATTAGGCTGCAGTACCTCTGGCAGCTGAGCTGATCTAAAAGATTCACTGCTGTCAGAAAGGAGAGATCTGGCTCCAAGCACAAACTCCCACTCCTATTTACTGTCTCTGGCACTCCTTACGTGAGCCACTTTAATTCACTGACCTGGCAGAAAGCTGTCCAATTCTTTTGCTGGGTTAATGAATTAGAGCAGCTCTTGGAGGGATCCAGCAAATGCTGTTGTTGCAAGGTAAGCGTATGGAGAGCATGGCCAGAAGCCGAGAGCAATTGTCAGCTCTCTGCATCTCCTGGTACTCTACCCGCAGAGGGAAGATTAATCATCTGCTGAACTAAAAAAGCTTGCTTGATAGTAAATGCAATGCACTTAATACTGCGAGCTGATTATTCAACTTGTTTCTCTTGTTAATGTCAGAGGGAAAAATTTGTGTGTCTGTATAAATTATGGAATGCAGCTGGAGGTATAGAAGTAGAGGGATAAGTTTATGTAAATTACTTCACATGAAAGTGGCAGGTGCTGTTGCCTTGGTGTTACATTGTCATGAACCAGTATAAAGCTTTATTTAATTACAGAGCATCGTGTCTCGGCTTCTTGATGTGCTGTACTGAAACATGTTTAGCTCATCTGCTATACCATAAAGGGATATTGACTTTCCTGTTTCTCAAAGGAGACACATTTGTGGTGGGGTACCCATATCTGTCATGTTCAGAAGCAAGATAGGCAAGGTGCTTGGTCACCTGGCTGTGCCATGTGCATCTAGCAAGGGCTTAGAGAGAAGGGAGCCAATGGCACCAAGGATTCCTCAACTGACTGTTGCAACACATGGATGATGTTATAATGATGACTTTCCCTTGGGTATTTCTTGCCTAGACTGAGATTGCAGAATTTTCCTCTGTAATTACTTTTCATCCCTTTAGTAATTAAAGCAATTGCTCATGTGAGGTATTTCAGGTGAAGAATATGTTTAATGAATATCTTCAGTTATTTTCTGATACTGCTGAGCAGGTAGACATGAGGAAGAACTAGCTTCAAATAAGTAGTTTGCTGCTGATTGTTTGGCCACCTCAGCTGAGAAATTGCTGTCTTGAGGTTGCAAACCCTGACATTTAACATCAGGAGTCCTCTTGGAGTATGAGGCAGATTGTCAGCACTTGCAGACTTGTGTCTAGTGAGGCAGATTTAAAAATGAGAAATGGGAAATAAATCAGAAAATATCATTATGTTAGAGTATATAGCTGTGGTACTTCTGCGTATCTCTCAAAGGTTATAGCAGATCTTGCAGGAGTACAGGGAAGGATAAGAGTGATGATGAAAGGGATGTAGCGAGTTCTTTATGAGAAGAAATGAAATCTTCACTTATGGAAAGAGCTGTCAGGAATGAAGGCGTATGACAAGTACATAGAATATTGGATGGTAAGGCAACTAAAATATGGAACTTTCCCATTTTCACTTACTAGGAACTTTCCTATTTTCAGTTACTAGGATGCACACAGGAAATAATTGGTGGCCATATGTGGAAAAAAAAGCAGCTTTTATTACTTATTTTTTCCATATAATGAAGAAATTAGCATTGCAACTCTTGTCCACAGGGTGCTTTACAACTTGAGACATCAACTGGCTTAGTTTGCTGGAGAAAAATCACTGAGCATTTGCCCTGTTCTTACATTTTTCCACAGATGCCACAGATTTGGCTTCTATTACAAAGAAGGTAATGGGCTAGATGGATCTTAAGTCTGTCAGTGTGTGGCTGTTCTTCTGCCATTGTCAATGGAGTGGTCACGGGGTGACCACTAGCTCGGGAAATCTTCCGGTCTCCTTCATCTTGTCAGGGCATCCCTGTTCTGTGAGGAATGGGCTGGAACTGCTCACAGAAGGTTTGGAAATGTGACCAGCAAAGCAGGCCTTTCAGGGAGGTCCATTTTACCACTTAACTGAAAGGAAAAAAAAGAAAAAAGTGCTAAGGAATCCTATTAGAAATATCCATCTTTAGATTGAAAATGTTACTGAACACGTTAGAGATATTGTGCAGGATAAGTAGCAAAGCTTCTTATGTGCTTTTCTATGTTAGGTTTGTGTTCTGTGAGGTATGTCTTTAATATGGAAAATGAATAAAATTACTTAAGCTTCAGTATGTCTGAAAATAGGTAACCAACAATCAGAAAAAATACACCCTGAGTTCACCTGACTGTATGTAAAATAGTAAAAAGCCTTGCAGAAGTTACTTGGTATTTACTTCGAATTTTTGGTGTGTTTTTTTGGCATACAGAAAGAATACTTCAGATAATAGTTAATTGTGCCTTTAAGTAGCCCCAGTTGTTTTGGTTTTTTTTTTTTTTTTAATACAACACTGCTGGTATCTCTGAAAAACCAAGTACATGGATATAACTGTAAAATTATATTTACTGCTGTTGAAAGGTGGTGATTAGCCCTGAGGTCTTCTGTCTGCTAAACAAGTGTTTAAGCAGCTGAAGTTCTCATGGCATTTGCTCTTGGATATAAAAGATCTCAGTCCTGCTTTAGTAGAGTGTGGTGGGGCAGGAGAGGAATTTTGTGTCTAGGGCCTAATTCTTCACTTGTTTTTCCACCAAACTTGCTCAGTGGGTATCTGTTCTTTGGTGGGTGACTGGTTGTTTTGACACAAGTTCTTCACTATAAGTTGCAGAGATTTTTCCACATTATCTGTGCTTTGCTTCGTGGTGGGAAGATTGCCTTCTCCCAGTCATAGCTCTCAGTCGTTGTCTCCACGATGTTCTTCAAGCTCGTGATCCAAACAAGGTTGGGTGTTTGGTTTTGGCTTTTTTTGGATTCAAGATTGGTCTAGGAGCAGTGGAGTGAGCACAGTCTGTCTCCTAGATTTTGTAAGCCACCCAAATCCCCTTTTAAATATAGTTATTAGTTACAGTTTGTATTTTGTAAATATTTTCTTTGCAGTGATTTATGGCTCTTAACCTCCTCATTATGATTCACAACATTTTGGACTGCCTGCTTCTTGGGGGAGAGAATGGGGGGTTGTTTTTTGTTTGTCTGTAACTTGGACCTGATATGGTTCCTGTTCAAGAATCAAGGGGGAGATGGAAACAGAATGTGATAGGTATTAATAATCTCTGTGCTGATCTGTTGCACTGGTGCTTGTCTTGCTCACCAGGAAGGCATCCCTCTGTCTAGCCATTCAGATGGAGATCTGCTCAGAGCTCAGGTGGTGCGGGAGCCCCTGCCTCCCTGCTGCTGAGGGGAAATCCTCAGCAGCTGATTGTTCACCCACTGCATTAGAAGAGACCGGTAGAGAGGTGGGAAGATGGTTGCAGAGCTGCCCCCTTTCAGAACACCCTAGCGTTGCCAGGTGTCCTCCTCCCCTTTTACATGTGTGTGTGCACATGTGTAATCCATGCTTCTCTTTGCAGCTGCCTCTTCTTGCTTAGGGTTTCCTTGCTGCTGCTGGTGTAAGGGAGGAACTGACCTGGGGGCACAGGCATCAAGTAGTTAAAAGTGAAGCACATGCCATGCGTGTCCTGAGCTCTGATGTTTCTCAGTGACCTTGAGCAGAGCTCAAAGCTTGCTTGTGCAGGCATGAATGGCATTATCACCTGGATCAGGATAAGTTACACAGGCTATGCTGAGGAGGTGCAGTGAATCTAGTACTTTCCTAAACATGACATCTTTGCTGCAGCGTCTCTGTGTTACCTGATGACAGGCATTGGGACCTAGGGGATGTGTATTAGTGCCCTTCTGAGCTGAATCTGTAGCAAAGGGAGAGGTCTGTTTCTTCACTGTGAAGTGCTGACGTGATGCCAGAAGGAGATTGAACTCCATGTGGGGAAGGAGTCAATATGGGGAGTGGGCACTTGGTGAAATGAGAGCTTTCATCGTCTGACTTGGTCAGGGTAGCACTGTTGCCAGTCTCCATTATGTGCTGCCTGAGAAAAGGCTTCAGGCCCTTCCTTTTATCTCCTTCCTAATGAATTAAGTCCAGGAATAGCTATAAAAGGAAAAAAAAAAAGATCTGAGGAGACTACTTCTTTCATTTATATTGTAGCTGAATGTATGGTGGTGGACAAACTTATTGAGCTAATGTTACAGTGGTGGTAAGTTCAAATCTTACCTTAGGGCCATGGATGATAGAGATGAGGGAGCTACAGTATCCAGAGAGGGTATTTAATGTTAAACTACTACTGAAAAATCAGACTGTGTGAAAGTCTGAAAAGCATTTGGAGTCTCTCAGTGTAGTTTAAATACAAGAGTGGACCAAGATCCCTTTTTCCTTCTATTGTTTCTCCTCTTTAAGCATTTTTCCTACTGTACACATTTCACGTGCTGCAGAATGACTCCTGTGTGGCCGTAGTTCTCTGCCATATGTGGGAACAGCTGTGAGTGCTTTTGAGCAGGCCACTGTACATGATACATGGCACCCTTGGTAAGAAAGGAGTTCTGCCCTCTGCCTGGGAACAAATGGATGGGAGAGGAGCGCTGACAACATTCAGGCTTCCTCCCCTGTGGAAACAGCAGATCCAGTCCTGTGCAACCTGTTTTAATGCAGAGATCCCTTTTAGCAGGAGTAGTGGTGATTTTCAGGAGTTACTTTGGAGCACTCACTTGCAGGTGTTGTATGCAGTGGTGATAGATAAGCTGCTCCTGTGTTTTGTCCTTCTTGGACAGATTTGCCCTGAGGAGCAGAGGACTCTGATGGAGTCATAAAAATAAAACCCCTAAATAGCATGGTGTGATTTAATTGCAAGCCAGCTGCATTGATTCTTCCCCTAGGGTATACTCTCTGTAAGTTTGGAGAACCTTTTTGTCTTAGAGGTGAGAGAAGAGAGGAAACTTGGAGAGGGGGGGAGGACAGTTTCTGGGTAAGATCAAATGGAAGTTTCTGAAGTTGTTATCAGAAATTTGCTGTTTGGGGGGCATTAGACGAATAAAAGTGCTTTATTCTACTAGGCTTCTCCTGAGACTTGCACAGCTACGGGAAGTAGAGATACTCATCAGGGCAGTATTGTCATCCTTCCTATCACACAGCTTAATTTATATTAACCAGATCAAACATGTCTTGTGCTGCATGCACAGCCCTACTGAAATGAAATGGAAAGCTGCCACTGATCTGCTCAGCATGACAAGACCTCAGTGCTTACTGTTTGCTCTTGTCTTTGTATATACACTTGCATTATAACCAATATGCAAGTTCAAGGTCAGGTCTGTAAGTGATATTTCTGGGGAGAAGATACGCTCTTAATGTTGCCAATTTAGTTTATCTGTGAAGAGACGTTTCCAAATGTTTGTGAAGTGTTGTATATTGAATGACGTGCAGAGCAGCCTAGCAAGTCCAGTCAGTGGTTGTAGAATCGGTGTGGGCAACTCCCCTAAGACTTCTTTCATCTTTGGTACACGGATTGCGTATTTAAAACAGGGGAAGCAAAGGGCCCAAAGCAGTAAAAAACCCACCCCTACTCTTAAATCTTTAGAGTCTGTGCATGTTCTTGAAAGTGCCTTTAAAAGACTGACTCTAGCAATTACAGTCTTTCCCTTATTGTACGACTTCTTTTTACTTGATGGGTTAAGGAGGGAGTCAGGTTGGCACCTAAAGAGTTGAAATGACACTTAAAAGTGCATCACACAGGTAGTCAAAGCATGAGGCTGAGGCAAGCAGCAGGAGACAGAGTGAGTGGGTGGGTGCTCGTTGAATACCCTGGCCTGTCAGTGAATGCACTTGGAAAGGGACAGAGCAATAAACCCGACCAAATTGTAGTCTGCTTTGTTCTGTGGCTCTGAGGTTTTGAGGTCATCTTTCTGACTAAAGTGCAAAAAAAGTGCCATTTTCTCATCAAGTCATTTTGCAAAGGGGCCTTGCCTTTATATTTAGTGCTGTGCACAAATTTTAGCACTTCTCAGTCTAAGCCCACACAAATGGCTGAGGTTCTGTTCCTTGCTTTTCTCCTGCCTATAATCTCTGTGCAGGCATTAGGTCTCTCCTCTGGCACACAGATCTCCCTTATTCCGCTGCCTGCTTGTTGTACTTTTACTGTGAACAAATACCCCTGGTATACCCACTGACCTCTCTTTGCC
The DNA here is from genome assembly GCA_013398175.1 of Climacteris rufus. Classification (NCBI taxonomy): domain Eukaryota; kingdom Metazoa; phylum Chordata; class Aves; order Passeriformes; family Climacteridae; genus Climacteris; species Climacteris rufus. Next base: position 727,991 of record VZRZ01007688.1, read on the forward strand.
ATGCCAGTCAGTGCTTGAGAACAGTGGAACAAATTCTCTTTCTTAGCTGTGGAATTGGTAGCAAAAGGTAGCACTTGGAGTTTTTATAAATCTTGCAGTGGTGATGACTGTTTCCTGTTCCTGGGCTCACTTAAATGTATGCAAAAAGTTAATCAAAGACATCCATAAGCTGCTCCTATATGGATTTTACCATTTAATTATAGATCCTCTTTTGGGGTAATGTTTCTCTGAAGGGAGCTTGACAGAGCAGATGCCATTTTGCCTGGGGATGCACTTCTGGTATTGGCCCAGTGAAGAGCTGCCACTTCAGCTGTGGGATTTTGATGATTGCATGAACATCCTGCCACATGAGATTAGAGTGGCGGTACTGCCTCCCAGCTCCAGGATATGAAAGATCCGCCTCTTCATTAGAGCTTTCATATGGTGGCAGCTGAAGTGAGGAAGAACAGGCTAAAAGAGAGAAGCAATTTAAGAAAACCAAAGACAAATCTATCTACTAAGCTGAAAGGTGATATGAGGGGAGGGAGGCTGAGATCTCATTACTGTTTACTCATGGAAAGGGAGGGGAAGAACAACAGATCAATTGTTAAGTGCTACTGGTTTTATCAAAATAATTGTCAAGTGCTAGATAGCTCAGTTGCAAGTGTAGTGCTAGTACCTAAAAAGGGGTGGACAAGGTATGTGAAAGGAAATTGTGTGATTTCTACTCATGCACACACTTTCGTCTTTCTGATTTCAGCAGACAGAAGGAGGGGCACAGACAGATGGACAGCAATCACAGACACAGAGCAATGAGAATACTGAGAGCAAATCCACTCCAAAACGACTTCATGTGTCTAACATTCCCTTCCGCTTTCGAGATCCTGACCTTCGGCAGATGTTTGGGGTAAGTTATCAGTGGCCTTTCAGGCACAGCAGCTTCTCCTTCCCTGCAGGTGGGACACCTGGTGCTTGTGTATTTGTGTGAATGGAAAGCCCTTCCCCTTCAGTTTAGTCAGCACACTGTAATATATTTGCAGGACTAGGACAATTGGTAACATTAAACTCAGCTGGTAAATACACATGAGAGCTATAACTGTGTTCTTCTTATCCAGACATTCATAGAATCATAGAATGGTTTGGGTTGGAAGGGACTTTAAAGATCATCCAGTTTCAACTCCCCTGCCATGGGCTGGTACACATTTCATTAGGTTTTCTTAGAGCTCCATTCAGCTGGCCTTGAACACCTTCAGGGATGGGGCAACCCACAACCTCTCTGAGCAACAATGTTCAGTGTAATCTAATGGTTTGGAAAAAAAACCAAAACAAAATGAAACTTCACCTTAGTTCTGAGTAAAGACCAGGATTAGACACTGACTTAATACATCCCTGCAAAGCACTGTTTTTCAGTTGCATAGAAACTGGTTGAAGTATGTCTTTCCTCGTGATCCATTTCTGTGATGAAAAATGGCTGCAAAGATTTTGCCAACTAGCAGCTGCATGTGGAAAAGCTAGTGCAAGCCAGATGGTATTTTGCATTGTGTATTATATACATTCTGTTTCTTTTGTTCAAATACTTTGTCTCCCCTAATCCTTGTATGTATTAATGGTTTTTGATTTATAAGCTCTTTGAGGAAGAGTTTATGTGAGTACATGTGGTGACTCATTCTGTGTGAACACAGAGATAAATGAGCTAGATGCCTCATGACCTAACCTTTCAGGTGAAGTTATCTGTATGTCATCGTAATCATCGTGAGGAATATTTGATTTGTTGATAGGATTATAATATGGTCCTTGGTTGTTGGCATATTTTAAAGTCCTCAGAAGTATTTCTTATTATTTTTGAAGTTAGCAGTTGCTGCCTTTTTAAGATGCAGTCCAGAGAATCCAAGTCAGGAAAGACCAAAGCTAAGGTGTCTTTTGTCACCTTAGGCTTTGAGTGTATACCTTGGTCCTAACTTCTAGCCAGCTGCTCCTCCAAATTCTGCAGTATTTCTGTTTCATCTGTTGCACCTCCTTAGCCATCTGTGTGGGCATGTATGCATGCACAAATGCACACTTTCCCATGCAGAGTAGTGTTGCAGTATTGTAAATGTGTCTAAGTCATGGACTTCACTGCTATAAATGAGAGAAGAATTGGGCTTATCTGTTCATGGCTTGGATAGTACAAAGTGAGCAAAACAGTGGTCAAAATGAAGGAAGGCAAGGCTGCTATTCAGAGGGACCTGGCCAGACTGGAGAAATGGGCTGAGGGAGTTGTTAATATTCTCAACAAAAATGAGTTTCAGGCATTTGTCATATTCAACTCTGTCAACCAGAACCCCCCAGGTCCCTTTCTGCAGCACTGCTCTCCAGCATCTCATTCCCCAGTCTGTATGTACATCTAGGGGTGCCCTGTCCCAGGTGCAGAATCTGTCACTTGTCTTCATTAAACTTCATATGGTTGGTGATTGCCCAGCCCTCTAATTTGTCTAGGTCTCTCTACAGGGCCTCGCTGCCTTTGATTTGTCAATTAGGTATCAGGAAAATTATGGTTTTATTGTGAGGATGCTTAAATAGTGGAATATGTTGCCTAAATGGGTTGTGGAACCTCCATCCTTGAAGGTATCTGATTTGACTGGACACAGCCTGGCCAACAAGATCTCATTAGACCTGCTGTGATGCACTAAATGACCTATGAGGTAATTCCCAGCCAAAATGATGAATCTGTGTTTCTGTTGCAAGAAGCCTGGGTTTGCTTCTATGTTGTTCATACTTTAGATTGTCACACGCTTCATGTCTGTGGGAATGTTTTCAGAATTAAACTCATCTCCTGGCAATCTGTGATTGCTGAATCTTCTGCTCTGCTTTTGTGGGTTTTTTTTTAGCCTGCTTTTTGCTGTTGCAGGGAGGTGCAGTAGGCAGTTCCGTCCGGTTTGGACAAATGGTTGCTGAAATCACAGCCAGTTCTTGGACCACCTGCTACAATCTGTATTTATCATGTCCTGCTCTGTGCTATGGCTGCTCCCCTCTCCTGGGAGCTGCATCACTTACATAAATTGTTTCCCATTGTTGTCCCTTCTCCTGGGACTGGTGTTTGATTGACCACTAGCCCTTTTCACACTCATTCACCTTAATGCCTTCCCTCCATGTGCTTGTGGTGTGGGAGACATGGCTGGGATGGAAATGACAAGGACATCCCTGTCCTGGTGACTCTTGTCTATGCTTTGCAGATTGGGAAACCCACGCAATTGAAATAAACTGCTGTCCTAAGAAGTGACTTATAGAAAATGCAGCCTAATTACTTGCCTTAAGATTTCCTGTGCTTTTTTGGGCCTGTATGGTGCCCTTCTTGTGCATAGAAGGGATGGGGAAATAATGATATAGGAGTTGGTTTCTGTTGTTCCTCTGGTGTTTATTTTTCTCTAAACATTGTCTCAAATTGCAGTACAGTGATGTGATTTTTAACTGGGGTAAATTATACACTCCTTGTAAAACCTTTTGCTAGTTCACCTGGCCATGTGCTTGCTGAGAGCTGTGCCTGCCAGAAGAGGATTCATCTGCTGGGGCACAAAAGACGCTGTGTGCCATTTTTGTGTAATAGAGAACTTTGCTACTTTGCCAAGGAAATAATGAATGATTTTCGCACATCTTCCTTTTTCCTTCAGTGCTGCTTCTCTCAGCATGCTCATAGCCTCGAGCAGGAGAGCATGCTCTCTGAATCCTGCTTGCTCCTATTTCTTTTTCAGGATCAGGATGCTTTCCTTTGGGTGACTCGCTGAAACCTACCCCGTCTCCTAAAGGGAACTCGTGGTTGTCTGAGTCTTCAGCTGTGACTAGCCTGTAACCCCCATCTTCTCCCTCTCCCTTCTGTGTGTCAGGTCACATCTCCTCAGCGTCGTATCTGAGAGACTCGAAATCCTTGCCTGGAGTGATTTTCCCAAGCTACTGTACAAAGAGAGGAATTGGGTAGACAGTAAAGCTGTGGAGGAAGAAATAAATGTGATGGTAGGGAGGGAGTAAAGAAGTCCCCTCAAGGATGGAACAGCATGCGAGAGGTCAGCCCAGTCCTGAGGCACAGAAACTATCTAATGCTTTTGTCCAGATATGAGTAGAGGTGGACTTGAGACATGTTGTCCCATGTGTGATTAAACACATATTACATAATGCTTTCTAAAACCTGCACCATTTGGGAGAGCTGCAGACATAAGAATTTCTTCACGAATTCACATTATTTGGGTTCCAACCATCTCTCAGCTATAATGTGTTTCTAACAGGTCCTTGAGATATCCTCAGGAACGGAACAAACATTTTCTTATGTGTATGCATCTTACAGGGAGGCATGTAAAATGGCCTGCTTAAAACAGGTAATATTTACTTGACATTTCATGAGGCCAATGAAAAGACTGCCAGAATGCTTCTGGAAGGAATAGGTCATTTTTTAATGCACACAGTTCTGCACCCACTGTGGAATAAATCAATAGCTGACCTTGTTCTAGCAGATAAAGAAGAGTTAATAGCTGACCTGAAATCCCACTGTTGCCTAGGTACCAGTGAGTTTTATTTGCCTGTATTTGCTTTGTGCAAACAGAATATGGCATCAGGCAATACTGTAAGGAGCTTTAGAAGAGTCTGTTTCTTGGAGTTTAAACAATTGGCAGGATAAGTGCCCAGGATGGTACCTTGGAAAGGGAAGTATTAATGGAAGCTGTAAAGTCTTCAGCAGCATCATACTGGTGGCCAAGAAGGCATGATTCCACTGAAACTGTGGTAATAAAACACAAAGCATTCTGCACATTAGGCAAGGAGGATGAAGAGGAGTAAACAGCAGTGAATGTAGTTGCAAACTTAAAGAAGAAAGAGGGTGAGAAAGGAAATGTGCTAGTCATGGAGATATTGCTGACCGACGTTCAGAGAACCCATCAGTTTTTTTACATGCAAAGACAAAAGGTCTGTGTATGGGTACAAAAATGGGTATGGGTATAAAATCAGGAAGTAGGTGTGTATTTTTGGGGCAAAACCCCCACAAATAACAGCAAAGAAACCAAAGACAAGAAAACAAAATATAATCCCCAACTGGTTGTGTTTATGATTTAAGAGGGGATATTTTTACTGTCCGGTTTTCTATATAATTTATAACAGAGGAAGATGAGACAGTGCTCACTAATACTAAAAAAACCCAGCAGATCTAGATAAGGTACATCCAAAGATAATAGTCAAAGCAAGGAGCTCAACTATTCATTAATGCTAATTTTTAGCCAATTCTTGTAAGCTAGGAGAGTTACAGAAGGGTGGAACACTGCCTACCAGGATTTGCTATGGAAAAAACCTGAAAGGGATGACCCAAAGAGCTAAGAACCATCTATATGTTGATTCAGGATAAAAATAATTCTGGAAAGTTTTAAAAAAGACCATCACAATCTGGAGAAAAGTGTATTCAGCATAACTTTGTAATATACATCTTTGCAGACAAATACTTTCTTGTCTATTTTGACAAGACTGTACAAAGCAGTATTGATATAGTGAAGCATTGCTCAACCAATTGAATTTGTTCAAGTGACCAATTTTTAAGAAAAATAATCCTTATCTCAAGCACAACACATTAGAGAGATTAAAAACCTCTTTAATAAGAGATAATAAAAAGTTGTAGTTATTGGGGAGACAGCTGTGATCAAGACTGTTTCTAGTGTCAGTTTCCCCAGGGATCTGTTTCCATTGCTGTCGTGTTCAGTATCTGTATCAACCCATGGAGACAGTACTATTAAAACCTTGCCAGTAAGGTCTGCAGTTAAAAAACTATTTAAGGAGGAGGAAAGAGAAAGATAAGGTTACTGTTAGAGAAGGAGTAGAAATGCCTGGTTGACTGATGATAAATCCAACAAAAACATGTTTGATGCAGCTCACTGCAGAGTACTGAGTATGTGGGAACTGTCTGTGCTCATGGGATGGAAAACTCTTTGGAAAACACTGATTTGGGAGAGCACTAGTGATTGTGGAAGATAGTTGCTTCAATAATGGGAAGGGGATTTTCAAGTTGAAGGAGGGATGTGATCTTGCTCATGTTCAAAGTTGAAAAGACTGTGACTGTATAATTTTATTCAATTCTGAGATCAGTTTAAGACCAAAAAAAAATAAACTAGGACTTGGAAAGTGAGTGATTTTTTTTAACTGTGTAAGGTATTGCATACGTTATTTATTCAGCTAATTAAAAAGAGAGGTTGGGAGATGGTAAGTCATTTCTATATGGATGCTTACATATGGTTTATACCTACTAACAGGAGGTTTAGGTCTTGTTTACAATCGTAGTAAGATTTTCCAGTTGGAAGCTGAGATTTAACACAATTACCCTTGAAATAAGAAAAAAATTCATAATTATTTAGGCTCATTTGAACAATGGAACAACTTACCAGGGAGAAGGAGAGTTGCCATCAGTGTTAAAAAACAAATTAGCAACTCTTTTATCAAAGTACTACTATCTGTTTTCTGAGGGACATTCTTTGGCTAATGTGTGCAGGGACTCTGACATGATGGCAGTCGTGTTATCTTTCCTTTCTGGACTGTGTTTGTAGAAGAAGTGTTCTTGTTTCCCTCAACGTATTCCTAGTGCCTTCAGCTTTGTGCTATGATAGTGTCTGTGGTTGCACTTCATAGCTGGTAGCTTCAGCCCTTCCCTCATGCTTCAGGAAGCAGTTCTCCTCCCAGTACAAAATTGGCTGGGATAGTCTGGTCATTTCTGGACTTTTGAGTTGGATGAACTTTGGAGTCCCCTGGCAAAGATGGAGGCAGGGTTGGGCAGCCTGCAAAAGGAAAATGCTTCTGTTCTCAAGCTGAATCTTGAATTGCCTCCACATAAACAAGCAAGTGGATTGTTTTGGTAGTTCATATGGATGTCATTGCACTAAATCTTTCTTACCTTTTGTGAGAGCAACAGTATGAGGAGTCAGAATTGATATTTCTGAGAATTTAGTGAATGCTCTTTGCTTAAGTGTAAGATAAAAATAAGGACTGTGTTGACGATGGTTGCAGGTGAAGGTGAGTTAGCACTGTACAGGGTGTGAATTTTCTCAGACTCTGGCTGACACTGGCTATTTAGAAACATGCTCAATCAATGGCTACTACTTGTAGACTCTTAGCTCTTTCTGCAAGGGAGCACAATCAGCCCAATTGGTACAGGGATTTTGTGTGTTATCAGCTACAGCAGTAATAACCCATAGATGTTTTCTATAAAGATGACTATTATGTCACATGTAATTGCTTTCTGTTAATGAAGCTATTAATAATGTCGTTTATTACAGGTGACAGAATAGTAGCTACTTTTTTTTCTACATTAGATATTAAGGCAGGTAATGTTATTCTTTTCCTTCTCTAAGCATAATTCATATCTCTGCTGCAAGGTTCTTTATGATGTATGTTTGTGGTAGACCACTGCTTTATATGACCCAGGCAACACAGCTCAGCAAGCTCAGATATTTTTGGAAGCTCTTGCAGCCCTCAGACTTTGGCCTCTGAGGAAACATTTTGTCACTTTGCACTTCCTAAAATATCCCAGTGGATATAATTTCTCATGCAACTTCATTCTGGTGTCAAGAGTGCAAAACACCTCCATGAGCCTACGGTTTGAGGCTAAAGCAATAGCAAGTTAGACTACAGCTCTTTGTCAGCAAGAATTTGGTAGACTTTTAAGTCTGTATTTGCCAGTAAATAACTGTAAATGCACAAGTAATTCACAATACACACCTTTTGTCAATGGAAGGAGTATTTCTCTAAGTGTGAAGGTATATAGGTAAATAATATGATAGACCAAGAAGCTCTGACCTGCAGGTGTTGGTGCACTGAGACCCAAAGTAGAGCAGTAGCAAAGTTGCTGAAAGGGACTCTGCTTTTTGAGTGGGTTGGGCATCTGAAGGAGGAAATCCTGTCTTCTGGATATTGGGATGTATTTTATGTTTTTCATCTCCTGGTGGTACTGGCCACCAATTGCATGTAACAAGTCCCATGTGCCAGTGTTGAAGAACAAATATTCTGACACAAGGGGGTGTCTCTGTGACTTTTCTTGCTTCCAAGCTCTTTCTGTGACAAGAGCGAGCCCTGGCCCCATCACAGGGCAGGACTTGGTTCCTTCTGGTGTTGGTCAGAGCTGTAAGAGGTGCTGCTGCTGATGTTGATGTGTTTCACTCGGGCATTTTCTGAAATCACCTTTCAAAAAGGACTTGTGTTCTCAGTGCTGCTTGAACAACCTGCTTTGTCTGCATGGCCACAACAGGGACTACTTCTGTGCAAGGGGGCTTGTGCCCTTGCAGATGGCAGCAGCTCTTGTATTGTCTTGCTCTGAGAAAGCTGTCTGCTATTGAAACTTCTGTACTGACCCTCTGCTGGAAGGCAGCAACGACTGGATCATGCATTTTAAGATTTTTTTAGGTTGTCATGTGAGGTATTAGGAGAGTCTGCAGCAAGACTGGGCTGAATGTCATTTAGTAAACAGTGCTGTGCTGTAGCTGGATTTAATTGGATAAAAGGCCTGGGTAAAATTACATGGAGTTGTCTTTTATTGACCCAGTTTCATGTGGATTCAGTCTACATGCTAAGTACTCTCCAATTGATTTTGGAATGTATGCTGCTTCTGTGGGCGTGGGTCCAACTGCCTTTTCTTCAGCAGCAGTACCAGGTTACACTGCAGTCATACCTCTGGGGAATGGCAGAAAGAGGAACAAGGAGCTGGAAGTGTAGACCTGGAAGCTAAACTGGTGCTAAGACCTCTGGATGATGCCCTGCAGTACTGTTCATCCCCATCTCACTGTTTCATGTGAAAAGCTTTTATTTGTGACTTAAAGAATAACAAATGACTGAGAAGCTGTGTGTTGTCTTCATGTTTGGTTTTATTTTCTGGTATGGCTGTGGACTGTAAATCCTGTTAGAAATTGTGCTTTTTGTGTGGCTTCCTGTTAAAGTCTGGTTTCTTAGAAAATGTGTGTTTTGTTGGGCAGCAGGTGAACCCTAATAAGGCGTGCTTGGTGCTTGTTCATTATCTCTTCAGTTGGTAAACTGTGGTAGTACTTTGGTTTATAAATCCTTGATGCTTCCATCTTCCTGTCAGCACAGCATAGTGCTGTAGCTGGGCTGGCCCCATAGTTTAAAGAGATGTGACTCAGCTTTGGGTGAGGAAGTTTGTGTACTGCTAGCAGTGTAGCTCTGGCAGACCCCATGCTGCCATAACTAAGCACTGAGTAATACACACTATGATGGAGCCAGCTGTGCTCAGCTGAAAGTATATCCCATGGAGCTGGAAGCTAGGGAAAGGACACTGCATCTATCCTGTTTATGAAATGCTCTTGTTCACACACCTCATGGTTTCCTGCACAGAAGGTTGGTTTCTTGGCTATTTTGAATTTTGACCATCTTGAAGAATGGACTGTTTGACGCCTTTAAGGTTTAGATAGCTCACTGGACTTATCTCTAAATGAAATTTGTAGCACTAGTGAAGCTACTTGGACATACAGAGTTCTCTTGTAGGGATGTGAGGTTGTCACATGATGTCTGTCATTGTCTTTTGTTGTTCCATGATTTCTAGAGAATTTGCCTTGTACTCCCTGTTGTTTGCATCTTTAGGATTAAGTTATTTGTCTGGCACATTTTAGAGCTGATTTTGAAAGCTCTAGACAGGGAAAGGAGTCAGGGCCAGCTGGAACAGAGCATATAGGAGGGGCCCTACCAAATTGTCAGTGCCTTGGAAGGCAAAAGCTTTCTGGTGCCAGATCTCTCAAATCTATTATATTTAATGTAGCTATGGCCTCAGCTGGAAAAATCTGTTGCCTTCGTGTCATTTGGGTGAAAAGAAACACACGGCATGCATGTACCTTTCCTTGCACAATGCCCTTGCATCTGTGATAAGGTAGATCGTGTTCAAGCAAGAAAATTGGTTTCTGGCCGTACCTCCTGTCTGTTGATATCTTTATGCCTCTTAAAAACTTATTTCCAACACTCTCTGCTACCATTGTAGAGGAGCTGATTGTCATTTACTTGCTTTACAGAAAAAAGAACTAAAAGCTTGTCAAGGTCACTCGAGGGAAGGGACCATTAAGACAAAGCAAGATTCTATAGCTCCTTTGCTGCCATGGCATGACTGGAATACTATGTGTGTGTTTATCTTTTCTGTCACATGAACAGGAGTTCATGGAGGTGGCTTCTTGCACGACCTGATGTGGTGGGAAATGCTGGCTGCTTGGTCACACAGTAAGCTTTTTAAGTCATAGTGAGGAGCATTTGAGATGGGTAGTCCTGCAACGCCTTCTCCAGAGGCTATGCAGAGTTCTAAGTAAAAGTTGTTGGTAATCATTGAATGAGCCAATCAAGTGTGTGAGCACAGTGATTCACGTTGTCAGGGTTAGAGATTAGAGGGTTGGTCCTCATGGATGACTTAAGCATGGGACTTGTTTTATTTGGCCAGACCCTCTGTCTTTTGAAAAATACAAACATGCCTGTATATACATGAATTTAGAAAATTATTATGAGGGCACTTGGTGTTGACCCTTGTGTTTAGATGGCCTAGCATTTTCCATACAAAATTGCGACCTTTCACTAAGGAGCTCTTAAAACTTCCATTGTTTGCAGTAGACTGTTGACATTTGGTAGGCGAAGCACCATCAGAGAACAAAGTGCCTTTTTATGTTTCACTAAATTAGATTCAGCTTTGAAGGAGTTATAAACTGTTAAAATGAACTAGTGCTTTTTTCTTGCTTTCATTCTTCAGGAAAATTCTGGCATGCTACCAGAAAAGTGCCTCCAGTGCTGGGACCTGCTGTAGCTGTTGTAGCATTGAGGCCAAGAGTTGTGGCATTAGGAGTGGTCAGAGGAGCTGTGGCAATGGCTGCAGCAGAGCCTTGAAGAGCCCAGCACACATCCTCCTGCACTGCAGTGCTGCTTTCTTCCAGGGAATTTCATGGAGCAGGAAGCCCCTCCCCAGCAAACCTCAGTTCAGCAGTTAGCCCATGTTGTCTCTGCTCTTCTCTCCCAAAGGAGATCCTTCCCTGTTGTCTCTTCAAACACCCACAACTCCTGGGTAGAAAGGAGCTTAAGGGCAGTTTGCATGGGTGGATGTAGCCCATTGCAGTAAATGTCTAGCCTGGGCTCGCTGCAGTCGCAGGATTGAGTGATCTTAATTCTGTCATCTAGGAAACGATGTACCTCCGTCATCTCCCGGGCAGAGAGGGCCGTGCCGCCTCTCGTACAGCTGGGTCAGACCTCTTGCATGCAGCGCCACCGCCGGCGTTCTGTCAGCCACGAGAAGTGAGGCACAGCACGTGGGGTTGTTCTGTCAGCCACGAGAAGTGAGGCACAGCACGTGGGGTTGTTCTGTCAGCCACCAGAAGGGAGGCACAGCACGTGGGGTTGTTCTGTCAGCCACCAGAAGTGAGGCACAGCACACAGGGTTCCCCGTTGGTGTGGAAGCCCTGGCGGGGAGCTCAGCCCAGCAGGGCTGGCAGGCAGCTCTGGCAGCACTGCCTGAGGATCCAGGCCCAGCCGGGTGTGCAGAAAGGGGAAGATGGCAAGGCATGATTGTGCACCAGAAGCTGCACAGTTTGTTCTCTTTCAAGATGATTCTAATGAGGTAGAAAATGGTGATTTTTGATGGCTTTGAAGATTCTGAAAATAATTTTGGCATTTGCGTTTATTGAGAGCCCGGCTGTTTCAGTGTGTCTGGCAAGGCTAGGCAGCTGAGCTGATCTGGCAGGGGACAGATCCTGCACTCAGGCAGGGTGTGCTGCTTTCTGCTTCCTTTTGCTTCTTAGAGCTGTAATGCTCACTGACCCTTTAAGCCACTTCAGATCAGTAAATTGTCAAAATCTTTGCATTTATTCCTTTGCTTGGGCCACGTTTTCACAGGACTGCTGAGCTGTATCAGTTTATCTACAGGTGAGAATGAAAACTGAGGCCAACTCTAAGAGGCTGGTGAGACCGGACAAGGAAGGACAAGGAAAGAGGGACAGCCCTTCAGCAGCTACAAGCTGTTAAATTGGTTCAGCCCCTCTTGTGTAACAATGCTGAGATAGTCTACCAGGAAAGCAATCATGACAATCATGACTGATTTCTTTCATGGCTGTACCAAAGCCATATGCAACAAAGACAACAAAAAGCAATCAATGGTTAATCTCCTTTATTGACAAGCCCACACCAAGAATGGGATAGAAATAGAAAATGTATTTTAGCTGTGATTGGCACAGAAGCCAAAAAGAAGGTCCAGCATGGATCAAGCCCAAGCTGTTGAGATATTGAGGTTTCAAGGAAGATGCATGTTTACATTAGTATTATTCAAACTTGTATAAAGTAGTATATTGTGAATTCAATTGTTCTTGGGATGAATAGAGGATCAAGTATTGTCCTTAAACAATAGAACAGTAAAAGCAACATCTGTGAACCAAGAGCTCCTTTTTATGAATGGAGAAGGGAAGCAGACAGAAACTATAGCTAAAATTGTTGGAAGTGGGTTTTTTGCTTGCACACAGTTGTGGAATACTTGTTCAAGCGACTTGGTAGCTTTTTATTACTTGACATATTCAGAGCCTCTCCTCAGCCATCATGGCTCCCTGCTGTAAATGTTCCATCTTTTCAAATTTGACCACAAACCTTTCAAGCAGGGCACCCACAAGATTAGTATTATGCCCGTTTGACTCTGAATGTAAATGTTAGTTAAAAAATAAAAAGGCAAATACTATATTAAGAGTGCTGGTCAAAGGGGAGAGTGTCACAATGTCCAGAGGCTGTGTTCATCATCTTTTTTAACTATGAAACCATCCTTTGTTTTCTTGCTGATCCTTCCTTCATTTGCTACCAAACTTAAATCTTTTGCAAGCAGTGAGATCAAAACCATGCTGATGGAAGCTTTCCTAAATAACGGAGTAGGAAAAACATTCAGATGTAGCATTTGTCTGAGTGCAGTATGTGTCTCTAGAATGAAGACTGCTCCTTATACACACCCCTGAAAATGACATCTAGACTTGTTCTTCTAGAGAACAGACCTCCAGTTTGGAAGTAGAGCATTGACACTTCTGGAGGACAGAGCACTGTGGACCTCTGTTGAAGTGGTGATGCTTTTACCTCTAGGGTACTGTTTTGAGTCTGGCCACTTCAATAACAAAATTTCAATGTGTTCCAAGCAAGGTGAAAGGTGTAATCTGTACATGGTTCCACAGAGGTGGTTAAATCTCCTTCCTACCTTGTGATTCTAGTTTTTCATTTTGTGTTCTATGCTAAATAAGGGGCTGTTTGGAACCCGTTGATATGGTGCAGAGCTCTCCTTAGGGTTTCCAGGAAGAGGCAGAGGTCAGAATTCTGTTATACAGGATAAGCTTGCATGGGTTGTTGACCACTTATTGTATGTCACAGGTTGAAGTTGAATGATCTTTTTCTGAAAAACAAACTGTTGGGAGTTTTCCATTTTCATGGCTTCTGAATCTGCCATCAATTCTTTTGAAGGCTTGCAGTTTTGGAAAATAAAGGGGAGGAAAGGAGATGTAGAGTTTGAAATCCCTGAGGTTGGGAATCTTATGTTACTGTCTCTTCAAGAGAAACATAATTGTTAAGTTTCTCTTTGGGATAGCCACTTCAGGAGGAAGCTGAAATGCTGAATTACATGCGAGAAATGTTGTTAGATATCTGAAGTGAAATCATGTCTTAGATGAAATAGTAGAATGAGGGAAGAAAAAATTGTTTAGATTAAAAGGGGTAAAGATGAGCTGCCTCAAATCCCTAAAATTCTGCTGGAGATTGTTTTTCTTTCTTTAGACTTCTGTGAGAAAACCTGGGGTTTGCGACCAAGAGGATCTGCATGTCTTAACCCAAGAGAATTCAGTCATGTCACGGGGATTTTATGCCTTTGCCTGTATGCTAGAAATGGAAATATTCTCACCTTCCTTCTTGAGCTAAGCCAGCCCGCAAAAGGTAGGAAAAATGGACCACCAAAAATAAATCTTTTTTTTTTTTCTTTTCCCTTGTCTCTCTGCAGCAATTTGGCAAAATCCTTGATGTAGAGATAATCTTTAATGAGCGTGGCTCGAAGGTAAGTCCTGTTTCTGTACCCGCTTCTCTTGTTTTGATTGCAGAGTAAAAGGCAGTTCATTGCCTAGAGAACATATTCTGTAGAGATCAGCAGGATTTAGTGTGATGGGGGAAGGGAAAAGCTATTTTGGGGACTGTCTCCTGTTCCCTCTGACTCGAGACTCTGAGCATGGTCGTTTCTGGGCAGCATGTACAAATACTCAGAGACACTCCTGTCTGTAATGTGGGATCAGGTTCCCCAGCCTTCTGAACAAACAGGGAGTCAGTCAACTAAGCCTTCATACCAACCCTGTTCCCATTGCACTGGCAATGGCTGCCCTGTGAGGAAGGCAGAATAAGGAGAAACAGCTTTGTGTGATGGGAGACTGTAAGAACAAAGCCTAACTCACCCCCTTCCCTGCCATTTTCATTGCATTAAAATATTTCTATAGAAAAACTGTCATATCTCATATGTGAAAGGATTTTATTTACTCTGTTTTGCAGTCTTACTTGGCACTTCTGGGTTACTGACCTTTCATGTTTGAGATATTTGATGCTTTAATATAAGCATCCTTGTTCCACTTGCCCTGCCTCATGTGGATCTCCCCCACAGAATTTACATTCACTCACTTATTTTCATTTTACAGATATATTAAGTGGGAGGTTTTGTTGAAGGTTAATGGTAATTTATTTCTCTGGAGATGAGATTTCAAATGTTGCTCAGGTTAGCTGCAGAGAGATTCAGCGATGTCTGTCCTAATTGGCAATTGGTTCTCATCACGTAACCAGTATCACCACAATGACAAATTGATGTGATTCTCTCTCTGCCCAGGAGGTTCAGCACTGGAATAGCAGGGAGTTTTGCAGGTCAGGAGCAAGGTGCATTGCCAAAGCTCTATGGGGGAAGCTTGCACAGTGCATGTCTGTACTCTGCTTGACTTAATCAATGCTAAGATTCCCATTTTCAATTAAAACAAAATTTCCCTCCTCCTCACACACACGTGTGTGCACATGTGTGCATGCACACAAAAGGTTTTGAAGTTGCAATTCAGCTAAGCAGTTTTGGCTTAGAGTCTATGCCTTTTGCTTGGATTTGAGGTTCACAGTCTTTATGGTGGCCTCTTTGCTTCAACATATGTTCTGGGGTATGTTTGTGTTCAGAGCCCTCTGCAAATTTCCACCCATGTTGCCCAAGATGCATTCTGAAATTCTTCAGTCCTGTATTAGCTGGAAACCAGAAAGCCGTTGATCTGTACACAAAAGAAATGAGTTTTAGCTGTTTCCACATGCTTTGTTTGTGCTTAATGGCATGGTTTTATTTTTCTTTGTTTTTTAACAAGGCAGTCTGAACAAGTAAATGTCTGTATGGTTTAGTTAGAAAGTTTTACTTCCCTGCATGGATAAAAATCTATATGCTTTACCAAAACAATCAGCTGTACTGAGTTTGTAAATATTTATTCTGCTCTCTGCTGTTCTTTTGTTATTTATAGGCCAAAGCTACCTGTGAATTACTCTTGATTTTAGTCATTTTTGTTTGGTTTTGAGAATAGCCTCTGGCCTCTATCAAATCCCTACTTGTTCAGAAATAATTGCAAAAGAAAGAACAAAAATAACTGGCCAGGCAAAATGGTGTGCTCTGTTCTTCATATCCCACTGCCTGTGCTTTCCAGAGCAGTGTTTTCCTCTCCACACATGAACTTCACTCTCTCTCTCTCCCATCCATACAGCCCTGTGTATTAAATGCCCAAGGCTGCCCTTTCCCTTCTAGGCAACATTGACATTGAAGGCTTTTCTGTGAAGACTTGATTTATGGCTACGAAAATACCTTCTTGTGCTGTTGCTAAAGCCCAGGGCTTCTGGTTTTCAGTTAAAACAAAAATTATTGCTAAAGAGTTCATTGATGAATTTTACCCTGAACTCTTAAAAAATATTTGGAAAAAAAAAGAAAGCAGAGATGTTCTTGCAGTCTTTAACCATGCAGTTTTCTACTGCTTTTTTTGTCATCTTACAACAAAAAGCAGTTACAAAACTGGTAGCCTATATTGAGGGATGTTTAGAATCTGAACAGAATGAGAAAACAGCTGAAGAGTTATTTGATGGTATTTTTGCATCCTTCTCACCCAAAATAATTCCTGTTTTAAAAAGAATGCAAGATTCTTCCTGCTTAGCATGGAAATGGGAGGCCCCAGTGTTTGAGTGGGGTGTAGTTGCACAAAGCACCTGGTATTCAAATAATAATGGAAAAAAACAACAGTTTGGTGATCTGATGGTGAAGCAAAGGAAATGGATCTTTCTGGAGGCCACTCACTCTTAGGTTCTTCCTCCACCTTAGGAAAAAAAATCTGAATGCATTTTCCTGCCCTGTGGTTTCCATTCTAATCTAATGATATGAAACCTCTCTCTCTTCTTCTCCTCCTCCTCTCTCTTGGGAATCCGAAAGCAGATGCTCCTGCTGCCTGCCTTGTGCTGTGTTCTCAATGCTCCCTTCCCTTCCCCGGGTTCCTAAGGGTTGTAGTGTTTTGTGTATATGTTTTGTAACTATTTAAAAGATACAGTGGTAAATTGCAAACTGCCCTGGGTTTGCCCCCACCCAGCGTGCGAGGGGGTTGAGCAGCGCTTTGTCCCTGCCGAGCTGTGGCAGGAGAACCCTGCTGGGATCGCTCCAGTGCTGGGCTCTAGGAGGGACTGGAGGAAGTGTTCAGGTAGCATTCTTCCTTTTGAATCCACCTGAGATGACCAGGCAGTTTCCTTTGACAGCCTGGGGAAACTCTATCAAACTGGCTGCATCTTCAGGATCTCTGTGTACTTACGAAGTTTGGTGACCAAAGGGAGAGCTGGGTGTGTGCATCACAGCCACCTCACACCTCGGGTTCTTTTGGAAATGGTACTTGTTAACTTTCTGTATCACAGCAGCATAGGAGGCAGTTAATGACTTTTGCTGGTTCTTCTCCCAAAGCAATGTGAATTCGTGTTTTGTAACTCAATTTCTTCCCAGATTCAATCTGTTTAGTAGGATTATCTGAGCCCTGGTAGACTTCACACTGATACTGCTTTGCTATGTATGAGAAACATGATACAAACTTTAAACATCCCTTGAATTTCATTTTGTTTTACTCTCGTTTAATAGAATGACGTCAGTTTTCCCTTTATGTGTTTGGGTTTTCTTTGTTGCTTCCAGGAAACTGGCTGTTTGTTTCAGTTATCCTGTTTACCACTACATTTCTAGTTCTGACTGGTATAAGTGCCTTTAAATAGCATTCTGCCCATGGTTGCAGTTTACCATGCACTTCACTGAACCGTGAATAAAACACCTCCAGAGGAAGTTGAGAGGATTCCTGCTCCTTTTGTTAGTGGAGACGCATCCTCTAGATGTGTATTTTGTCACTATTGTGCTGAATTGAACAAGTGGACATACTTGCAGAATTAATGCAGCCTGCCTCTGTAATGAGTACCCTGTGGCATTTATAAAGCTGCAGGGGAAGGGAATCCAAGCTCTTTGCTCACCAGCTGTGTGCCGTGTGGCATTCCAAGATGTGCCCTCAATGACTTTCAGAGACCAGGAATATGTAAGCACACAGCAAAATCTTGGCTGAATAGGGAGGTTTGGGTTTTTTTGTTTTTTTTTTTTTTGGTAGCTTTTTAAATGGTAGGAGCTTGTATTAGTGCAGATGAGCTCATGGTTTCAGGATACTGTAAGTTTGTCCCTTGCTGATTTCTACTTGGGATACCCAGATCTCCCAAGTTCTTATATAGAACTGAAGTGCCTAGAAGTGCTTCATATTTAATTTAAAAATTAGTTGTATAGTAGGTTACAACTTATCTTCACAAAGAAATTGCATCTATTGTGTTTGGATTTATCTAAGTAAACTTGGGTGGAAGATGTGTGGATTTTTAAGTTTGCAGTTAACTGCAGGTTAAGATAAGAATATTGATATAGGTTTTGATAATGGTGCCTTAAAGTTTGCATGTGCATTTTTTTTTAATGGATTAGGTTCTTTGAGTTGATCCACTCTTGTTCTGGACCTAGTTTCCACTCGGTGGAAAGACCCTTATTACACAAAATGAATTCTATTTTTATAATTTTTGTTCAGATTTCATCAGTTGAGCCAGAAATACAAACAATGTTATTACTACAATGAGGTTTAAAAACAAATTAAGTACTGGTGACCAGTGTCACTTTCTCAGGTCACCAAATCTCTTTAGAATGTCGAAGGAGACACGACAGGTGTCCTTTTATCCCAGTTCACTGGTTTTATGCCTTGAAGTCTGCAATACTGAACTAAAGAGATAAATTAGTCCGTACACTGAACTGATTTATTTAAACTTGAATTTCAGGCTGAAGTTGATGGTTCATAGTATAAGATGATCTACTGCTCCTGTGGGAGCATCTTTCCTGTAGTGCTCATTTCACTGTGTAGGGAACTGGATCTAGGGTGCTAAATTAGCAAAACAGTGATGCAGCAGGGAGAGAAATGAGCTTGTCTTCAGCCAGTTTAGCCTGTTGAACTCACAGACCACACAGTGAGATGCAGGATCGATTGAAGGGAGGTGGAGCAGCACACACCTGGAGATGACAGGGGCCATGAAGCCCCTGTCCTGAGCTGGCTGGAGCTGCTCGGAAGCCCCAGGCTCTCGCTGCCCGGCAGTGCCGGCTGGGCTCCTGCTCTGCACTGCCAGCCTCTGCCCCTTCCTCTGTTTGCAGCAGGGATTGGCAGTGGAGCAGCACAAGCTGAACTCTGGAAATGATACAGCTTAAAAATAGCTCTGCAGGGTTTTTTGAGGATACATTGACTTTTTTTTAGTCAGATTAATTCCTGCATCTCACCAGATCGCACAGGTATGTGGACAGGTGCTCTACACATACGTGCCTTACTGCACTCAAAGTGTGGCATGGGGCTGGGAGGAGCTGGAGGAGCTGCTGAAATGGTGGCAGCTTGCTTTACACAGATTCTCTCACCAATTTGAAGGGTGCGTTTGTATGTGTGACTTCAGTCTTGTTTCTGGGTTTTGTGCTGTGTTGCTGTCGGTGCATTCAGTCCTGCTCATCTCAGGTGGATTATAGCTGAAACCCTCCTACTCTTTCCAAATGCCTTGAAAACAGGTAGCCTAAACTGCTGCCTCTTTGGCCATTTTTTTCCAGGCTTCTGAAACTTTATTTATTATGGAAATAAGGAGAAAAAAAAAAAAAAAGAGAAAACATGGTTAGAAACAAGCACAGCAGCAAATGACAGCAAGGCTGGTTGCTGGCTGCGTGCTGAAGTGGTACAAAGCAAAGATGCTGCTGCTGAGGTGACTGGTCTAAACTCCATGACAAACGAAGGGTTAACAATGCATGGATTTCAAGGGGCTCTGTTTAGTTTTCTTTGGTTTTGGTTTTTTTATTTTACTTTATTTTATTTTTGTTGTTGTTTTTTGTTTAATTTCTGTGTTCTGGCCACACCCAGGAGAACCGTCTGGTTTTGATTTCTCCCTTTACGGTTACATGGTAAATTTTCTTTCTCATTCTTCAGAGATGGAAACGTTCAAATACTATATATATACATTTATTATTTTTTTCACTGCTCATCATGTTGCTTGTTATTTATTGCAGAATCTGAGGCCAGACTAAAAGGGTGGCAGTTACTCGGTCTCTTCAGGCCCTTTCAATAAACCTTTTGGGTAAAAAGGGGTTAGTCGGGTACTGCAAGTTACTCACTAGTCCTAAAAATGTTTCTTGGAATTTAGTGTTCGCTGGGTTGAACTTATTTTCTGCGTGGGAGAAGTTAATGGCAATTGCTGATGGGGAGGAATTGTTGAAAAGTTTAGCCTTGTTATCACAACAGCATTATTAAACTCAAACTATGTGTATAATCTAAATTTTAGAAACCCCCTGTGGTTTTTTTTTTAATCCAGGATCTTCCCTTCCTCTGGCTCCATGCCTATTACTATGGAGCAATCCAGTACCTGCTATAAAGCTAAGATAGTAAATATTGGATACTTGCCACTTCTTTTTTTTCTGCTTTCTTTTTTTTTTTCAAGGTCACGACAACCTTGGGGAGGGAAAACTGAGAATTGTTTGTTGCATATGTATTTAGGTACAAATTAATCCCTATTCTTTACAGGTCATCTGTGAGAAGGAATAAAAAATATGTGTATGTTCTTTTTTTCTATCACACATCAAAAATACATGTGTATATATATATATATATAATTGCTACTTTTTAAACTCAGAAATAACAAAAGTGTCAAGTGTGGCTCACCTGTTTTTCCTGATGAAAATTTGAATGTGTAAGAGATGCGTTAATATGATAAACCAAGAGGACACAAATATGAACTGCCATATTCAACTATGTAAACATTAATTCAGCATTGACATTAAATGTCTCTAAACAAAGAGAGTTGCACAAGCTAAGGGCTGATCTGTCAATAAAATATGGTTAATTAGTTACGTTGTTCTGAATCAGATTAATTCTGGTTTAATTCACGTTGTTAATTATATTTATATAGTCTGCATGTGGATTGTATGCTACCTTGAGTTAACTTAATAAAAATACTGAAAATTCCTACTCAGTTGAAAGATATTTAATGATAATGTAGTTTTTCAAAATCCCATACAGACTTCACTAATTGCAAACAGATGTGAATTAAAATAGTCTTAGTGTGGTTCTAGCCTGCACAGATTAATGTCTAAAAAATTACTTTCCATCTGCACTCCAGCTTTCATTTCACATCATCACTGAAGACATAAATTTCATTTGGTCTCCACAGGCTTGTCTAGAACAAACAGAAATTTTAATGTAAAAAGAGAAGAGGGAAATAGAGATTCCTGTTGCAGTCCTTACCTCCCCTCCACCCCCAAGCTTTAAAAGATACTTTTTCCTCATTATACAGAACCAGAGGGAAAGGTGTTGCTTTATTTCTCAGACTTACCTTTCTCTGTTGGGGCTTTTTGAAGCAGACACAATACCCTATTCCTTCATAATCAGCTTTGCTATTAACCCCCCTGCACCCTTCTTGATTCTCTGCAACGTATTTGAGAGTTATATGCAATTGGGCTGTTTTTTTAGCCCCTACGTCTTGCAGCTCTGATTTTAATTCATTTAAACAGGAAACTTCTATGCTGTTCTGAAAAAGGCATCAGTTTGTTATTTATATAGCTCTTTATTTATAGCTGGAGAAATGAAATTATCTGAAGCTTTAGATTATTGGGTTGGAGCCCAAAGGAACGCTCTTATTGATCTCAGCATTGCAATAATTGGCTAAGTTCTTTTATTATTGCTGTTCAGGGGGAGAATATAAAAGTAGAAAAAACCAAACCCCAAAACAACAACCACCCTGTGTTTTACAAATTCATAACAGTTTTGTGCTGGAAACCTAGCTGTGGATGGTAAAAGGCCAGTTTGTCAAATGGCTTGGGCCATTTAAGACTAGTTTTGTAAAGACCTTTAAAAAGCACTTGAAGAATAATGGCTTGCTTGTGTCTCATTGCTAACAATGCTTAGAAATCACGATGCTGTCTATTTTTTGGGCTGTCTGGTCCATACATACTGACTCCAAGGTGCATGGAGGAGGCTGCCTGGCTAGCATGCCACTTCCCTGACAGGCATAGCTGTAGATCACTCTCATCACCTCACTCTTCAATTAGCATCTGGAGGGAGTTTCCATTGCATCAGATGTAAGCTTTGTTGTTCTGCTCCTCAGGGTATTGGAGCCAGTGGAGATTATTCTCTGTACATTAAAGCAGTATTTGCTTTATACCAAGGCACAGGAGCTGTTCTTAAGATACCCTAAAAGCAGGATGCAACAACGTTTTTTCTTTGGGTCCACTCTCTCTAATGGCATGAAGAGTATCTCATCACAGTTGTCTGCAGTAAGATGCCATTTGTTCCTAGTTAAAATCCTAATTCATTTAGTCATGTTGGCTCTCTTTTAATGTCAGTGCACTCATCTCTGTGGAAGGAAGCACGGTCTCTTACCCTGCCCTGCTATGCGACTGCATGAGTTGGAAGGAGCATGAGCATGTAGGACAGGCGTGTGTTGTATGTGCCTTCATGGATGTGGTAAACCTAAATTAATCTAACCAATTAATTAGAATTGCCAGTCCTTGAGTCTTCGTGGTTGCTCCAAGCAGGGCATGTCAATTTTTCTGGATGTTTCATTGGTCTAACTAGGCAGAGATCTTTTGCTATCCACAGCGCAGAGGTTGCCATCTCAGAACAAAGGACAAGATTGGTAGCAGGGTGGGAGGGGGAACAGCAGGTCAGCAGGATCAGACAAACCTGCCTTGACCAATGAATCAGCGTTTAGGTGTTTAGATTTGCAGTCAAGTCCACCACAGTACACAGAGATAGGAATATTTTGGAACTACTGTATAGGATACTCTAAATCTTCACCTTAAATAATGCTTTTTTTATGGTGACACCTAGAAGCCCTGCTTACTTTCAGGGCTCCATGTATCATTGGGGAATTTACAGGGTTAGGAGTAGACATGAGCTGTGCCCTGAAGAGCTTACAAGGGATGCTTTACAAAGAGCCCTTCCTCTCAACAGTGTTCTAAGGTAGGTAATTGTTATTGTCTCCATTTTACAGGTTGGAAAAGCAAGGTTCAGTGTTTGATTTGCCCAAAGCTTTGCAGAATTCCTGGTGCCAGGCATGAACTCAGGTTGCTGCTCGTTCTCATAGCAGTTTCTCAGGAGAACAAAGTGCTGCTCAGTGGTGATGTCCTGTACTGTGTCTGGGTTGGGTGGGAGTCCTGCAAAATTTGTGTGTTCATTAGCGGAGGGGAGAGAAGCCCTGCTTGGGCTTGACCAGCTTCCCTATGTCAGAGCAGGGTTTAGTGTTTTTAAATGAAAAACCAAAACAAAACAAAATGAAAAATTGTCTCGAGTAACTTTGTACTTCTTTTTTGGTCTGGCCTCAATTGCTTTTATGTTTTCTTTTGTTTTTTTTAATTACTCTTATTATTCTTATTATGATTATGGTTCCTTTTTTATTGATTTTAATTTCTTTCATTTATGAAACATGCATGAACCAACAATGTGACTCTAGGAGGTTATTGCTGAGTTGTGCTGATGTCGATTTCATACTGTGATATTTTTTCTCTATTTACCTAGAGATCAGTATTTCAATATATAACGATGTGCATGTTTTCCCCCCTTCTCCCGCTGCATGCAGGGATTCGGGTTCGTAACTTTCGAGAATAGTGCTGATGCAGACAGGGCCAGGGAGAAATTACACGGCACCGTGGTAGAGGGCCGTAAAATCGAGGTGCATGTCTTCAGTAATTCAATTTCTTCTTTATATTTATTCTTTTGATTTCTTTTTGTGTCTTGCCTCACTTATTTCACATTTGAATCCCAGTCTCGTGTGTGCGTGTGTGTTTGTGTCTGTGTCGTTCACCTCCCTGCACTGAAATGTGTAGAAGTTTACACCCTTTACAGAATATTTTTATTGTTGTTTTGGGTATTTTTTTTTCTTTTCTTTCTTCTTTTATTAAGTTTTATTCCCACCCACTCCAAATTTTTGCCCTTCTGCTGTCTTGATTTTTCCTTTGCTTCAGTTTGCGAGGCTCCGATTTCCTTGTCACCAGGCCTGAACAAAACTAACTGAAAGAGTACTGTCCAACTTTTAACTCTGTGTCCAAAAAAGAAAGCAGGGGGCCAGCCAGTATCCTCTCTTTCCTCTGAGGCCAGTTCTCCTCCATGCAAGTGTGAGATGATGCCTGTGGGAGGGCTGGGGAGGCACGGGGCAACAGCTCTGAGTGGGCTGTGCTATAAACACTGCTGGTTTCTTGACCTGCACATGGTCAAGAGTGGGCTTGGTGAAAGCTGATCCTAAAAGTGTCTAGCTCTCGCCACGGGGAGGGAAGGGTTAATGTTGGCTGCCCAGCATGGCCATATGTGGGGCATGCCTGGTGTTAACCAGTTTGGTGTTCCACTGTGTTGAAGGCTAACTGGCATCATCCCTCTCTCCTTCTTTCTTTAAAAAAAAAAAAAAAGAAACCACAAACCAAAAAGTACAAATATTGAAACAAAAAAAGCCGCCGTTTTTGAGTAAGATGTCTGCATATTTTGCCTTTTTTTTTTCTTTTCTTTTCTTTTGTTTTTTTTATTTCCCTTTCCGATGGTTTAGCGTTTAGGGCCCTTCACTTGACTCACTCTTTCCATGGTAACTATACACAATGCTGGCGATGGTACGAGTTGGCGGTAAGTGAAACAAAAGTGCTAGAGAAGAAGCTTTTTCTTTTTTTTTTAAAATTTTTCTTAAAATTACAAAAAAAATTAAGAAAGAAAAATCCATCTGCCATCTCACATTAACACTACGAAATGTGATTTGACTTGTTGTCCCCACCCACCTCCTTCCCCCTTCTCCCCCTTTTATTTTCAATGCTGTTGAGTAATGCCGCCTGGACTTTGGATGTACATATTGTTTTGTAGCAGTCTGAGCTGTTTGATTACTGACTTCATGGTGATTTCCCCTTGCACATCTTACTCAGAGTTACTGAACTCCAGTTTGGCTGGTTTTTATTAATGCACCCATTTCTTCTTCTCTCTCTCTCCCGTCCCTTCTTTCTGCTGCTCTTTCTATGAGACCTGTTTGTAGCTGTTACTGTTTGTTTTCTCTCTTTTTTTTCTGCCCCCTCCCCAGTTTATTTCTTTTCTAAGTTAAATGCAGCTGTTGGTCTCTTTGCTGACTGGTGGTTTCTGATCGGTTCTGGCAATTTTTCCTTTAAGTGCTTGTGTTGCACTTTGCTGTAGCAGCTGATTTCAGGCACTTGCTCCATCTAATGATTGTCTGTGAGACCCTGTCCCCTCACTCCTCCCCTCCCCACCCTCTGAATCAATTGTGGTGTTTTTTTTTTTCTTTCTTTTTATCTGTGTGTGTTTAACTGCATGCTCTCAGTCTCATCATTGTTGTTTCCCATTCTATTTAAATGTGTAATGTTTCTATTGTTTTGGGTCTGAAACAAGAGGAAAATGTAGCTCCAGACTCCCCACCCTGTGTACACTCACCATCACATCTCAAGGGCCTGAGGCAGCTTCTATTTTTATATAGTTTTTTTTCTTCTTCACCCTGGCTTCCATTCCCATTTGGTATGGGTTTTGATAAATTATTGATGATACATGAAAACTTCACCCCCCTTGCAGGAGCTTTGAGGCTGACATGGGGCTGCAGTAACTTGGCTTCCAAACTAGTTCATCTTTTCTTTATCAGCACCATCTCTGCGGTAACACCCCACTTGCTTGAGCAGTCAAATGGCTTGGAACTATGCAGAGCTCTGTAAAGAGGGTGGAGGGCACAATGAACCCAAAAAATCAGGTCTTCTGCTATGTATTTCTTTTTGTTCCATCAGATTTGTGACAAGGGTAAAATAATCTGGAAAAATATTTGAAAAATTTGGGAGGAAATCAGTGAATGTAGACTGTCTGAACAGTTGGTAATGTTCCAGAGATTTCCTCAAGCCTCGGCAGTTCAAATCTAATGCTGATGGACTCCAGGCTACCTTTTTCTATCCAAAAGTGTCCTGCCAGTGACCTACTGGGCCCCAATTCCAGCGGTGAACTTGAGAAACAAGTCAGCTTGTGCGTCACCTGGTTCAGTTCCCCTGCTCTGAGCTGCAGAAATTATTCCTGCCTCTTGAACAGAACCTGGACAAAGCATCCAGGGTTTTGCCCTTTTGATCACTGAGCTGTAAATAATCCCACTCCAAGTGATGGCAGGGTGGTGGAGAATCTACACTTTACTCTTGTTGGCCTTTTGTTTAATGAATAATTTTAAAATGCCACGTTTAGCTGTAACTTTTATAATTAAATGGCAACTGTTAAAAGTAATTTAAAGATTGCATTTATGTGAAATTAGCTGTTTAATTTTTTTTTGCTCAGAGACGTATAGTGTGTGTGTGTGTGTGTGTGTGTGGGGTATATGAGAGTTTTCCACCATTTTCCCTAACTTCTTGTGCTTCCTTCCCTCTCCTTCCCCTCCCCTTTCTTACTTTTAGGTTAACAATGCCACTGCAAGAGTGATGACCAATAAGAAGATGGTCACACCTTATGCAAATGGTAAGAAAGACTGTTTGTACTAATGATGAGCTGAAACATTTGAAGAAAGACAAAAGGGAAAAGTCATGACCTCTCCTCAGGGCCAAAACAGACCAAGAAAACCCCACAAACCCTAATTTATACCCTTGTTCTTCAGTATAACACTAAACTGTTTGTGGAGGAATACCGTTTTCCGGATGGAGACGTGGGAACAGAGAGAAGTAGGGAAATGCCCATGGTGGCCAAGATGGCTAAAGATGCCAAGGACTTAAGAGTTGCCTGCCCTACTGCTGCAAGCTGATGCTGTACAGTGGGATGTGCAGTACTCCTGTGTCTCATTGCCATCACGTAATACGAATAAATACGAATGTAGAAGCATAACTAAAGATGCATAATTAACTTTATAACTTCAAGTATCTCAGTTTAGGTTCTATCTGTAAAAGTACAGCTGTCCCCAAGCAACCAGGAAAACAGAGGCTTAGCGCTGCTTGTTTGCTTGCTTTTTGTTCCACACTGTGCCTGTGTTCAGTAATTTTCCGGTGAACCTAAAGAGAAAAAGGCCAAGTTGTTTGGGTAATGGAGAATCCTATTTCATTGGGATATCTTGGTGGTTCTCTGTGCAGTAGTTTTACTTCATAGGCATATATAGCATAAAAAGTCATTCTCCAAGCAAAACTGAATGCTCTCTGATAAAGGCTTTGAATCTGAATCTTTGTCCTGAAACAGGCAGAAAAGTTCTTTTTGGTCTGAAGATGTTCCCAAACAACTTCAACAAGGCAGGAGGCTGTATACAGGTAGTTGCTAGTGTGAGAAACTACTTTCATTATAATGTGAGAGTCCAAAGTCAGAAGATAAAAATTTTTTATGTGGCTCTGCTGCCAACTTATTGTGTGGCCCCCTGCAAATAAATTGTATTTTGAGTACAGAACTGGAGAAACAGGGCCAAGCAAAAGGGCTGGGTTTCTGAATCACAGTACCTGGAAGGAACTAGGAGATTTTGTAGCAAAAGGCAATGCATCCATGGTATATTGTCCTGAAAACAAGGGCATAAAATGTCATGAATGTGACTGTTTGGTAACAAAACTTGGCTTACTTGTGAAAGTGATAACGTACAAGAATATTTTGCTTTGCAGCCAGCAGTTTAAAGCCAACTTTAAAGCTATGCAAAGGAATTTACTACTAGATCAGGCTTAAGGCATACTGGCAAGTACGGTCATACAGCTGTAATTAAATGTGAGAGTTGATAGTCCTCTTGTTGCCACCACTGGAGTATTTTGCCATCAAGGTGAGCAGTGCAACAGGGTGCCTGTACTTGCAGAGGGAGCCTGCATTGCATCTCTGGTTTATATTCTGACAGCAGATGAAGGGGTGGTGTCGATGGGCTGCAGTTCACAAAGTTGTTCATATGGCTTCTAGAGTGGTTAGAGGTGTTAAAATTCATTGAGTGCACCAGGGTTCCAAGACAGAGGAAGGGTATGGATTGATTTAAATCAAAATGCCTCTGTGATTGCTAGCTCAACAGCTGAGATCTTTCCTGAAAGGACTGCTTTGTGGAAGCTAACCCAGATCACGTTGTTAGCTGTACACTCCTTTTCTCCCCCATTAGAAAGATGGAGGGGGAAAAGACAGATAGGTTTCTAGATCTGACTGGAAATATGTTCCTCCTCATACCCATACTTCTTTAAGCCCTGTTCTCTTGTAGGTTTTATCTTGATGATTTGCAGTTCTTGCCAATTATCCAGATTATATTTAAATAATTTCCATGTGAAGGCTTTCACCTGGAAAGCAGCATAAAGAGGGCAGGAAATACTAAAAGAGCAGAGAGGAGAAAATGTGAGATGAATAGAATGAGTTGGTTTTATGAACCGTAGTTGTGTAATGCAGTTAATGAGGAAATTCAGACACTGTTGCTTTTTAGCAGATCTCTAGAAAGCAAGACAGAAGGGTGTGTTGAGAATTCAGGGCTACAAATTGACTTGCCTGAGATGACAGTCTGGGCCGGTGGTTTTAGAGAGGGCTTGGATGTGCAGTGTTCCCAGTGAAAGCAGGGAGGAGCTGGCAGCAAGGTTCCTGCAGGGAGTGCCAGGTTGCTTGGTGCTCATGGCCAATATGCATATAAGGTAGTTGGCATTCCCACAGCAGTGCCTCTGCTGGCTGTGGATCAGCTGATGTTTTGCTGTTCCCTCCCATACAGCGACCTGCACCTAGAACTTGACATTAGAAAAAGGCAGTTGGCCTCCATCTACACCAAGGGGGATTGAGGCAAAGCAGAATTTGAAAAGAGCTGTGCATGTGGAGCTGGGGCGCATGCAAGAGACCATTCCCCCTACCCATGCTGCCCGTTCCTTCTCTTGGTGTAGATTTTGGCATTCACTGCAGTCTTTGTTGTTTCAGGTTGGAAGTTGAGTCCTGTGGTTGGAGCGGTGTACGGCCCTGAGTTATATGCAGGTAGAGCTTAAGTAGACACTTCCACTTCTGCCATTTCACTGCAGTGGTGTTTGTTTATGTTCTTAATCTGCTGTTTCTTTATAACCTTTTTACAGTTTTGTTTTTGTTTTTTATTCTTTTAAAAATTAAATTAGCGTCCAGCTTTCAAGCAGATGTCTCGCTGGGCAATGACGCCGCAGTGCCCCTGTCAGGAAGGGGGGGTATTAACACTTACATTCCTTTAATCAGTAAGTAGCTCCTGTTGGCCCCTGTATTGTTACTGTGCTTGAGTTAACGATGACCTGTTACTCTTCTTCTCTCCAGTCTGTATAATATATACTTGAAAGGATGGGTCTCGCTGGGAATGAGTTTACCCTGAGCCAAAGTACAGTGTGCGGTTGCTGTGACTTGTTCATGTGCACTGTGTTGCGGTACTGCTGAATGGGTCTTTCTGAACGACAAGGAGGCTGCAGAACAAGGGGAGGGTGTGTGTGACGAATAGGCCATTCCCTTGCTCCCCTCCCCCTTTTGAAATCAAAGAAGCCAAACAGACAAATCCCTAAAGTACATATTATACAAGCTGCTAAACCATGGGTCGGCAGGGCCCCTAGTGGCATGCACCTGGATGCATGCTGGGTTGGGTTTGTGCCCTGGGCCTCGTTCCCTCTCAGGAGCTGTTTACTATGTGTTTGCAGATGCCTCTGAGGTTTTACAAAGTTTCATCACAGGCCAGTTTGCTCCAGTTTAAAAATTAATAATACAGGCATCACTATATGTGGTGCCAGTTATTGGTCACACTTGTTAAATGAAGGTGGGCTCTCATTAAACTGGCACTTTATGGGAAATTTCTGCTGCTGTTATATGGGCTATCTTGTCTTTCAGGCTTTAAAATGAACATACAGAGGATTGGGTGGCAAAGAGTGGGAGGGGAAAGGAGGGAAGAGACTGATGTAAGTTGGTTGACTTTAAGGGCCTCTTGACAAATTATTTTAAAGAGCCTCTGCAGTTTTGGAAGAACTGCGTGCTGTATTGATAGTAACTCCCTGCGCTTCTCAGGACTCTAACCAGACTGCATGGCGGTGTTGAAAGGTGGGGGGATTTGAGCCCTGTTTGGGGTGGGTAAGGCATGCCAAAACATTAACCTCTTGCATGCCAAACCTCTCTGCAACCCTTCTTCCCCCCAAAGGCCACAGTGTAGAAGAAAGTATGTATGGGATGCTTGCTGAGTTATAAGCATGTCCCTCTGCAGGACTGATGCCAAATGTCCCACCGCTGTGGAGCTATTGTGTCACTTCGTTTGAAGCAGGGAGTTGTTCTCTGGGCAGGAGCTTGGATCCTTTTCACTTTCCTCCACCTTGTCTGTCTTTACAGTTCCAGGCTTCCCTTACCCAACTGCAGCCACCACGGCAGCCGCGTTTCGGGGCGCCCATCTGAGGGGCCGAGGAAGGACAGTGTATGGGGCAGTCCGGGCAGTACCTCCCACGGCCATCCCTGCCTATCCAGGGTAAGCACTGGTCACAAGAGCAGAGTGCTCTGCACAACCATGTCAAATAGCTAATAAGTTAACAAAAAAAACCCTAAAATTGTCTAGATGGTGAGAGTCAAGATATTGCTAGTGCCAGAGCATTCTGCACATGATGGCATCCAGGTGGGGGCAAATCTAAATTTTTCCATGTTAAGTTCTTGACTGAAACAATTTTCAGTACTTAAAACAGCTTAAAGTGCTGATGGATTCCTTCTCATAATTTCTCAATCTGTCTATAAGTGGTGTTCATCATCCATTGATCCAATATATTATAATGCTGCTGAGAAGGACACAGAGAGAAGACTTAAAATTCCTGAAAAGGTTCTGCTCTTTGCACTCCATTTGTGTTTTCATATTCAGGAATGAGGAATATTGTCCATTACCTTCATGCCTCACCATCTGGCAGTAGGACACAGAAGAGCCAGTTACCCACAATGGATTTGCTTTCTTTGTTGGAGACGGTTTAAAAAGGTTTAAAACAAAGATTAATCAAGTCCATTAATTTAAAGCTGGGAGTGTTTGGGATGTAGAGGGAACGATAGTGCAATGAAGCAACAGCAAATGTGTGGCCTTAGCATTCTTTGCCCTCAGACTTTTCACTAGTAATGCAGTGGAATAGATGCTGTTACAAAAGAGTATTCCATTGTTTAAAAGTACAGGGGACTAAGTCTGTATGTGAATTTGTTTGGGGTTTTTATTGGTTTGTTTAAATGTGATAGGATGACAGATAAATCAGCAAATCCCTTCTAAACTGTCTTTTTTTTGTTTGTTTGTTTCTGATTTTGAGGATGCTTTAATCATATTGTCTCTGGAGTTTTACTTGCCATATTTTCCAGGCAATGTTCTCAGAAAGGAGTAGAAATTAATCCTCCAACAGAGAGAAGAGGACTGACCCTTTTTTTCCTTTAGACTAGGCCCAAAAGGGAAGAAAAAAAATCATAACTCTTTTATTAAAAAGGAAAGTGGAATCCACACACAACAGTGCAGGGAGCTGGCCTGATACATGCTGGATAAGCTCACAATACCTTCTGTATCAGATTAAATGGTGAGAGCTACTGTGGTCCTTTTAGAGTCCAGTCTGATATTTAAAGTGGAGGCCAAGGAACCAAGCTGCAGTGGTCATGTATCTGTCTAGCTTTGCTCTTTGGCAAATCTGGCAATGCTTGTCTTTAATTCACCAGAAGAATTTAAGTGAAACCTCTTGTCTGAACATTGGTCTTCTGAACAGAGTGTTTCTTCTGGTTTTTCAGATCTACCCCTTTTTGCCACTACTCCTAGATTACATTCTCTATCCTCTAACCATAGCCTTTGACCTGCAGCTTGTCTGTCTGTTGCTCTAAAAATGATCCAGTTTAATTGGGAAGTGCTCCATAGCAAAACAGAGCAGCAAAGCTGAGCTAAGTGCTGCCGTCTAGCAGAATGTGAAATATTTGCACCAGGTAAGGGGAATGAGCTCTTCATCCTTTGGGAGTAAGGCTGGAGCATGCCCAGCAAGAGACTATCATGAGTGGGGCACTGGGAGGGCTTGTCTGATACAAATCCAGCCTGAGTCCCACGTTAAAGGTTTATTTTCATTTGGAGTACAGGCCAGGCTCCAATGATTAGCCCTTCCAAATACTGCCTCATGTCTGCGTTCACTGATATTACATAGAATTTTTCTCATTCTGCTGACTGATCCATGTTTTCATGGGCAGCATACTACCTAGTAGACATTTACAGGGCACCAGTAAGCAAGGCAGATTCACAGAGGCCCAGAACTGTCCCTAGTCCCAAGCACTGGGGTGTAATTAACTACTACTCATGGTTTTTGTCATCATAGCCTGAGTCTCTACAAGATATTTTATAGAACAAATTTGATTCCTAGTGGAATAATACAAAATGTGCTATTCAATTCCATGTTGCAGTAACCTGTAGGACAGCGACCACTCCATGTGGGCACTGTTGACCTCCATGGGGTCAGGGACAGGCACATGTTCCTGACACCTTACCCTGCATCAGTTACTTTCTTCCTGGCCAGTGGAAAGATGACACCATAAGATCAGTCAGCAACACCAGTGATCAAGACATAGTGAGTAATGTGGAAGAAGACAGTAAAGTAAGCTGCAGATTAACTCAAACATGGTAGAAGGAATTGGTTTTCACAAACCTCAGAGGTGTTGAAGTTTTAAGTTACAAAACTTAATGGTATCACTGCGTTTGAGAGCTTAGCAGAATTAAAAAAATACAGAATGTAGATTAATTAAAGCTCTTTGGTATTGCCATACTGGATCAGACCTGAGTGCCATTCAGGTTAGAGTAAGTGTTGACAGTGTAAAGTGCTAAACCAGAGGAAGGTGCAAGAAATCATAATTCTTAATAGTTGTAATACTCATTTCAAGAACTCAAGATTTACTAATGCGTATGTGGAATGTCCATACTTACGTATGGCCGTGGATGTTTATCCAGGGAAGGTTTTTCAATACCTCAGAAAGCAATTGCTTAGACTGTTGGAGGTGATGTTAGATAGTCACCTAAACCTGACTCTGAATACAAATGCAACCTTCAGTTTATGACTGAGGTGCCACTTGGTAGAAATAAGGAGACGTTATAACCTCTGATATATAGTATGGGTAAAAACTGTACTGGAATATTGCCCTGATTTGTAGCAGCCATGCTTTTTAAATGAGAAAGTTGACAAATAACTCTTCAGACCAAAAGCTGTAAGAATCTAAACAATCTGAAAAAAACTCACCTACGATAAACCTCTTAAAGCTAAATAAGCTTGATAAATTTTATTTCTCAAACTATAGGTTAGTCATTGACTTGTTCATGGTCATTAACTACATGAAGAATAGACTTGCCATAGTAAAGAGTAATTTAGTCTAGGAGTGTAAATGTATCCAGGATTCACTGATTTGAAGCCACAGTAGAGAAAAGACTAAGTACAGGACAGCTGAGAGCTTTTGGGGGTTTGGAGTGTTTTTTTTTGGTTTCTTTTGCAGTACAGTCAGCTGTTGGTACACCTAAATGATGTGCTGGCTGCTTTACAAAACCAGCCTGTTTCTTTTTCCCTTGGATGTGTTTTAGCTCAGCTAGTGAGCTCTTTATAGATAACACTGAGATTTGATGGGCTGCTGGACTACTTTATACTTCTGCTCAGGCTGCATAACCACAATGTGGTTCTCAAATGAAGGGTTTTCTCAGTTTTTGCTAGCATTAAGAATCACAAATACAGATATTCTAGCATATAAGTAAACCTTCCTAAGTTTCAGCCCTGGGAGTTGATGTCAGTCAAGTCCTAACTAAAGAAGAGATGGAGGATTCACGTGTGCTTGGTTGGTTGGATCCAGGAAGTCTTACTTTTATCTGTTATTAGTGTTCCTTGCAGTTTTCTCTGGAGAGCTGATGCTAGCATCTCTTGCTGACAGAAATAGTGGCCTGATCCAATGTGGTAATGCTTATGTTCATCCAACTGATTGTGTTTGGAATAACTGTTAAAACTGCTAACCTGTTCATAAACCAAGTCACTTCCTCTGTCGTGCGTTTGCCTTTCCTGCAGGAGCAGGTGGAGTATCACTGCTAAAACACTCCTGGTCCTAGATAGAGAACCCAGCAATGTAAGTCACTGCCCCAGGAGCCAAACTCTTTGTTATGTGGTTGTAAAAATTTAGCTTCAACAAACATGATCTTATGGCCTGCTTCTCCCTGCTGAAGTGGCTCCCCTCTTCCTCTAACAAGGGTCTCTATCTTCATACCTGCTCCCAG
Source organism: Climacteris rufus (assembly GCA_013398175.1). Lineage (NCBI taxonomy): Eukaryota > Metazoa > Chordata > Aves > Passeriformes > Climacteridae > Climacteris > Climacteris rufus. The sequence goes on from VZRZ01007688.1 coordinate 761,693, forward strand.
CGCTCTTGGAGACTACAGTAACTTTGTCCATTGGGAATGGAGTGTACTTCTCCTGGGGAAGGCAGCAAGACTAAATTATTCAAGCAGTAGCTAACACTGCAAGGTTTTTTTTTAATTTTGTTTTATTTTTTAGTAATAGCATGCAGAATTTTGGCAAGATCTGCTGGGCTTTTTTTGCGTGTGTGTCTGCCTTACAATAGGTGGGTGTCTGAGGGTGGCAGGCTCATGGCAGCATTTCACATTCCATCTGATGAGTAAAAAATGATAGTCAAAAGAATAGCTAGTGTTCCATACCTTCTTTTTCCTTAACACTATGGGTAAGTCATGCACATCAGATCCATGAACATCACAGACGGTGGGGCTGATGCTTTTTAAAGCCTTGAGCGAGTTTGTGCGGAGTTCTTCAGAGGACAGAGCAGGAGGAAATTCCTCAGTATGTGAAGCACACGCTGAGCTCAGATGGGTGGGGGGGCATCCCCTCTCTTCCTTCCTCATCCTTCCCCAACCCCTGTCCCCAGAGTGAGCTATGTAGTCTTATGCTAGTGAATGCTCTGGTAAGAGCAGCTGTTTGGGAACCCCAGGCTCTGTTTAACAGTATTCCTGCTTGAAGTTCTGAGAGAAACGAAACTATGGCTTAAAGCAGAAAAAGCACTGTCCCATGGAAACCCTTCCAGTTGCTCCTCTCTGCTATGGAATAGGTCATGACTACCAGGGACTCCCACTGCACCTTTCAATTCTCGGATCTTGGACCAGTCACCTAACCTTTTTAGCTCATTATCTCTGCTTGTGAAAGCAATGCATTGTGGGTATTTTTGGTTTTTTCTTTTCAATTACATTTCTCTGTGTTTACTTTGATCAGAATTGATTGACTTGTTTTCCTGAGGTGTTGCATCGGTTCTTTAAGATGCTGAACAATAATACTTTGCATGCTTGTGTGATCAGCCAAATCTTATCGCATGTCTAATGTGCAGGGTAAAAGCAGGTGATGTATGGATGTCAGAAACAAAAGTCATGCAGCCCTGTGAAGCCTGAAATACGTAATCAGGCACAAGTCTCTGAACCCCACTTCCTGACAGAGGTGATTCCAGCCCTTGTGGGATGCCTTTTCTGAGGGGCTCCTCAAATTCATAAGCCCATTTCCTGAAGCCAATGTTTCCGTGTGTTTAGGGGGGTAACTAAAATCATTCCAGGAGAGTAACGAGAGTGGAGGTTTCTAAACCCTTGTGTCTCTTCTTCAGGACGTCAGATCTTTTTGAGTCAATATTGACTGTACGAGATGGTGGTTCCCCTCCCTCTCTCCTTCGCATACTGTCTCCCCCTCTGCCCGCCCCTTCCCCCTTTGCATGCCATGGAAGATGACTTGGAGCTGTGCGTGCACACACACATTCTCTTGCTGATTTGCTCCTGCCAAAAGCCCAGGTTGTGGATTCATACATCACCTGCCTGTGTAAAACGCATGTGCATGCTGCCGTCCTCAATAACCGGAATGTGTTTTCTGTTCTTTTGTTTTTTGTTTGTTTTTTTGTTTTTTTGTTTTTGTGTGGATTTTCTGCAGTGTGGTTTACCAGGACGGATTTTACGGTGCTGACCTCTATGTAAGTACACACACCGGAGCCTTCTTGTCCCCAACCCCTGACAAGCCAGCCTTTTTTTGTTTTGTTTTCTTTTTCTTTTGGTTTGTTCGTTTGGTTTGGTTTGGTTTTTTAAATATCATTTACTTTATTTTCTTCTTCCTTGTGGATATATATATTTATATATTTAGGAATGCAAGCATGCTTCTCTGTCACTGCGCTTGCCCCTGGGTGCAAGACCTAAGCCTTTGGGTTTCCTGATCATTGCCAGGGTCAGTTTATTGGGTGTCCTGTCCCCCACATGCACACTGGTACTAATCAACCTGAGAGATGATTAGCAAATTAAAATTTCTCTCAACACTTCTCTCATTTACATAATTTGGATATAAAAATAACAGGACTGGTTTAGCCTCAGACCTTCCCTTTCCTTCTCCCCCTCCGCCCTCCCCTTTCTCTTCCCTCTTGGGGCCCTTTCAGGTTTGATTTGTGCAGCCCACACTAAACTGAACAAGTTGTGTGTTTAAAAATGTTCATGTGCCATTGGGATGTGGAGATTATCCCTTTGGGGAAGACACTGGGACTTACTAAAAATGGAGACTGAGATGCTGGAGTGGAAACTGACATCTCATTTTGCTGGTAGAAGTAACACCTAAATAGGCTAGATTCTCTCACCTCTTTAGGGAATTGTAAAGTACAAATATGTGGAGATGTTCAGTTACAAGAGTCAGCAGACTCCTCCTGTCTGGGAATTAGCTGTGATACCATGGGAGACATTGTCCTGTCATTGTCTTTGTCCTACTCAGTCAGTCTGTATTGCAAATCTCCAGGGTATCTGTGCGTACGTAGGGGGGTTGTGGATGGAGGTGTTTGAACCGGCCAGTGAGAAAAGTGTTTTTTTCTCCAAGGGAGAGCTGTTGCAGAGCAGGAATATGGCAGGACTATTCAAAGCAAAAATGTTCAGGGCCACTACTGAACATTGCAACTCATGGCTTGCCAGGCTCTAGCAGAGTTCCCTTTGTGGCATTGTAGGTCATAGCTCTCTGGAGATGGGGAAGTTTTATGTTGGGTAGTGGCACAGTTGTCAGCACGAATTTCACATTCCTGCTCCTTTGAAGGTGCTATTCCTGACATTTATAAAGAGGATCCTGGGGTTAGACTCAGAATAATGGATGATACTAGCTTTTGGATTCTGTTGTCTTATATGGAGGATCAAGTTTTGGAAAGGTGCTTTTCCCAGCTGAGGTACAGCAACTGGAAGATGTGCTCTCTCAGATAGAGAGAACTGTGTGCATTTCTTCACTCTTCCATATGCTGTCATGTGTGCAGTCCTTTAAAGATTGATCTGCCTAGTCAAGTGTTTCTTTACAAAGGTGTGTCAGGGACTGCAGCAGGGTCTGGGTTTCCCTGCCTTACTCCTAAAACACTGGCTTTGCAGACACTGACTGCTACGGCAAGCAACCAAGAACATGAGTGATGATTAGTGCCTCTTCCTTCAGAGTGTGGCATATAAGAGGCTGCCACGTTGAAAGGGAAGACTGGCCAGTGTCTTTTGAGAAAGCTCCTTCAGAGCTTCTCTTGTAGATGGGGAGGAGAGGCTTATTTAACATGTTTCAAGAACAGAGATTTCAGTAATGAAGAACACCTATAATAACCATGTGGTGCTGCGGAGCAATACTGTCACGTAACACAAAACCAAGCCCCCAGGTCAGCTTGGAACCATTAGGTGGACTTTGCTGTTGGTGGCAGTGGTCTTGCTGTCAGAAAGCAGGATGATAGAACAGGGGACTGCATCAAAGTAGATGGTGGTGCTTTTTCCTGTTATTGCTGCCCAGAGCCCTCAGGATGGAGCTCAGGAAACAGTTACAATCCAGACTTGAAGTTACCCTTCCAAACAATTTGCTTGACACAGGTGGAATGATTGCAGTGTCCCTGTGCCCCACTGCTTTTCACTGCAGTGCTTCCATCCCTCTGGTTGCTATCATAGGCTTGCCCAGATTCAGGAGAGCATGGCAGAGGATACTTCAGTTAGGACTGGGGGGAAGTTAAACTGAGATTCTCTTAGGACTTCTGAGTCCATAGGGTTGTGTGAAGGAAGGGTGTAAAGGAGCTGAGCTGGCAGGGAGTGGTTAATGGTAGGTGAGATCAAAGGGAAATGTCCCAAGTTTGGGCTGCTTTTTCTGCATATATGCTATGCACCGATTTCTCATTTTCCTCCTCCTCCTTTTCCTCACTCCTTTTTTCTTTCCTGGGGCAACCATCCTGCTAGCCATTTCTTCTGTGAAGAAGGCATTCCATCTGTTGTTGGATGCGTCCCACTCTGGCAAGACACCTGAATTGATAAAACAACCTGCCCCAGGATGCAGAGGGCTTCATTTCGGATCATAAGAAAGGTTATCTTTCTTCTACAATGGGGTCAATCTGGGTGGCGGGGGGGGAAACCCAAACAAACCCACCCGTGCGAAGACTGCTCCTGCCTGTGAAAAGCGTGCTTGCATCCACTGGAAAGAAAAGGCTGGTGAGCCCCGCTGTGGGCTGTTTGTATGATTGTTTCTTTCCACAGCTGTGTTTTTTTGAACTGCTCTTCCTGTGTTCTGTTATAGAATAGTCTTACAGGAACCAATCATTAGCGCTAAAATACCTCAGGTAGGAGTGCCAGTGTGACCTGCCAACCAATCAGATTGTGGATTGCAGTGGAAAAAACTGAATTATACTAACCATTCCAGCACCACATTAGAGATGGGAACAGAGGCTTTTTTAGAGCAGCGCAGACTCATGTGTGAGCCAAGCCCCCGCTGTAGCAGGGCGGCGTGTGTCCAGATTTCATACCGAGTGGCATTTCATTCAAAATAAAAAACCAACCAACCAAAAACCAACAAAATGTAAATTCAGTGGAAGGATTAACAAGGTCATGCTTGTCCCATTACCATGTAGAAGCACCTGCTGCAATGGACACCGTTGTCCTATCACCTCTTTTAATTCATTCATGCTCATTCCTGGTGCACATATGCCACCCTTCTGAAACAGAAAATACCAGAAATGGTTGTAGCCCTTTCTGCTTCTTGACTTCTGTTATATTGGCAGTGTGGGGGCGGAGAAGACGCATTTGAGAGATGACAAATAAAAGATTCTAAAATTGGGCTCACTGCCTAAACCTGGCAAGTGGTCAAATGTACCTAACTGGTACCATGAGTTACACATTTCTCCAGGGTTATGGAGATAACTTATGTGCCAGGGCCATTAAGGCTCTTTAGAGTAAAGAGGGCCAGTGACATACTTTGTGTGCCCGTTTAAGGCAGGAAGGGAGCAAAAGGGAGGCTTACACCACACTGGCATAGTAAGCTGTAGTGTTGGATTTCCTCATGCTCTCATTGGATTGATCACCTGATACAGATCTGAAGAGTGGAAGAGAAGATGGACTTGAGCTGAACTGCATAAAGTGCTCACTTATTTACATTAACACACTCAGTAACTGGAATGCTGCTTTAGTTGGGGTTGCAGCTTCCTGTACATGTTATTTTTCCATGTTTGTCTTATTTCAGAAAATATAAAACAATACTGAAAAAGCTGTCATCTAATGTTAAAGAAGCAATTTAAAATAAAATATGCTTTTTTGATGACCGAAGGACAGTAACATCACAGAAGAGTAATTTTAAACTTGGACCTTTGTGCATACCCAAGCAATATAACTGTTTGACAGCTGAGGTCTGTAGGCTCAAGCACTACATGGGAAAAGGGATCCAGCACAGCCTCAGCAATGCTGACCAGATAGACAGAGAAAGAGAACTTGAATCAAGATAAGCAAAATTTAGGCTGGTGTTCATTTCTCTCATATGCTCCCCAGACAATTCAAAAGCCTGTACTGGAAAGGCCTAATCCTGATTTACACAGTCTTTTTGGTTGTTACTTAATGCCCAGTAAAAATGCATAAGCCTTCTCACTAGTTCCCATTTCCTTGTGGAGGCATTGATTAAACTGTCCCGTTGGTAGAAACATCTGAGACGTAACATCTTAGCACAAAGCTCAGCCGCACTCACTTCTTTTGACATGAGGATAAAGATTAAAAAAACCTAAACCTAGATGGGTAACCTGTCCCTGTGGAATCAAACAGGTGGAGTGGGAGTTTGCATGGCTGTCCTGGGTTTCAGGCACTATGCCACTCAGTGGTGTCTTTTTCAGTTTGTCTGTGGCACTGGAGGAATGTGCTGGAGCTAGCAAGGGGCTTTTTTTTTTTAATAATTATTTCTTTCATTGGGAAACATGATTGTTCCTCTTTGTTGCAGATGCTCTATGCTGTTAAAGTTTTTATTTGCTGAAGTACCGGAAGTGGGTGACACCAGAAATGACTAGGGGTGGTAGAACCCTGCCGCTGAGGTTGCGGATGAGCTCTGCATATCAGTTAAAAGTTTTGTGTGAACAGGAATAGCAGGACAAAATATTTGGTGCATTGGACTAGCTGAACAGGGCTTTAGATGCATTTATTGAATGATACAGATGGGTCCTGGGTTGTGGAGAACAGGAGCATCAGCTGGATAATGCAACCTGTACAGTTTCTGCTCTGTACTGGTCCCAGAGCTTGGTGAAAGGATTTATGAAACAACAAATAATAGTTGCAATAGTTCCTCCTCTTTCCTTCACCTGGTTTTAGTCTATTTGGACCTGCTGGTCATGCTAAATACATCCCCGTCTCAGAAATCTCCCAGCTGTCCACACTCATTGCTCCTATGACAGGAATGCACCATGGCCATTATAATCCCCATTTTTGGTTTTATTTGAAGTACACATAAGTAGACTTTGCAGATCGCTTTGAACTGAGCAGGTCTGCCTATATGTGTGTACCTCTATCCTGAGATTTTTTTTGTTTTTTCCTTTTTTAAATAACCAGTAGCTTCAATTTTGCATCAGTGCATGGTTAAAAAGCAATACACGTCAGCTGTTTCTTAACTTCATTTCTCCAATGAATTATTTCTCCTGTTTGTTTTTTTTTTTTTTTTTTTGTTTGTTGTGCAGTTGACTGAAGAAATGTTAACATCCCGCTCTAAATCTCTCAGTGGAGTCTCTGTTCCCTTCTCTGATATAACAGATGGGTTATTGCTTGTTATAATTATTAACATTGTGGTGTGGGACAGGGCTAGGGTGGGAGCCATTTTGGGGGGGCGAGGGCGGGATGCTGCGGGAGTCGTTAAGGTTGGAATGTTAACTCCAGTGGTGACTGACTGTTTCCGTAATAGCAGGTTGTTGTGGCTGCACGCTCTAGTACTTGAGGCTGTGTACTTCACTGAGCTTGTGGTAGAGCCTAGGGCGAACTGCTGTCCCAAGAGAATGCTGGGATGGATAGAACTAGCCAATATGAGTCTGAACGTGGTGACTTTGCTGGTTGTTCTAGCTCCAGATGTCAGCATGCTTAGTTTTTAATTTTGATTAATAAATGTTACTCCATTCCCCCTCCCACACCTGATTCCAACCCTTCTTTTCTTCTTCTTTATTTTTGTTTTTTTTTTGTTTTATTTTGGTTCTGTTTCGTTCTCCTTTATGAGAGATATGATTTAAAAGAGAATTATATGATAAGCCTTTTTGGTTTCAAACTGCATCTTGCTGTCATGTTCAGTGTATGTGCCAGGCACATTTGAAATGGCTTCTGATCTGAAATGTGACTGGCAAGTGTGGAAGTGTGGGGCAGAGTGGGACTCAGGGTACATGCTGAAGACAGCTGCCCTGTGGAGGGTAGTGCCTTGAGAAAATGCCTCCTGCATGGTGCCCAAGTGACACACCAAGGGTTCAGGAAGCTCATAAATGTAAGGGAATACCACAATGACAATGATGCCAAGTTTGTCTTAATTTGGTGAGATTAATGAAGGTTTGATTTGGATTAAGGCTGCATCTCATTCTTCTTGCCTTTCCCATGTTTTGCATGGTGGTGCAATGATACCATGGCAACACCAAGCTAAACGTCCCCAAACCGTCAATCCAAAATGCAGGATTTGAAACAGCCAGGTGAGATTGAAAGGTGAAAACTGTAACATGACATCTCTTCCAGTCCGTGTGTTGATGTTTCACACGTGTAGATCTGTGTTGCTTTTTCTTCTGTGAACTAGAAGATTGAAGATGCTGCAAAGTCCCTTTCCTCTGGTGTAGGAAAGGCTCTGCAGACATGTTTTGGATAGCATGTTAGCCTTCATGGGACTAATGCAGTCCCCAGAAAAGCAACCAAAATTAATTTAAAATAATTCCTTCTAATTTAAAAGCTGCCCAGCCCCAGATTGAGCACTGTTGAGCAAACACACAGTTCTGTAGTAGAGCTGATGTTGTACTCCTAGTTACATATACGCAGAAGATACATAGGGAAGAAGTGGAAGAGGTATGTTGAGTCAGCTCTGGAGGTGAAGAGCATAACTCTGCCTTCTGGTCCTTCAAACTCTGAAATGTCAATTGGAAGAAAAAAGGAAAAAAAGAAGCCAGAAGCAATCTGGAATTTTCTGATGTTTTTTAATGGCTCATTGTGTTTCTAACAAATCAAAGCCATGGTTCATTTACCATGCCCTCACCCCCAAGTTAACAAAAATGTGTTCAGAAGTACAATAAAAGATCTATCCAGGTCTTCAGAGCCCGCGTTGCTGTCTGCTGTGCCTCCTTCGTCCCTTGTCTGAAAGGTGGCTGGCCTAGGTCCTTCAATACTGCAGTACTGCTGTGCAGAGTCTGAGCCAGGCCTTGCTCTGCCCCAAGATCTCCATGTGGGATTTCCAGGAGGAGAGTCACAGGTCTTCCTCTGAGTCAGAATTCACTTTTAGCCAACACAGCTGTTAAGTATGTTTTTAGTAGTTACCTCTGATCAGTGTAAGCACCTTTGCTACAGGTGTGTAGCATGGGCAGAAATGTAGCAGCAGTACAGACTGTTCTGGCATAATATCCCTTGACCTGTTTCCTTCTTATGTGGAGAGAAGAAGATACCAGTCTGGTTGGTTTGCTTGTTGACAGCCCTGGAACCACCAGGGACTGTCTTCTCTGACCATCTTTTCCTGATTGCTCTTTGGCTTCTCTGGCTATTGATACTTTTGCACAGGTGGACCCAATTAAATTCTAGCTCTTTGGGTTTCCCAGGCTTAAAAAAAAAGGTTAAAAAAAAGAAAAATTCTCTGAATTTCTAAAATACACACTTCATAGAAAGTGTCCACTTCTGATTTCTCCACCTGAAGAGGAAGGGGACATAAAAATTACATTAAAATGTAACATTCCAGGTCTTCTCTGGTTTTCATGTCGTCCAGACCAAATTGCATTTTCTGCAGTGCTATAACCAGCCTCAGTGTTCTTTAGTGTATTCCTTCTGCTAAAGAGGATAATGGAAGGGCCTTCCTGGTCCCTCTGAGGAAAGGAATATACATGAGGTAATGGGTGATGCTTGTGATAGACATGACATGGGAGCTGATGCAGTTTGAAACACTTCCTCTCCTTGTGATGTGTGTGACTTTTATTTACATTTTTTTTTAATGCTCTGCATGGGTGGACAGGTATCTGTAAAGTCAGTTCTCTTCTCTCCTGCAGGGTGGATACGCAGCCTACAGATATGCACAGCCTGCTACTGCAACAGCAGCCACGGCCGCTGCAGCCGCTGCAGCAGCTTACAGCGATGGGTATGTAAGGGAGAGGTGTCCATGGGGGCTAGCTTGCTGTGCTCAGGGATTCCAGGAGTGTTGATCCATCACAGAACTTCTGCTTCTTTTCCCCATTTCTTTGTCTTACCTACACTGGCATGCGCGCACATGCATGCGCCACCCAACACGGAGGACCTGAATGCACGGTTTGTCTCTGCTCCTGGACAGTGCTGCCCTCAGTGTGTGTGAGCTGGCACAAATCCTGGCCTCTTCCCTGTCCCTGTGATTCTCTGCACAAAGCAGGCAGGGTGGTTGCAGCCTCAGAGTCAGAGATATGGCTTTCCTTGCTTTGTGACTCTGGGCAGGTTACTTAATCACTAGATGTGTTTCTCTCCCCATCATAAAGTAAAAATGACTCAGCTCATGCAGTGCTCTAGGATGTTTTAACATGCAGCTCTGAAGAGATACAAAGGATTGTCTTCATCAGAGTGCTTGCCTTAAGAGTTTTTATCTCCTGTGTGGTGAGGCCACATTTTAATCCTAGCATGTGTGAGCCCATTAAAGTTTATATTCTCTTCTCATTGTTGAGAAACCCTCGCTGCTTTCAATTTAGCAGCTGTTACCATGCCAGCAGCACTAGTGGCACCAGTCATTCTCCTCCCTAATTGCATCATGTGAGGTAAGGGATGCACTAGCTGTCATTTCAAAGGTGCTGACCTCTTTCCTACAGGTCAAGCTCATGGCTTCTGCCACGTTCCTCCAGGCAGGCTGCTCTGTCGCCCCTCTCGTACAGTGCATGGCAGCATGCCCGTAGGATCTCTCTGCAGAGGGGCTACCTGCGTGCCTGTGCATGCATGTATGCATACATGTGTGTGGAAGGGCATGCTGCTGCTTCCATTACCTGTCATCAGAGCTATTTCTCTGCCCCTCCCAAGTGACTTTTTTTTTCTTTTTATATCTTTTCTCCCTCTCTTCAGTTATGGCAGGGTGTACACAGCAGATCCTTACCATGCCCTTGCCCCTGCCGCTAGCTACGGAGTTGGCGCTGTGGTAAGTGGGATTTTCTTTCTTGTGCTGTTTCTCGTTTCCAGCATGGGGAACAGCTGTCCACTGGGTATCAGGCAGCGAAACTTCACCCAGAAAACTTCTTTGTTGAGGGAGGAGGTCTTTAGCTTCAGTGCTGGGTTTCCAGTTGTTCTGCATTCGTGTGTACATGTGCACTAGGAAAGGAACCGGGTTGTAGGAGACCAGTTATTACTTGGTCTTGCACATCACCTGGTACAATGAAAAATGAAAATGAAAAGCAACCAGAACTGCCAGGAGCCAGAACACTGTTGGTGAATCAGTAGAACAATTGAGGTGATACATAGAGCAAAAATCAGCAATTGTAAGAGATTCAAGATACCCTTTATTGCCATTTTCAGTTCTAGGAAGCAAGGGAATAAGTTGTTCTTGTGACATCTTGCAGCAAAGCTGCTTCACTTGGTTCCCTCATCCACTAGTGGAAGGATGCGGTGCCCTGCCTGCCAGCAGTAGTTACGCAAGGGCAGGATGAGGTATGCTGGCATCGGAGGGGAGTGGAGCAGCTTGCTAAAAACACATGCTTGCCCATCTGCTAGCCAGCGCAGTATCTATGTTGTTGCAAAGGCTGGAATACAAATGTGCTCAGAGAAAAAGACACCTAAAAATAGATATCTGCAGTGTAGCACCTCCATTCCAGCTTCAGCTCATCATGTGGATTCTCTTTAGGGTCAATGAGGGAAAAGCAGATAATTCTAGGATACCCAGTCATAATATCTATTTTAGAACTTTACCTTGAGGTGAAGTGAAGAGCATCCTAGAAGTTCTGGTCTCTGCAATATATAAAGGCAGCCTAGACGAGTGGTTTGAGATTAGGACTGATGAGTCCCCTCTCTGGTACTGAACTCCCTTCCCCTGAGACTTGCCAAACTTCACCTCCAGCTGGCTGGCCATGAGCATGTCCTCCCGAGCCACATCTTTGGTTTCGCAGGCAGAGTTCTCTCTTGCTTCTTAGAGGTGCTGCTGGTGGTGGGTCAGTGCCAGGACAGGTCCACTGGTCCTTCCAAATGCATTTGGGCGCTGTCCTGGGTATCTCTTCACAGTTCTCCTCCTAACAGCCTTTTCTTCTCCCATTTCATTTCTACAGGCGAGTTTATACCGAGGTGGCTACAGCCGATTTGCCCCCTACTGAAGTGACGTGAGCCCCCTGCAAGTGGGACAGCCCCCCCAGTTCATGAGGCCTGGCTATTGCAATATTTACTAGTAGAGGAACTCTATAGCAAGTCGAGGAGGAAAAACAAAAAAACAAAAGAGAAAATACTTTTTTATACCTCACTATGTTCTTTGAATATGTATTTTTTTTTCCTTTAAATTTCTGCCTTTAATTCTTTTGTTCCAAAGATTGTGCATTTTTTTTTGTTTGTTTTTTGTTTTCATTTTTGGGGTTTTTTTAACTGTGGTAAAAACAATGCATTTCCGTGTCTGTATGTTGGTGCATAGCTTATCCTACCAATCACGGAAAAGGCGATTAGCGATAAGGAAAGCCGTTAGAAACTGATATCATGCAATTAATCAGGAACACGCAGACAGAGTTACTTCCCTGGGTCTGGTGCTTGGTGCCTGTGAGACAGGAGGACGTGAGGGAGAAGTCTCCACTGCTGTGTTTCTGGTCTGCAGGAAGAAGCACTCTTTGGCTGTGGCCTGAATGCTGGTGGGAAATAGTCATTTACATTTGGAAATGGGGGAAATGCAGAGTCTTTCCTCATTTCTATCACCATCTGACGCGCACAGGTTTGTGACAGTTTCAGCAGTGTCAGAGTTTTAGACTTTGCAAGAGAAGAGTCCCTCAATCTGCCCAAAGACTTCAGCTGTTATCTGCCGTACAGGGGACAAGACTTTGAAAGGAGTTTTTGATGAGGATGATCTTTCCCCCCCACACAGAACTTTTACTCGCGGATTATTGTCCACTGCAGGTGGCTGTAATTGTCTTAGTTTTCATTGCTCCTGTTCAAGATCTTTATCTCTTGCTGTCCCCTTCCTCCCCTTCGGTTCTCAAGGAGTGGCAGATGCAGTGCAGGATCACTCACAGTACCTCTGTTGTGGACAGCAAGTGGTTAAACTTGTGGAGGTGAAGAACCTGCAGCCTTGCAGAGGAAGAAAGCTGGCAGAAAAGTCATGCTCTGAGGCCCAGCGTGCAAGTGCTCTGCTCCTGTTCATCCTGGGCTGCTTAGGTGCTTCTGCGAGTAATCTGTTTTAAATAACGTGAGTGAGGAAAACCAGTCACACATAAGCTACTTGAGGTGAGGGACAAGTGTGTGGGTTTCTGTGGGGGAAGAGGGTCTTTTATATCTAAATGTGATCCCACAGTAGTTTTGTATCTGGCAGAAACAGTTTGTGCAAGCTCTGAATTCATAGGAACTTCCTACCACAAGCTATTTCCGGCCCTTTCATAGCTGCATTGGAGCCCCTGGGTTTGTTTTGCCCAGCCTCTTGTAGAAAGTTGTGCACCTGTTCTGCTGAGTCCATATAGACACTACATATTAGAAGACTTGGAAGCGTAGAGACTGTTTAGCAGAGAGCTCCACAACTCCCAAGACCATCTGTCTCCTTTCTGCTCTCATGTACAGAGAATTTGGTGTGTTTCAAAGACAGCACACTTAGATGACTGTGTGAGCTGTGCTGTGATGTGGAGTTGCTGCTCTCCAGACCTCCCTGCTCAGCTGCTGGCTCCTAGAATGCTCCCAGTGGCTCTGGTGGTCAGAGGCAGGCTCTAACCACATGCTGGAGAGATGCAGAAGTGTAATTGTACCAGGCTGCCTCGACTCCATGGATTGGTGCTGGAGTGAGCCACTGCCCCCAGGAGGGCAGCTTGGAGGTTGGGTTTGTTGTCAGAGCCTCTCCAACTCCTGTTGTACACCTGCTTTTCCATCCACTGCTGATACAGAATAGGAAAATTCCTGTATTTAACACTAAGCAAGGTCAACAAGCAGAGGTCCTGCTCCCAGGGAGGTGTCCTGGCCCAGCTGCACACAACCACATGTTTTTTGCTCTTCCCCAGTGATACATGGAGCCTGTCTGTGCACAGCAGAGTGGAGACACCTTAGATGGGAAGAGTGGGGAAACCATTAGTTAAGCTAGAAACCCTGAAGCTATTGATTTTCTGGAGGAATAGCTAGATAAAGGGGACACCAAACTGCCAGCCTGTTGGTCACCTTTTTTTTTTTTTTCTGGTTTTATTGTTGGTTTTTTACTTTTTTTTCCAAGCCAAAGTTTGGTTTGTTGCTGTTATGACAATTTTTTTGTTGTTTGTATATAAATATTTTAGCTTGAAAATGGCGGGGGGGGGGAACAGGGTGTTGGGGCTTTCACAAAATCTAGGAAATGAGGGAGACTTGGGGTGTTTGGGGGCTTTTACTGCCTGAGTTGGGGTAGAAGAGGGAGGACTTGTGGTAGAGTCATATTCAAGGGGAGTTATTTCCACTGCAGAGCAGCCAGGAGACTTATGGAGCTGGGATGCAGCAAAAGCCTCTACTGGACTTGTTCTAGCTGCTGTGGATGGAGGCCCTGAGTGAGGCCATCCCTTCCCTTCCTGCAGGCAGTTCCTCAGGCAGCAGCTCTGCAGGCTGTGAGCAGAGGAGCAGCTTGCAGAGCCCCACTGGGGCAGCTGCTCCTCCACTGCCCCTCTCCCACATTCAGTTCAGCTGGTTCTGACTGCAGCTCCCAAAAAACTGGGTTCTCCCTCCCCGAGTGCCCTCCCCTGCCCTGGCAGTGCCACCTGCAATCCGCCCCTGCCACTTGGCCTCTCTGGGAGTAGGGAGGCCAGCCCCACTTCTGCCTCCTGGCAGAGTCTATGCATGGCAGCTTCAGCCCGCCCGAGTATATTAGGAATGTGAGGGGTTTAGTGCAGAAGCACCCAACCTTTGCGGGGCTGTGGTCCCCCGATTTCCGAGTAATACCTGTTCTAAGACCATCCAGCCTGATTCCTCCTGTATCCGAGCCTGGCCTGCTCTGATCACTCCCTGCCAGGTTTCTCTGGTGCATTAACCAGCGTCTCTGTGACTCTAGTTAATGCTGCAAGACCCCCTGAGGGAGCTTGCTGATAGCCCAGCCTCCTGCTCTCAGCAGTGAGCTGCAGAGGGGACACTGGGATGCTTGCATGGCTGGAGGCCAGAGGTAGCTCACTGGTTCCAAGTGTCCAAAGCACCAAATCTCCCGAAAACTTGCATGGCAAGGTTTCTTGAGTGAGTGTTGTGCCATGACAGGAGAGCTCTTCAGCCTTTCTTCCCTGTTGGCAAACAACAGCTCTGGTTTTGCTCTGATGTGTTATGAACTGGCTAGAGATGCTTTCAGAGAAGCCAAGGTGTGGCTATATCCATCTTCTGAAGAAGTGAGGACAAAGCCTATATCTCCCTATGCAAAATGAATTATGTTTAATAAATTGAACTGGGCCCTGGCTTATTAGAATGATGGCAGCTAGTGCTTGTCCCTGTGATGGGTCTGCAGTCACAGACCCCTTGCAAAGCAGGGTTTGGCTTTCTGAGGGAAACCACACAGGCAGCTTGCTGTTCGTCACCTTCTAGTTTGGTGGCATCTGGGATTCCTCTTGATGCAGAGAAAAAAATGTTTCTTTAAGTGTAGCTGTTTGTACTGTCTTGCAATAGATCTGTCCAGCACATGATGATATGCTGATGAAATTTTGGTTTGAAGAGTTGATTTATTTAATGTGCTGGTCCATATTTCCCTGCAGTTACAGTTGTGCTGGTACAAAGATGACTTTTACTGGTATAGCATATTCTCTACTGGGAATAAGTTATACTGAAGCCCAGCATGTTAAGCAAACTGTTGTCCCTGTCCCTGTGCTTGGGAGGCTGCACTGTTGTAGGTGGGTTAGCTTTTCTAAGAAAAGCCATGACAGCACCTGGAGGCAATGGGGAGCTCGGTCTGAGCCTACTATAGCCAGCTTTTCCCAGGTTGAGCAGTTATGTGGATCCTGTGTCATGAATTCAGATAGACAAAGCCATGTTTAAAGATAGCTGTGGCTTGGCTGTTCAGTGCCTGAGAGGGAGCAGACTCGCCCAGCGAGAAAGAGTGCTGGAGCCTGAGACCTGTATTTTGGGCAGGGCTCTGTCAGGGACCCTCAAGGGTCACCTGGGGCAATCGTGTCACTACTTTAGACTTCGCTTTCCTGTCCCTAAAGTGAAGTTGAAGTTTATCCCCTGTTCTTACCTGTTTTGAGATCCATGGATGTGAAGTGCACAGGAAGAGCTGAGGAGGGTTTTCTTAGTAGCTGGCTCAAGTGCTGGTTGTGGAACGGTTAATGAAGCCATTTCCTGCCTGAAAAGAGATGCTAGCTGCTGGGCTTTCAATCCCAGCACCCAGAGCTCCATCAGTGGGGAATACAAAGCAGAGCCTCCCGGTTCTACCCACGTTTTTCTCCAGCCCATCCCTATCTGTATCTTCCCATCCCAGCCATGAAGATGTAGGCAAGTGGAAAACAGGTTTGGGGAGCACTTAGGAGTTTAATAAAGGGAAACCCAAATAACAGCTCTGGGGAGTGCTTTTGCTGAGTCTAGCTCCAAAGGGAAAGCACACAGGCAGCATGTCAGAGGGCCTGCTGCCTGTGACCCTCCTGCCTGGCAGGGTGGGGGAATGCTGTCCTTGGTGCAGAGGGGTGATTTTTAAAGTGTTTTACCTGTTTGCACTGTTTTAAAATAGGAGGGGGGGGAAATCAACCTAGTGAACAAGATGAACATCCAATGTAAACTTCTTTGTGTTTTTATTTTTGACATGCTCTTGGATAATGTCAAACATTTTGTAGTATACACCAGTGAGACTTGATTCTTTGTTGCATAAAACACTATTTTTGGTGATGTTAATGTCTGAAAAGCCCATTCCCTCCATCCCCACCTTACTGATTGCCCTCTCCGCCCTCCAACCCCAGTAAACTTCTCTTCTACAATGAAAACTCAGTCAACAAGGCAAGCAGGAGTCTGATAGCCAGAGTGTGAAATGGGGCCCTTTGCAAGTAGGCTCTGGGGTGTCTCCATGGTACGCTTCGCTCCAGCCAGGAGTTGTCAGGATAGCCCCGTCCCCCTGCAGTGCCTGTGTTGGTGGCAGCCTAGTCTGACATGGCCAAGTCCAGCCTCTGTTGCCACTGCTGATGCTGGAAGGCAACTTCTCCGGGGCTGCCTGTGCTGCCTGTGGTTGTCCCCTCTGGGTGACAGGCTGCAGCTGGCCCAGGCTTGTGCAGGAGACCAGCTTCCCATGCTGCCTCTCAACTCGTGGTAGAGCAGGAACGCATCAGCCAAAAACCTTGCCTGATTTCACCAGGAGATTGCTGGTGTCTAAAGCCGTCCACCCAGATACCCATTTGGCTGGCAGAGTCAGCAAAATGCCCATTAATCTAAGGAAGGTTCTTTCCTTTTATTTTTTTGTTGTTGTTGTTCTGAAGTGGGTCAATAAATCTCTTGCCAGATTCCCAGTTCTCTGCTGGTGGAGGGGCTTGTTGCTTCCCTAAGGAATAAATTCCTTACAGAAATCAGGCCTCCCACATTAGTAGTCTCAGTTCTGGTCATGTTTTTCTATTTTTTTCTGTTCACAGTATTTTGTGTGTGTGAGTGTTGTAGTTTTGGCAGCTTGATTTGGCTGCATTATCAAGTGATGAAATCATCCTCTTTCACCCCAGGGGATACGATTTGGTTTGTTGTTTTTTTTTTTCCTTGGGTTTTGTTTGTTTGGTTGGTTTTTTTTGTTTGTTTGTTTTGTTTTTGTTTTTTTTTTTAATATGATAAATCCTGCTTGTAAATAGCTGGAGCTAAAACCTGGGGCTGATAGCAAATGAGAACCAGGGCTGTAGAGTGATACGGAGCTGGTGGAGTATTTTACTGACCTCACAGGCTGATCTCTTTGAGACTTGGAGACTTTCAGTGCGAGGCTGAGATGCCACAGCACCTCCAATGGCAGTGACAGAATTGCCCCTTCTCGCAGCCTCCCCAGCACCTCCCATTGCCAGGTACCGCCGGGGAACAGGACGTGTCCCCAGTGGGATGCGTTCCCTTCCCCTGGATCATTTCCTAGGACGCCCAAGCCGCTTGCCCAGGGTCCCATTTCCCTGCTGACTCTGGAGAAGCAGTATCTGCATCCCAGGGCTTTGTGACAGCCTCTAACTTCCCACCCTCCCTCGTTAAGTATCATATTGTATAGTAGCTTTCAGACCATACAGTATTCATTGGGTTATTCCTATTATTATCAAGTAGCTGGAATTGTGAAGGTTGGAGTAGTTAGATCTTTAGCTTTTATTCCTTTTTTTTGTATTACTATCCATGTGTATAAATTATTGATCATGTTGCTGGCTTTTATAAACTCTAAGCAAGGGGGGAAACCCTTCCTAACCCTTTGCAAATGGTAATGAAGCACTGTTTTTAAATAAAAGAGAGAAACACCAGTCTGCTGGCTCCCATGTGTTGTCTGTTTTTCAGTGCATCTGGATGAATTTCTCTGGTGCATCTCCCTGGCAGGTAAAACACAAAGAAGGGAAGCTGGTGTGAAGACTGAGCTGGGAGGTTGGATCTTCTTAGCAGTGATAAAGGGTGAAGCCTGGGCAAATCACACTGCCAAAATCCCAGCTCCATCTGTTCGTATCCTGACCTCTCCAAAAATCCACACCTTTCTTTCCCATTGCTGCTTATTAGCAGAAAGGGCTGTTTGTTTCGTATTTGGTAAGAAGCCTTTTAATTTTTTTTCTGTCTCCAAGCTGGTGTTTGAGTTGGTGTTTGAGCCTATTAGTGTGGAAGGAGAGACAACCATTTCAAATCATGGTATCAGCATTTCCTCTAATGCCTGCGTAGCCAGCCTCACTCCATCTGTGTTAGCACAGGTTTAATAGTTAACACACACAACTGGAAGCTGGTATTCCTGTGTTGGCACAAATTTCCTGTGGGAGTTTGGACATGTCTCTTAATCCCTGCCCCTGTTGTCCTGCCTGTAAAGGGAGTATTGCTGCTGACAAGCAGATATTCATTCATATTTTTTCGTAATGCTTAGAGATCCTCCAGTGAAAGATGTCATGCAAATAGAGATCCATATAATCAGGTGCCTTTTAAACTGAAATGATCCTAAAAATAGCAAATAATAAATCCCTGTGGCTAATCGGAAGTAATTAGTGAAACAATGACTGAGCAAAATGATACAGCCAAATATGCCCACTACAGTTGAGGCTGGTGCTTTTATTGCTTTTGGAAATGCAAGGTACCAGGAGCAAAAAGGGTGGGATAAGGTGTGTCCCTGGGTAGTGAGATTGTTGATTATGATGCAGGAAGGTGTGTGAGCTCCTTAAGCATTCCTTCCCAGTATTTACCAAGGATATGTTCCTGTCAAATGATCCTCATTTCATTCTAACAATAACTCAAGAGGATGTTCAACAGTGACTGCTAAAATTAGATGCCTGGAAGTCAGGGCTGAAGAAAAGCTGGTTAAGGGATTCTGCGTAAGTGGGACTGGGAAAGGTCTTGAAAGGAAGTTCTGCTGTGCTGGGTGAAAGGTAATGCAGAGGCATGCTGCAGAGGCATGCTCCAGAGGCACAGCAAAGGAGCTCTAGCTCTTCCAGCCTACCTTCACTTCAAGGCAAAGCTGTGAAATGGCTGATCCTGGAATTCACTAATTAGTCAGTAAAAGTGTTGTAATACTCAGCATTGCTCAGTGTGATTTAGCAAAAGTAGAGCTCACCAAAGAAAGCAGAGGTTCTTTGAATGCACTGCAAGTTGGCTGAGGAAGCAAACACAGCTGATTTAATACATCCCCCCTTTCCATAACCTGTAAATAATTATAAGTAATAGACAAGTCACAGTAGTCACAGCTGATCACAAGCCATGGTGCTTGTTTCTATGTGTTTCTTCACCTGAGAGTGAGGGTACCACTGTCATGCAAGGAAGGCCCCGGGAAGAGGGTTTGGCAATAACGTGGATGTGGGCTCTGGGCCACGGGGCCTGGTGTCAGCCCAGGGTCCACCAGCTAAGCAAGAATCTCTGTGCCACGGAGCTGTGCCTGGCTGCTGCAGGGTGAGATACAGTCAGTAAATGGTAATGTTTGCTGGAAAGCATTTGGATCACACTGAAGTGATTTATGAATTCAAACTGTACTTGCAGAAGAGCTCAAGGGTGAGGTTAGTGTGACTGCTAAGGCTGCGTCTTAGACTGACACTGACAAGCTGCATCAGGAGATTTGACCCAAAAGCTCAAGAAGAAGTCCTGATCCCTGTGCCACTAGCAAAGCTGACTTCTTGTCAGGATTTTGCTGCTGGACTTCTATTGACTGTACTGGCTCAGGATGGCAGCCTGAGCATCCCTTTGATAGGAGAGCTTAGCTTAGCAGCTGGTGTGGGAGGAGAGTTATTTGCATGCCCTCTTTCTGTCTTTATGCACAAAACTGCAAAGTTGTAGAATAATTTGGGTTGGATGAGATCTGTGGAGGCCGTCTAGTGCTATGTCTTGCTCAAAGGTAAGTCAAGTTCATGTAACTGCATCCTCAGCATGAGCTCAGAGGGGAAATGTGTTCTGCAGTGCCAACGGCCTCAACATGTCCTGCAAGGTGAGAGGTGACCCCGGCTCCGGTGTGTGCCTGCAGCCCTGTTTGCTTCCCCGTGCAGCTGGGGTTGGTTGTTGCTTGTGGCTGTTTCACTGGGGTGTTTAGGAGAAAAGCTGCAATGTGCTTAACTTTGATTTAGACAAGATGTATTTTTTTGTTGTTGCTCTCAGTTTGCCTGAAGAGCGATTATTTCTGGCATAGCATGTCCAGTGCTGGCTCCTGCTGCTTCCAGCATGGTTCAAGGGCTGGAACTGGATGGGGGAAGAAAAGGGGAACAGGGAAACTACTGCGAGAGCTCATCTGTTATTTGTCAGGAAGAAGGATAATTGATTGCTTTCTAGAAGCACCTTGCAAGGAACAGAGATCTGACTTGTCTGGGTCTTCCCTGCCAATTGGTGACACTCCCCAGCACACAGCAGGTGAAGCCAGGCAACACCAGCCATAGCTGTGGCTTAAGGAACTTGCTGCAATTAGTGATTTCTAAAGCATTTCTAAGTGTCAAATCCTAATCCAGGAGCTTTCAATGACTTGCACCAGCCCTATTGATAACCTCATTGGAGATGAACCATCCTCTGTCCTGGGTGCTCTCTGTTCACCTTGGGGCTCGTACTGACCCTTCAGCCCAAACCTGTAACCCTTGAGTGCTACTCCTCTTCCCTTTGCTGGTTGGTGGAGGCAGCCCCACAAACCAAGTCCTCACCCATAGGCCCAGCCCACATGTGCCAAGTCCAGCTTTCCCCCATGTCACCTCTGGCAGAGGTGAAGGCTGCTGGCTTGTGCAAACCCCATAATCAGGGAAGCAAAGAGAGTACTGGAGCCAAAAGTAGAGGATTTTTGTTTCTGGCAAGAGGCACTCATCTTCTGCAGGTCTCTGAAGGTGGAGCACAGACTGTTTAGCTCCTGAGGTGCAGTGGTGACCAGCCCATGACCAGACTCTAGGAGTCAGCCTTCCCACTTGGAGAAGCCTCACCACATTTGGCCCCTTTCCTGCTGCAGCGCACCAATGCCGGGAACCCGTCTGCACCAAGGAGATGAACAGAGCCGGCACTGGGAGCAGCTGTCCCAGTTTGTGGAAACTTTCTTGCCTTTTTAAGGACATGCAGAGTGCTGTGCTCTAACTTTAGCACAAAGGTATGGTTGACTTGGCTTCTTTTATTAATGGATGAGTATAAATATATCTGCTCTTGGTGCCTGTCTTGTTCTTCCATGTGTAAACACTGAGCTCTGTCCCAGCTCCTTTTGATGATAAATTCCTTGTCTTTTGAATCACAAATCACCTTTTTGTGTGTCAGGAGGGAGCGTCAAAGCCCAAAGTCACTTTGTTTTTTATAGCACCAGCGCTCTCCAGCTGAACTCTGCTCAGACATCACCGATTTCACGGAGCTCTGCAACAACAGCAGATCTGGCGTGTTTACGGTCTTTCTGAAGTAGCCTTTGAGCTCCTCTGGAGCCCTGCTGCCACAGAGCACTGCAGTCCTCTCTTATTTTTGCAAGGATGTCGCCCATCCTTCTCGGCAGGAGGCTGGGAAACCTCGCTTCCCATTCGAAACGCCAGGGCTTTTCTTTTTCGGTCACTGCTTCTGAGTTCTGCTGCCACTGCTCCACGAGAAGCAGCTCTCCAGAAATAGCTCCTGCTCCTGGCTGAGCGTGGCTCACGTGGGCGCGATGCCGCCGGCTGTCCCCGAGCACGGAGGGGGCTCTCCCCCAGGCACAGGGCAGCTGCAGGTGCCTGCGCCCAGAGCACAAGGGGCTGGGGAGGAATCTTGGTTCACCCTGGTGCGAATGTGGGTGAGCTGCCCACTCTGCTGTCCCACTTGGCTGCAGGGCTTGAAGGTGAGAAAGGAAAAGGGAGAATTGGCATCATCCATGCAAAGCTTTGCATAGGTGGTCATATGCAACACAGCCTGTGTTGTGGGTGGCTGATTGAAAAGTTCAGGGAGAAAATGAAAAATTCAAGGTAGGGGAAGAGCTGAACTTGCACAGTGGCCTTGAGGGGTGAGGGCCAAGCTGGCTGTGACACAGTGATAACATTTATTTCTCCTCCACGGACCAGAGATGGGATTCATGGTTCAGGTACAGAAATGACCCACTCTTGCTCCCCACTAACACTGTGGCATGACCAGTGCTGAGCTGAGAGCCGTGCATCCCGAGGTCTGGAGAGGTGAGTCTTCCCAGGGTCAAATTGGGTGAGACAGCCTTGAAGCATCGGACATGACAGCTAGTGGTGAAGCTGGCTCATCCCTGGTTAAGATCCAGGTCCTGCTGTGGTTGAGAGGGTCATTAGCTCCAGAGGGGAGGCCAGGCAGAGCTCGGCTTGGCAATTCGGGTCACTGAGCAGCTGTGCAAAATATCTGTTCAGCCCTGGGCTCTCAAATAGCTTTGTCTTGAAAAGAGCAAATACCTGAACTTACTGCAGGGTTGAGTGAAGCATGCCATTCCCACAGGCTTATTAGTTACATTAAATACTTCTTGCACTATGGATTTGGGACCTGGCAACAGCAGCATGAGTAAGGCACTGGGGCCTGTGCCAGCAGGTCCCTGGGCCCCAGTGTTACCCATGAGCTGTGGAAACAGTGAAACACCTCCTCACCACCAGCCAGTGTCCTCACACCAAAACTGGGAAAAAGCCCTACATGTAGAGATATGGGCGCTTGCTCTAGTTGCCCCCCAAGGAGTAGCATGCAGGAGGCAGCTGTAAGGCATCCCCAGTACCAAGAAGGGTCTTAAATAAACCTGGGGACGGTATGCCAGACCTCGTGATTTTCCTCTGGCTGATCCTGGAGCTGTCAAGCTCTCAAGTATGTTGCATTCTGCCGAGGAATGGTGCCCTCAAAACAAAAAATGAAGCTGAAGCCAAGTTTTACTCCAGGGGCTGTACACATTTGCACTGGGCCAGAGCTGCTCAGGCTGTGGGAGTGGTGACCATCCAAAGGCTCCCAGCAATGGCCTGGGGTGCTTAGAGCCATGCCAGGACCCTGGGAAGTGTCTCAGGTGAGACATCTCGGTGCCTGCACTGTGATTTGCAAGCCAGCTGTTACCTGGCACTGCAGCAGGGAACTGGGGAGATTTATTCTCAATGGCAGTGAATTGCCACGTCTTAGTGTACAGGGAGCTTTGCTCACCATTTTTTCTACCTGTGTGTTTCAGTGTTTCTCATTTTGGAGGAGAAAAAGCATTTGGAGGGTTTGCACTGTGGCAGGGGGTATGTTGCAAGCTTCCTCCAGCTTTCTGTATTGGGGAAAGGCAACCAACCCCCTTCCCTATCAGGCGGGCAGTAAACCCACTTGGAGAAAACTAAATGCCCCGAAGCCTTGCCTGTCTTTGGCATGCCCTCATCCTGCTTGCAAGTCCCTGGCAGCTGCCTTTCCCCAAGCCCTCCACTAGAATTGAAATGCCTTGACAAAAAGGAAGGGGTCCCGTGAGAAACACCCTGGCTGAGCATGCCTCTCCCTGCTGGTGACTGAGGGCACCAGGGGCGTGTACTGTGGTGCAGAGCCAGGAGCCACTTTGTCCCTGTGAGGCAGCAGTGTCCAGCTCTACTTGGAGCTGTGCAGATGCACGGTGGATTTAAACTCTGGTCTCCTTTGGGAAAATCTGAAATATTTGATCCTCCTGTGCCTTTGTATGGTTTCCTGTCCTCTTGCTGGGGATCCTCACAGCTGAGAGGCTCTAGAGGAACAGGAGTTCCTTATGGGCACTGCCAAGGCTGAGATCTCGGCAATCCTGCGTGTGCAGGAAGTGTGTCCTGAAAAAGAGCTGGGTCTGGGTACAGAACATCCCTGATGGGAGCCCTGGAGATTTTGCTCATCACGTGTATCCACGTCATTCCCTCCATGCCACTGCAGCTCTGTAGGTCTCCTGGGACCGCATGTTTCTAGAACAGTTACCAGCACTGGGTCTGAGCATCTGTGTCCAAAATACAGTGAGAGTTGCCAGGATGAGAGAAGAGGAAAGGGAGGAATCTCCTCCTTTCTGCTTTGCAAACAATCAGGTCCTGAGCTTTAAGTTCTGCTATTCTGCCCTGACTGACTTGGTGGTAGGTGGTTGCTCAGGGAGTGCTGTAGAGCAGGAGTCATCTTCTTCCAAATCCTTTGCTTCTGCCCTCTGGCAGCCAGGCAGTCCCTATGGAACAAAATCCTAACATGCTCAGAGGCATGTTTCAAGCCCAGAAATGTTTCTGGCCTCAATTTCATTCCAGACATGGGGGAAAATAGGAATGCTTTTAAAAGCTGCCATCTCATCATCTAAGAGAAACCATGTGCCATGAATGTCCCCAAAGGAATGACCCACAGGAACAACAGGATGCAGACAGGATAATCCAAGGCAGAAAAAGTAGCAAGGCAGATTTTGAATTGTATTTTAGCAGTCTGGTCATGTGGATAAAACTAAAAGAAGATTCAGGACCAATAGAGCTGGGTCTAGCCTGCCTCCCAGGACACACCATCCCCTCTTGACTTGCTGTGAGTGTGGTTTGCCATGGACATGGCTGCAGGACTCGACAGTGCTGTGAACACCCAGAGCTCCGTCTTACCCACCAGGGCAGTCAAGGCCATGAAGTTTCTGAGATTCCTCTACCCAGGACAGTTGTTATTCCTTTTCATTTTCCAATTTATTTTTTTAACACCTCTTTTCATTCACTAGTGTTTCTGCAAACAGCCTGGAGAGGTGCCATAGCTTGGAGTTAGCAGCCCTCGCCTCCCAGAACCACAGTGAGGTGCCTGGGTCTGTGATATCTCAGGCATCTCCTGGTTCTCCATGTGCAGGGAGGCCCTTTCCAGAGCTGGAGCTGTGCTGCATCGCTGAGGTTCTGCGGCCACACCAGGAACAGGACTGGCTTCTCCCCTTTGACCTTGCAGGTGTCCCTGACCAGTGAAGAGCAGCAAACCCAGGACCAGTCTCAGACTTGGCCCACTGGTGGTCTGATTTTACAACTGCTTCCTGCATACAAAATAAGCCCCTGGGTGGGAAATTTGGAGGACCAAAGGATTGTCAGCATGGTCCTAATGCTAAAAATTGCCTTCCTTAGCTAATACATTTCCCAGGATGTGGGCACAGCAACTCAGTGATATTGTGTGATTTGTTCACTTACATTCTCCTGTCCCAGAGCTACTGCCTTGAGAACTTTCCTTCTGTATCTAACCCCATAAATGCCCTGCTTGTTTCTCACATGTGAAATGTGGATAGTGAGGTCTCTCATCTCTCTCATCTCTAGGTTGCCCCCATTTAGCTGCATTTCCCGTGTGGAGCCATACCCACATCTGGTCATATCCCTTCAGTCCCACAGGAACCCAGCACAGGCTCTGGCCATTCAGAGGTGGTTTTTCCATTGTGTGGGTGGTGTGTGGCTCTAGGGCTCCTGTTTCCCAATCCCACTCAACAAAGCTGGAGTCTTGTCTCCATCTGCTTTTGCTGCAAGCTCAGGGCTGTTTCAGGAGCACGAGGCTTTGAGCCAAAGCTTTTGGAAAGGGTCGATCTCCAAATGTGCTGTGTGGGCTCAGAGCTGGAGCTCCTCCTGTGTCTCTCTGCTCCTCAGCTTCTCTGGGGTGTGAATGCTTGGATTTGAGCTCCTCAGCATTTAAGGGTGAAAAGGTTATTTTTCCCCCCTGATTCCCACTTGTCATCTGAATGTCACAATAATTTAGATGTGGCAAAGGTAGCAATGAGTCATTTAGGTTTCTCCCAGCATGCCAAGAGCTGGAAGTCAGATCAGGTGCATAAGGGGATGGGAATTTTCCTCAGGTTTTCAGGAAAGGCAGGAACCCAGGTTGGGTTCCCAAAACTGGAGCACCTGGGCAAGCCCTGCCATGGCAACATGTGTGTGTTGCTGCAATGGTGTTCACATGAGTTTACCATGGCAGCACCTCAGAGGTAGGCGAAGCTATTCCAGTGCCACCAGGTGCAGTTGCCATGAAATCACCCATGGCATTTTGTAGGAAACCTCTGCCTGTGTGGTGGTGATGTTTGTGCTTAGGGTCATGTCTGTTTTTGCTACTCCGCCGTGTATTTATAAATTGGGTTTGATCGGCACACAATGCCTGCAGCGCAGCTCCTTTCAATTCATCTGTCATGTCAGAAAGTGGTTTTGAATATCTGTCTGCTCATTTCAAGCTAAATATTTACTCTGCAATTAGATAGTTTTGTTTCAAATGCTTTTTTTAAAAAAAATATGAATGAGAAGTCAGTATTAGGTTGCCTAAGTGGATGAGAAGATGCAGGTGGAAAGCAAAACACTTTTGCAAAGCTGGCATGGGTGTTTAGCCTTCACACAATGTCCCCCATTTCATTTTTCCCCTGTGTTCATCATTGTGAAAATTTGCTCTATTGGTTTCCGTGCCAGGACATGCTGGGGATATTGCAGCTGTATGTGTGGAGGTGAGGGAAAAGTCTTCAGCCCATCCTCTCCCCCCTTGATGGGGCTCCTGGATGCTCTCCCCAGCTGGGCTCTCAACCCTAGAGCTATCAGTTCCCTGACCCCAGGATGCTGTCAGGGTGCCCCCAGTGTGGGTGCAATGCCGTTGTTGTGCTGTGGCAGTGCTGGAGACATCTCTGACACAGCTCCCCGGTCCATGTCACACCCTGTGTGTGCTGTGCAGGGATGAAAAGTGATGGAGACCGGGGGCAAATGTGGTTTCATGTTTTCCTGCTGCCAGAGTACTAAAAGCTGTGGTCTTGCAGAGACAGAGGGTTCATGCATGCACACATGGGCAAACACAGAAAGGAAGGAGCAAGTTTCATACTTCACAGAGGCACTTGAAAAACATTTGGTGGTGTTGTAAATTTACTCCCAAGATGGCCAAACCTGTGGCTTCTGGTTCACCTGTGTGTTCAGAAGGAAGAAAAAAGAAAGAAGATATTTATGTCACCTCACTCAACCTGAAAATTTCTTTTAGGTTTCTGGCAAGCCAAAAGTCTCCTGACATCCTGGCAGTGTGCTGCATCACGGGCCTACATGGATTGATTTTGCTTTCAGTTGAAAACATATAATTTGCCAGCTCCAGTCCCATGGTAGATCTCCTTCTAACCTGCAGTATGCTTCTGAACTCCAAGCTTCAGGTCCTGCACCAGAGCAGGGAGCAAGACACTGGCCAGTGGCATGGCTGCTTCTTGGCTGGCTGAGGCTGCCCTGCTGGAGGAGCGTGGGATCCTGTCCCCCTGCACCAGGGCATTCAGCTTTGCAGATGGAAGTTGCCTCTGGATTTCAAACTAGAGAGATTTTAAAGGTAAGAAAGGAGGATAAAGATTGAAATTGAAACCTAAAATATAACTTCAAAGGACACAAGAGCTAAGGTGCTAGGGGAAATGGTCTGAAGTTTAGGGATTTGATTTTGTGAGTATCTGCAAGTGAGAGCTTCCCCTTGGACCTGAATTCAGTGGCAGGGGAACTCTGCCTCAGAGCACAACCTTACTTTTAATTACTTCTATCTAAATCTGTATGAAGTAATTGTGTACTATTAAACGATCTTGCTCAACATGAGTACTTTCATTTTTCTTATCCTGTATAAGACATGTATCCACTGGCTGTTTTGTAAATATCCTCACTGTCTCACCCCTGCCAAGGGGTGGCCCTCCTCTTCTGCTTCACCTTCTCACCTCTGATGTCTTTTGGCTATGTTATTTCCTGTCAGCATGCCTAAAGCCAAGTAAAAACATGCTGCCTGCAGTAGGCAGTCGTATTTTCCAAGCCGCTGCTTACACTGCCGTCTTATCGTATCTGCTCAGGTACTCCTACCTGAGCAGGGAATGCTGAACAGGCTGGGCAGGTGCCCAGCCCCACTGCAGGAGCTGGGATTAGATGCTGGTTCTTCACACTGTGCATTTCTGCACACACTGGATGGTGATAAGTTGCTCTAAAAGGCTAACTGGGTGTATGAGCTTGTGAGCCCAGTCCTAGAGTTATAATTTGGGACGGAGTGATTAAGTCTTTGGCTTACTATAAAGCTGGCATAGAATCATAAAGTCATGGAACGGTTTGGGTTGGAAGGGACCTTAAAGATAATCTAGTTTCAGCCCCCCTGCCATGGGCAGAGACACTTTACACCAGACCAGCTGGGATGTGGACCATGCTCACTGCTGTGGTGAGCTCTTTGGCCACTGATCAGACTTCATGTCAATGCTGCTTTCCAGGGCAGCTTTGTGTGCACTGCCTGATACGTTAATACCAGCAGGCACAGTGTGCTTCAGAGGAGGCATCCATGACTTTTTCCCTCAGGCAAGAATTCATCTTCATAGAGGGAACCAGCCCCCCTGCTTTGTTCTAATGGTGGCCAGAGGGTGACCAAAATGTGGGAGCCTCACTTGGGGGTTTTGAGGTGATTCTGGTGATGTGGTTCATGTGGATCTCCTTAGAGTCATTTCTCTGAGGTTTCAGGTTAGGAAACTGCCCCAGGAATGCTATGAGCTGCATTACAGTTTCTGCTAAATCACTAGCCAAAATCATGAAAATGTTTCTTGAAAGTTTTTGGACCTGGGGGCTTAGAGATGCTGTTTGTGGAGCTGGTGGGGTGATCCCCCAGGAAAAGTCCCACTGGTGCTCATGCTGCACCAGCACCAAGGAGCACCTCCAGCTGCAGAGGCTGCAGAGTGCCTACTTCCATATCACCAGTGTTTTCCTGTACTTCCTCACAATAAGCTTTGTCCTGCAGAAGCTCAGAGAGTTCTAGGATCTTGTTACTGGTAGCCACCAACTATTTTTGGAAAATGGACTGAAAATCCCATGCCCCAGTGGAGTCAGTTTTAGGCTGGGGATGTTGAGGCTGAGCAGATCCCAGCAGGAATGGTATTTTCCATGTGTGCCCATGGAGGATAGCAGAGCTTCCCAGAGGAGCCAATCTGGCATGCCACCTCTGAATAATGAGTTGGGCAAGAGGAGGGGATGCCTGTGCTGAAGCTGGTGCAGGGGTGCCCTTCCAGCAGCCTGAGTGGGAGGGAGGGGAGCAGAGGAATCAGTCACGGTGTCTTTCTGATGGCACCTTGTCTGACACCCACATGGTGTGGCCTTTTGGCTTACCCCACACAAAGAAGATGAAATACCAGTCGTCTGGAAAAAGAGGAGGAGGGGAAATAGCACAGTAAAGGGAATCTTCAGAAAAGAGAAACATTTCTGTTGGCAGAAGTGGAGCAAGGGGACTGGCTCTTACAGTTGCCAGGCAGGGAAGTGCCGTTCGCACAGAATCACTGTCGAGACTGGCACCAACTCTCCCTCTTGTGGGCATTCCCCTCTGCTTTGTGTGGAGTCTGGAAGCTGCTGGTCCTGCCAGCAGCCCTGAACCTCTGATGGCTTCGTTGTAATGAGATGGTTCATAACTCCTGTATTAAATATCCATGTGAATTAGGCCAAGAGGGTGACCTGACATGCAGAGCCAGCACCTGGAGTGCCCTGGCATCGGACTCAGCGCACAGCAGGTGAGAGGCACCTCTCTGTCTGTAAAGTGAAAGCAGGAGCCATGAAAAGCAGCTGCAGATACTGAATCAATGACTTCCCTTGCCCACTCCTCACAGGTCAGACTGGCCAGGGCTTCACTTTCCTGCTTTCCTCTCACTTTGCTCAAGTTGGTCTTTTTAGTTTATTAAAAAAAAACAACAAATGAGTAAAAACTGACCCAAGAGTTCCCACCTGAATTTCCACCTGAACTCTTGCCTTGATCCCAAAGATTCCCTCTCAGCCCAGGCTGTGCTCATGGATGAGACATTTATAATACACGTTTTTTGACACAAAAGATCTGCTGCTTTGTCTGGTCTGTCTGCAGTCCCAGTGTTGTCCTTTTCTGTTTTTTCTTTTATGATTAGGAGGCTCTCTGCCCCAATAAATAGGTGAGGCTGTGTATGTCTTCCTGTGGGGGCCATCGTACCTCTCTCAGCTCTATGAACTTCAGGTCTACAAGAGTAGCAGATAAATGCTGGCCTTTTGCTCAGGGGGATAATAAATCCAGTGTAATTTGGCCCCTGCTGTAAACTCATAGATAAGTCACAACATTAGCACTGAAACCCACAGAAGGAGCATGGATTCATTTAGAGCAGAGTCACCATGAGGAGTGAGATCTCTGCTGCAGCTGATGGGGAAGGAAATAACAGGACCGCAGGCTAAGATAAGCAATTTCCAGACAGATGCTGCCACAGACCAGCTGGATCCGACCAGCTGAGCCACCAACACTGGAGCACTTAGCAGGAGGAAGAAGATCAAAAAATAAAACCATGGTGTTTGAAGAACTTGCAATTAGAAAGGTACCAGAGGTGGGAGCCCTGCATGTACAGAGACCTTCGAGGGTAACAGAGCTTCATTTTTACTGCTTTGGCGTTTTATTTTTTAGAATGAGTGCACCTTAAAGCTGTTTGTGAATGGTTGGAAGGTGATTACTGGATTTTTGTCTTTATGCATTGGCTAATCTTTTGCAGTAACCGAGTCAGCAGGTTGTTTTACACTGTTTGACCTAGTAAGGCTGCAGCTATGTCTGAAGTATATTTTGGGGAGCATGTATAAGAGGATTAAAAAAAATTATGAACTCATGAAGAATTCTGCCTACAGCTGTTAAATGCAAGCATGCAAATATAACCTTGGGAAGTCCTTTAGCCTCAAGTTGCTGTGATGGAATAGAGCAGTTCCTGCTTCTTACACTTTCCCTGGGCATCTGCCACTCACGCTGTTGGGAGAAGAGGTTAGATGAGCTTCTAGCTGATTATTCATCCTGTGTAGGTAAGATGCTTACAGGTGAGCTTTCCAGAGGTGCCCAGCCTGGGACATGCAACCCAAGACCCCAAAGAGCTGGGAGGGCTACCCAGGCTGAGCATTTGGCAGGAATGCTGTATTACACTTGTACCACTACCAAAGGAACCACTGGGCCAGGATTCCCAGCAGAGGTGGAACCTTCCAGTACTTGTATTTTTTGGGCCAGTACCCTGCAGCCAGAAGCAAGCCCCACCACTGTAGTTGCCTTGCCAGCAGGACCCTAAAGGGGACAGGGCAAAAGATCTGATTGCGAGCACAGCAATGTAAATAACAGGGAAGAGATGCAGAACAGAGACCCCACCCCAGTTGCATGGTAAATGTTCTGCTCAGGCAGCCAGGCCACAGCTGCTGTGTTTAGGGTGCTGACTGCCACCCAGTGCTGATCTTCTTGAAGAAAACACACATTTTTTTTTTGCCAAGTATTTTTTTTTCAGAGGGATCAGTTTCCCTGCCAGGAGTTCCCCGTAAGACCAGTGGAGCACAGAAAGCACTACTGGATTAGGGGCTG
This sequence comes from Climacteris rufus, assembly GCA_013398175.1. Classification (NCBI taxonomy): domain Eukaryota; kingdom Metazoa; phylum Chordata; class Aves; order Passeriformes; family Climacteridae; genus Climacteris; species Climacteris rufus. Next base: position 792,683 of record VZRZ01007688.1, read on the forward strand.
CTTAAACTGGTGCTGCTTCTCAGAAGAGAAGTAGTCCTGGTTGTTCCTCTCCTCCCTGAGGGCGCGCTTTGTGTTGGAATGATAATGCAAAATGAGACCTTGAACTTTGAAAAGGGCCAACTGCAGCTGGAAGCGAGAACCTGCTGGAGCTCATTAAAAGGCAAGTGTAAACATCAATAAAAATGAGGGGTAGATCTTGGCTTCCCCATGGGCTCTTATCTTGCAGAAGCTCCATGCTTTGTGGATGAGAGGCTTTTTTGCTAGCAAAGGGAATAAAAAGTGTCTGTTTTCTCTCTTTTCACCCCATGAAACTCAGGCAAAGGGAAACCCTAATCTGTATGTGCTGTTCCACTAGTTAGACAGTGCTGCCTGGGGTTTTGGAGGATGGCTCCCTGGGTGTTTGTTTCACAAAGGATGCCTGCATAAGTAGCTCTGCCCCTCCATCCCCCCAGCCAGCATGCGTCAGCCCAGCTGTGTGACAAACATGACCGTAGAACTTATCTGGCTTCAAAATAAACTCTCCAAAAGATAAACACAGTTACTTCAAACTCAGACCAGTTCCTTAATCCGGTTCATTTCAAGCCCTCATAAAGAGCTGCACAAGCATCATGGGGTGGGGAAGGCTCTGCAGGCATTGCCTCCAAATCCAACTTAAAAACATGCACAGCCTCATATTAAGTGCCAGTACCCTGACGGCCATTGCCTGCCACTGGGGCTGAGAAGGCAGTTTGCAGCTGTATCACCCAATTTTACCAGGCAGCAATGGGTTCTTCCATTCTTTTTTGGGAGGCTGAGAGCCCACAGCTAAGCTGTGCACTGTGCCTTGAGGCTGGGTTACCTCCTCTTCTTCGAGGAGCAGCTCAGATGGGAGGAATTATTTGTTGTTGAGAGAGTTTAACCAGCATCCAGACACTGCCAGCTCCCTGCAGACTCTGGGCATGGCTGTCTGTGTGTCCCAAGCAAGGGTGGGCTGCAGACAGGGCGCTTCTTTGCACAGTGGCTCAGCTCTGTCACTGCTGAGGCTGCTCTCGCTCTGGTCTTGGCCATGCTGCAGTTGCTGCTGCCTTTGCAGGCACATGAACTCCTCTCCAGCAGCACCCAGCCATGCCCAGCCACACTCTTACACGGTAAGGCAGCTTAAAGACACCACCCATATGCTCAAGGCACTGGGACGAGGAGAATGGGGACATTCTCTGACATAAGGCATGATGTGGGAACAGACACCCCGTCCAACTGCCTGAATTTCAGTCTAACCTGATCATGAGATCCCAGTCTCAGCCACACTGTAAGCATCTCTGTTGCAGTGTCCCGTGGGTAGCTCTGAGCTGCAGAGCTCAGGGTGGCAGGCAGACACCCAACACTGAATGCAGGCTGATTGCTTGACTTTTTTTGCCTGTATGTGTTTTTGTGGCTCTTGCCTTTTTCAGCTGTCCTTCAGCAGGCTCTGCTGAATATTACAATATCTTATTGGTGATGAGGGACAAAATCTTCTGTTGCTTTAGTATTTCAGTGAGTAGTACATAAATCCTTGAGTGCCAGTATGGTGTTATGAAGTCTAATCCACCTGAAGGGACTGCTGCATGCCACGTTTCCCACTGACTCCTAGAGATCTCCAGGGTCTCACTGGTATAATCCGCGTTCTTATCTCTAAACAATTCTTTTCTCCTTTTGCTTCTGGGTGGGTGAGGCTTTAAAATCTGCCTTTTGTTCTCTAATCATACTCTTCATTCCTTTACCTGCACTCACAGTCTCCCACACAAAATTCTCAGTCCTTTTGTGCTCTGCATTCCCAGTCCTTCAAAGAAGGCTTGCATCCCCAGAGAGAGCTCAGAGACAGCCTCAGTTTCTATACTGTAGCCTAAATATCCTTGTCCTGGATTGCCCTGCTGCTTTTCTGCATGTTCTCCCACAGAATCCTAGTAGTGGTCTGCAATAAGTGTCTTGCTTAGCTGAGATCAATGTTTTGTCCAGGTGCTGTGCAGTATCATACACACCGTGAGCTGCCTTGATAATTGCAGAGGAGCTGTGGGTCGTGCCTGTGTTATGTTTGATAGTCACAAAAGGTTGGGTCCTGTGAGCACTGAAGCAAACGTAGAGCTACCTCTGACTTTATGGCACAGGGTATGATCCCTGAGAGAATCCACGCTGAGATACTGGCAAGTACATAGCACAGCTCTGCAAACTCACAGCCCAGTCTTGTCCTGATACTGAAATCTTCTCCTCCTAGTCCTTCCTCTTCCTTTTAAGCAAGCAGGTCAGGTCACATCTCGGCTGCTGAAATCCATCAGTGTGTGGGAGCCCTGCCTGGAGGCATTGCTAAGAATAGTGTCTAAGAGCAAAGGGAAGAGAGGAGTGAGCCTGGAAAGGATTTGGCCACTGCCACCATCAGTTAGACTCCATCTCATTTCCTACAAGCAGTGGAGGCTACACACTGCTGACAGTTTTGGATGGTGCTCTTATGTCACAGTCTTCTGATTCTCAGAGTACTGAAGTCAATGGCAGAGCTGCAGAAAAGCCAATGCTCTTGTCCTGCTACAAGATCCCATTACTATAACCCTCACCTCTCCAGCTAAAGCTGCTGTGAGTGCAGGGGTGTCACCCGCCTGTCTGCACGGACTGAGCTGCAGGCTTCTGAAACAAAGCACAAATAGATCTCTTAGAAGCAGCCGTGTTTCAGCAAAATGCCATAGAAACCACATCTGCGTTACAAAGGGCCTTTTCCCTGGCATTATGCAAGAAGTAATTATGTAAGTTGTTGTTATATAATATTCCTGGCTTTTTCAGAGTGCCAGCCTCCCCCTGACCACAGTAGTGTGTATTACTTACGTCACGTCACGCTTTATACAACCCACGGTCACAGCAGAGCTGGGGCTGCTGTCACTGCTGCTCCCAACCATGGGACCCTTGGCTGCTTTCAGAGCTTTTAAAAAAATGTATTGTGGGGTAATAATCTCATTGAAAAGAAGCAAGTATTCTATCAAAATATCTGTTTGTCCCTCTGGGATGTTTTGCTGTGTAAGCACACAAGATGGCTTGAGTTGTTTCTTGAGGAAGGACTGGGTTTTGGAACATCTCTCTATTCCTTGCTGGAAAATTTATTTCACAAGCCCACTTCAAATGAAAAAGAAATCTATGATTTCTGTCACTGCCTCTCTCTTGGGTGCCCATTTCCCCACTTGTAGCAGGCCTGGCTGCAGAGGAAACAGAGCTAGAAATGTGTTATCTTAACCACCAAGGCAGTGTGGGGGGACTGGTGGTCTCTCCAACATTCACTTTCCAGCCCAGGGTTGAATTTCTCTCTTCACAACAGCGATACTCTGAGAAAAAATTTGAATGTGGCCAAACAAACTTGGATCTGGTCCACCCCTGTGGCTGGTGTGTGATTCCTCTGTGCCTCCCAGCTCCACCTGGGTGGCTGAGCCACAGAGTAATAACCACAAAACAGCTGGTGTTTCTAAAACCATACCCAAGAGCCAGTCCCTGCTCTTCTACTGGTGCGTCTGTGGGCTCAAAGAAGTCATAGAACTTCTTTGATCCGTCATCAGTGGGGAGAACAAGTGGCTTTTCTGTCCACGGGACTGTGGCATGGTCTAAATTCATTAATACCGGTAGAAAGGTGTGAGACATCTGTGGAGGGAGGAGCAAGGCAGAGGTGGGATTGCACTGTTTTGCCAGAGATGGCTCTTCACCTGCCTGCTGAGCCTTTTAGATGGGGGACCTTTCCTAACGACCTTTGGTAACATCTTTGGGTAGAAACAAGCCCCACAAAGTCTCTAGAACAGCATTTCTCCTCGGTAGTACCCTGAGACTCGGCTGTGGCTCTGCTGCTGTCCCACGGGATCTTCCTCTGCCCCGATCCCTCCACCCCAGCCCTCTGCAGTATCAAGACTGGGGGGTAGGGAGGAAGAGGCAGCATCCCAAGTGACCAAGGAATACCGATGTCTCTACATCCCTCACCAACAAATGAGCCCCTTACAGAAGTTCTGCCGCTAACGCTGCAGTCCTGCCTGCCCTGGGGTCACTCTCCTGTCTCTGACACGCGAGGAATAGCTTTTGGACGCCTCCCCGAGCCTCCAAATCGCGGCAGGGGCTTGGAGGCGGCTCCCGATGCCCGCGGCTCTGCCTCCCGTGGCCACGAGGTGGCAGCAAGCCCTGGCCCCGGGGCCGGAGCCGCGGCACCTCCCGGCCCAGCCGGGCCGGACAGCCCGGGGGGAACCGCGCCGGGCACCGAGTCACGGAGCGGCCGGGCTGGGAAGGACCACTGCGGTCATCCAGTGCTCCCCACCCTGCCCGAGCACCTCCACTCGGGGGGCTTTGCACTGGGGCGAGAGCAGCAGCATCGTGCCAGAGATGCACCCCAAAACCTGTCCCAAGGTATCAAAGATCCATTTACGCTGGTCTGGTGAGAGTGCTTCAGGTGTGGGTGCACGGCCGCAGCCACCACGGTGCCAGCACGGCTCTGGTGTGGGCAGAGCTGCTTGAAACAGGCTGTTCAGTCACCTGGCACATTTTAAAGGAGGCAGCCACTATGTTGGCTCTCTGTGGTTTGTGTTTATCCAGATGATTATGCGAGTGATAGATTTTGCCCCAAGGGAAGGAGAAGAGGCCTGTAGATACTACTAAAATGTTATGTCCTTTTCATGGCTGCAGGGCTGAGGGGCAGACTGGTGCACTATAAATCTTTTAGTATTTCTGTAGACTATTTATTTAAGCTCTAGGGAGAGAGCTTATGATTTCATTTCATTACTACTTCACTTGCAGTAAAAAGCAATATGGAATCTCATACTCATTTTAAGTCTTCTGACCATTTATTGTTAATGTCCTAACCAGGACTTTTGGCTCCGCAGCTCTGGGGAAAGCTACAGAGAGCGAAGAGTTGACCAATTTCAAATGGAATTATTACAGCAATTGCACAGTTCCAGCTTGGGGAATATACAGAGCTCAGTGCACAAGCAGCAGCCTCTCATGTACCAGGAGCACGTTTCTGTCCTGTCTGAAAGGTGTGTAAACGAGTAAGGTCAGTATTCGGTATCCTACCCAAGGCCAAGCCTGGCAGGGTACAAATGCTTAATTACCCCATGAGTACTTGGGCAGTGAGGTTGAAGGTCTGTGATCTCTCCTGCCTCAGCCCTGTGCTGTGGAGAACTGCACGAGGAATGAGTTGGAGGAGTCCTAAACTCTATTGGAAATCTTGGAATTGAAGTGTTAGGTGTGGATTTTTGGATGTGAAGCAAACTCGTGCATAGAGGAAATGAAAGGGGAGATTTCAGAGTCACAGTATGACTTGGCTGACAGAGGTTTGCAACATGTAATGGCCAAAATGTCCTTACCTCTAGGCTTGGATGTCAGATGACACCTGCATTAGGGTTTTGCCACCCTTCTCATGCATAGTATTCCTTTTAAAGCTCTGTGTTTCTGAGGGATGTGAGGCTCTGTGTCCCCATCATCCTTGCTGCCCGATTACCCTTGTACATGGGTGCTTCTCTCCACTTGCAAGGCTGGAGCAGGGAACCTGCTCCTGTGTTGTAGAGAGTGGAAGGGTACAGAGGCAGCAATGCACCTCAGGTCCTGCAGCACAGTGGTAGAGACTGTGGGGTTGCATGCTCTTGTCCTGAATCCCAAGGCAGGTGTCTTCAGCCTTTGGCCAACATTTGTCGCCTTTTTGCCACTTGGAAACATTCAGAGATAAGTGTATGGCTCTGGACAGCATTGCTAGCTGGGCTTTGCTATCAGGCCATGCTCTGACTGCAGCCACCCTGGAAGGGACCAGTCACCCCACTGGTGTGCCAGGCCATTACCAGTCCTGACAGGGAGGGAGGAGAAACTCTGGGAGGTGTCCCAAAGCATACTCACAAGGTTTGTCAGCCCAGTGCTTTTCCTTCCAACACTAAAATTTGTTTGGCTTGACAGAAGCAGCCAGAGACCAGAAGTGCTGGGTGGGTGGGTGTTGAAGGTAGCCTTGTTGCGTCCCAGTCCTGACAGGGAGGGAGGAGAAACTCTGGGAGGTGTCCCAAAGCATACTCACAAGGTTTGTCAGCCCAGTGCTTTTCCTTCCAACACTAAAATTTGTTTGGCTTGACAGAAGCAGCCAGAGACCAGAAGTGCTGGGTGGGTGGGTGTTGAAGGTAGCCTTGTTGCGTCCGTGTGTCTCTGCTCTGCTGCAAATTACCTTTCTGGCTCACTTGTACATCTGTTGGCTCCAATATCCAGGATCAGCCATCAGCTAATCCTAGGTGTTTCCCAGAAGAGCAGGCAGCAGGACCCCAGCAGGCAGGTGTGGAGGAACTGTCTCCCATACAGCTTTTATCCCTCCTTCCTCCTGCAGCAGCTGGGGAAATGACTGGGCTGCTTTGCATGTGGTTATCTCTTGAGGGCATGTCACAAATGGTGTGTTACCCCAGGAGAAAAGGATGGTGAGATCATTATGGGAAAGGAAAGGCCTTTGGAGTGATGGAGTCATTTCTGCTGGCTGTCCTGGCCCTTTCTTCTGCCTGCCCTTGGCAGGCCAGGGGAGAGGGAGGCAGGGTGGCCTTGCAGATGACAGTGCTCTTCAGGAATCTCCTGCCATAAAGCTTGACACTGTCTCTGGGTCCTTAGGAACCTGGGACAGGCTCCTGGCACAGCATTCCAGCAGTGCCCTTTCTGTCTAGAGTGGGACATGTGCCAGTCCAATACGAAAAGCAGAAATGATGCCATCAGTGGCACCCACAATAGTACCTGACCCAAAATAGCTTCCTAGGAAAAAACAGGGAGGCTGATTAGGTTAGACAAGCCTGAAAGAGAGCAAGAAGTCCAGCTGATGATTGACAGGTGTAGGTTTGTGGGCAGGGGCTATAAATCCCACGGGTGAGCTCTCCAGCCACCCTTTGGGGAAAGGCAAACAGCTGCAGGAAGCACTCGGGACCTGCCTCTGGTGAACCATGGGGCTCAGTGACCAGGAATGGCAGCATGTCCTGACCATCTGGGGAAAGGTGGAGTCTGACCTCGCTGGCCATGGGCATGAAGTTTTAATGAGGTAGGCAAGAAGCTTCAGTTTTAAGAGTAAAACTGAGTGCTTTTGATGAGAGTCATGTTTGTCACTGTTTATTTCAACAAGGTGTTTTCTTTCTTGTAGGGTGGTGGTTTTTCCATTGCTGTTTTCTGGGTTAAAAGTTACTCACTGTGTAAAGTGGCTGTGCTTCTGTCTCACCATCTCTCTATGGGTGCAGGAGCAGACCAGTGCTGCTTTTAAAACACTTTGTACTTCTGCCTCTGCTAGCTAATCTCTGCTTTGGATCCTTATTTTGCAAGCACTACAGTGAGAAATGCTGGAGTGTCATGGAGCTTCAGATGCTCTGCAGCAAGGCTGTGGGGAGGCAAGGAAGGAAAGGAGATGAGAATCACCTCTGTGGTAATTTTCTTGGAATCTATTTCAGTAAAAGTAACTGCAAAGTACCTGAGTGTTTCCCTCTCCCCACCTTAGTCTCACCTGGCAGAGCCCTGCCCATCCTGCTTTTTGGCCAGAAACCTGTGTGGTAACACTTGTCCACTACCTTATGATGAGTTTGAAGTCTGAGTGAAATGAGGCACATCCTTCTCCCTACTTCCTTCCTTCATGGTTCTGGTGTCGGAGTGAGAATGCTCATGAGGTCTCCAACTGAGAGGACCCCAACTTCCATGTTGTCCTTGTGATCCTGGCACTCTGAGTGGCAAACACCCCAGATACTGCAGAGTGGGGTGGCATTGGAGCCTATCTTGTCCTTAAAGACCATCAGGGATGGAAACGTTGAGGAGATTCTCTTCAGCTCTGCCCTCAGACTGTGCACAGTAGAATATGCTGGAAGGGTACAGACACTGAGGAGAGTAGTGCGGATCTGACCTGCTTGGGGGGTTTTCTACCCTAAACATGGCTAAGGGAAGGAGCCCACACCAACAGGCATATCCACTGAAGAGCTTGGAAAAACATATTTCAAGGGTGAGCCAAAGCAGGGGGCTGTTTTACTTATCTCCTTTATCATGTCCCAGATCAGCTGCCATTTGAAGAGAAAGGAATGGAGTGGGAATTAAGGGGGTGGAATTGTGATGGCTTTCTCCTCACGTGGTCCAGAGCAAGCTTGCTGCAAGGGTAGTAGGAACCTGAGCTCTCCTCACCCGTACATCTCTGAGGTGGCTACTTTGGCTCTGAATTTGCCACATGATAGTAAAAGCAGTTCCAGATGTAAAGTAAGACAATTTTTATTACAAGTATCACAGAGGAGAGCATGGCATTAAATTGATGTCACCCTGTGACTTTGTGCTCCCCTGCCAACCTAGGTCTCCTCCAAGGGTTTTCTGAGGGAGAAGAGAGGCAAGGGAAAGAGGGTGGGAAAAAAGGTCAGGAACCAAATTCCTCCATGTCTGTAATCATAGGATTGAGGGGCACAGTAAACTCTCCCATCCAGATGATGTTGAAGAACACATGACCTCCAGATGTAAGAGACCTGAGGCTGGGGGCTGCTCCTTTTTTTTTTTTTTTCTCCCTGTGAGAAGCTTCTAGAACTCTCCTTTCCTGGTCACTGAATGACAGGCTGATAAGAGAGTCCTTGTAAGAAGCAGGGGTCTGCAGGTTGGCTCTTCAGCAGTAGCAAGTCAATGAAGATAGGTGGTTTTGTTTGGTTTTGATTTTCCTTCAGATGAATGCAAGAACTCACCTCTCAGTACCATGACCAGCCTTGGCTCTTGTGTCTGTCTTAAAACAGCTGACATAATCCAGGGGATGGGTGCCAAAGAGTTAGCAGAACTATATGGAAAAAATACAGACACTTGCTCTGTTGCTCTAGTTGGACATGTTTAGGGCAGTGTCTCTGTCGTGACTGGAGGGAATGGAAATAGACAGTGGTGATCATCTTAGCACATGGGTAAGAAGATGGGATTGAAGCAGATTCAATATTCAAAGGGAGGTATGTCAGGAGCTTCTGCTTTCCAAAGTCCCTCTACTTTTGTCCACAGACTCTTTAAGGATCACCCTGAGACCCTTGATCGCTTCGAAAAGTTCAAAGGCCTCAAGACCCCTGATCAGATGAAAGGCTCTGAAGATCTGAAGAAACATGGAGTTACTGTTCTTACCCAGTTGGGCAAAATCTTGAAGGCAAAGGGTAATCATGAGGCAGAGTTGAAGCCCCTGGCTCAGACCCATGCAACCAAACACAAAATCCCTGTCAAATATCTGGAGGTATGCAAAAGGGCAGGGAGTCTCAGTGTCTGATGTGTAGTGTATGTGTGCAAGACAGCTATGTGAAAGTTGTGCTTTTATTTACTGATGACAAATTGGACTTCAGTGAGCTCTCCCTCAAGTCCAAGGTCTGTGTGTATAAGCAGGAGGAGGCACAGAAAGGGCTCATGGTATGAAAACAGTATGCGAATATCCAAGTTTAGATTTCCCATTCCAAACGCCAAACACCAGACAACAACAAACCAGCCCATGCAGCTTATGCATGCCTGGGAAACTATATTACATAAGGACTATCAGTGACTGGATGCAAGGGACATATACAATTTTAGAGTAAGCCCTGGAGGATCTGTTGGAGACCAAGACCCATAAAACTAAGTGTTATACAACCACAGGGCATGAATTTGCAGTCTTAATGGATGAGGCAGACAAAAAGGGGGAAGGGCCATGGTCTACTCAAGGTCGTGGAGCAGATCAGCGTCAGAGCTAGGAATAGAGCCCAGTGCTTCTGCCCAGCCCAGGCTCCTTGCATACTAGACCTCTCTGTCTCTCCCGAGACTGTGGGAAGGGCTACTGAATTAGCTCGGAGATATTTCCAGGCTCTGCAACCTATTTCTTAGTCTGGCTTTTCTGAAAATAAACCTTGAGTGTCCCTTCAGTTTTTCTTTCTCTCTTTCCTTCTCCACAGTTCATTTCTGAAGTCATTATCAAGGTCCTTGCTGAAAAACACGCAGCAGACTTTGGGGCTGATTCCCAGGCTGCAATGAAGAAGGCTTTGGAGCTGTTCCGAAATGATATGGCCAGCAAGTACAAGGAGTTCGGTTTCCAGGGTTAGCATACGCACAAAGGAACACCACGATGGAGGGCCTGGCCACGCATCTTTCCCCAGCACTGTTTTGGACATCTAACAATTGGCCATTCCCGAAGTGTGGGAAAGCTTTGATGAGAGGCCAAGAGTCACTCCAGGCAGCATAAAGGCACTCAGAGTGATATCCATGATAAACTGTCATTTCCTGGCTTCATGTATACAAAAGAAATATTCTGCTTTCTTAGAAAAAGTAATGTTAAGGGTTATCTGTGAGCTTCTGCCTATCTTATCCCCTTTATCTTTCTCTCTCCCTGAAACTCAGTCTCATCTGAGAGGCAAAAGGCATGGCCAAAGATGAAGGGATGTGGAGGATAAAGAGAAGTGTTGAGTGTGGTGAATGAGTGAAGGAATGACTAATGAAACAGATGTGAGGATGGGAAGCAGGGACACAGCGTCCCATTCCTCCCACAGGTGAGACTGTTAGCAGGTTACTGTGGAGAGCTTCCAGCACCGTATTACCTTGTATTGTGGGGGTGAATGCAGCCAGTCAGTCTCCAGTGCCTGCCAGCTCTGAAGGGTTTAGTTGCTAAACTTGCATTAGCAAAACTATAAAGAGCAGTACTCCCTGTGATCTGTAGGCTTCTGGCAGCTGCCACTATGTGTCTGAAGGTCTGTTGCACTGGGAAGTGAAGTACGTGTTTCTCAGAAAATAAAAATCCCTGCACTAGTGTCGTGTGTTTGCTCCTGGCTTTACAAACACTCCAGTGAGAACTGGGGAAGAAGGAGAAAGTGGAAAGGTGTTTTGCACGCATATCTGGCTGCGCCGCACCCTGCACTGTCAGTCCATGACCTGAGCAGCACATGGCATCTGTCCTAGCTGGGGACTCGGGGCACTCAGATGTCACCATGGGGATGTGACCTGATTACTGGACCTCAGAGTGCAAGGCAGCAGCCTCAGCTCAGCACCTCAGAGCTGAGACCTACTCCCTGACTAAAGGCTGTGGCCATGGCTCTCCTGGGGGAACATGATGAGGGAACATCCTCTGAGTATTTATGGGGAGGTGGCATCTGTGAGCAGCCTTGAGTCCCAGCAGCAGAACAGTGCATTGCTCTCTCCAGACACTGGAAAGGAGGGCTGATTAGCTCAGAAGGAAGGTTGCATATGCTCTTAAGACCCAAACTCTAGTCTTTGCAGCCTTTTGAATTTTTGCTGAGGTGCCTCGGCAGTGCATGCTGTGCTGTGTTTACAAGTGTACACCTATGTCCTTTGGTGGACATTAAGGGACAGACACAACGGCAAGATGCCTTTCTCTGCCTGTTGCCCTCTCCCCATCCTGATACCCCTGGGTTGTGGATCGAGGAAATGCATGGAGGTGACATGGCTGCTTTTTTTTGGTGTGGAGAAAGTAATGTGCCTTCTCTCACAGAGAAGTGTGAGGGCAAGCACAGGAAAGAAAAATGAGGTGCTCAGTACTAGCAGGACCTAGTTCAAAGTACTCCCTGCTACACTGTGTGCAGTGGAGACAGTGAAGGAGCCACCAGCTCCCTCAAAAATCAATCCTGAACCAGCATGATTGGCTGTGTCTTTGGTTAGGGCAAAGGCCACAAGAATTCAGTCTCAGAAATGAGAAGGAACAATAAATGCCTTCCCAGAACAGTGCATATCTGATTTCTTGCTGTTTACAAATCCTCACTTTACCTCTGTGAGCTTGCTTGGTGTTTCAACCTTTCAGAGGGGGTCACAAAAGCATATGCTGTCACCTAGATGAAGTTACAGCCAGGTGGTCCCTGGCTTAAGCAATGTATTTCGTCTGACTCCAGTCTAGTCTGTCTGGTTTTGGGGGGAGGGCAGTATATTTAATTAAGGTCTAGGATTGCTTGTCCAACACAATAAGATTTCCTGCCAGTGACAACAGACTCTGCTGTAGGATTAAAAGCTCTACTATAACAGCTGCCTCCATCAGTCTGAGAGGGACTGGAGTTGTCTAGATATTTTTATGTAGGGCAGTGTGGTGGAGGAGGGAGGGTTTGCATGTGTGTTGTGCCTGGTCACTGGTTATTAGGTACCTGGACTAAATGTCAGTCCACTGGGAGCACTGACCTTCTCTCTGCCTGCCTTTCCCCACTCTATCAGTGCACTAGGGAGTATCCTTAAATCTGCTGATCAGATGTGGGGCCTGATGGAGGTTTTCTGATTGTGCCTATGGCTCAGTGTAGATGTGCAAGCTGAGATGAAGCAGCACGTTCAGGTACCAGTACCAGTGAAGGTATCTTCAGCAGGCTCAGTGGGTTGGGGTGCTTGTGGTGAAATCCACATCTCTGTACCTTTGCTACTCTGGGCACAGATTATGCCCTTGGCTGAGTCCTGACATAACGGCAGGGATATATGTAATTCCCACACAGTGAGTCTATAAAGCTCCTGCAACGGCCCCTGCTTTAAGGGGAAGTTTCTGGGAGCAAAGGGGATGGTGGGGGAAGGATTTTTTAGCTCCATGCTATATTGATTCAGAATCTTTGTTGGAGTCTCCCCTTCCACTGTGCTGCTAGCACGTAGAGCTTTTCTGGTTCATATATGGGACAAAGTCCTTTAGTGGAGATAAACCCTATCAGTGTAAGCCCAGACATTTTCCTCCTTCCTTCCCAGGAATAGCTTTACATCAGATGGATGGGTCCCAGGGACTTGTCCCCAGCCCCCCTCCCCGTTAGCACCATGTGGTGTCACATACACATTCCCAGTCACACGATGGGATGTGGACTGTGTGGCTGCCAGGCTCCTCGCCCCAGCACGTACGCACCGACTGCAGCCAGGTCCAGCCTGTGGCCCCTCTCCCTGCCGCGGTTTCCATTGCACAGCGGAGCTCGCCGTGGCACCGAGCCAGTGACCTGTCTGAGCTCTCTTGGCCTTCGGTGTCAGACACTGGCCACTCATCAGCATCTCAAATGAGGGGAGCAGGCCCTCACTTCCCAGTTGCTGTGCAAATGTGCTGTCAACCCCAGCCAGGGTGCAACAACACTGCAGGCTGTGCTGCCTGGCCCCCTTGTCTTTCCCTCTGCCTACTGATCCTGTCTGACTCCAATACACCTGCCAACGTGAAGTGGCATCACAGAACAAGTGCTGAGGACCATACTATTAATCCTGTGATCTGTCTCCTGGTCACCTCGGTGGGAGAAAGGGATAGGGCTCCAATGACTAATTATGTTAAATATTTAGCACATTAATATGAAGCTTGTGACATTCTTCATGTTTGCATCTCCCTGCAGGGCTAATGTGAGGAAAGGGCTGGGATGTTTCTAGTCCATGTCATAGTTACTGAACAGATAAGTCTGGTTTCTGGGAATTGAAGCACAGACAGTGCCTTGAGGATGTAATATTTATATAATATTAATTTAATAAGGAGACAAACGCTCACCTATACCACATACTTTCAGATGAGGATTGTTTTTGCCATGATCCTTTATGGTTTCTACCACCTGGCCAAAACCTATCCGGTATGTTATGCCACTGAGGAAAAGAAATTGTGGAACTGGGTGTTTTTTTGATGTAGACATGCTTGTCCATAACATTTTTTCCAGAAGGTACATGGCATCAGAGCATGTCCTCCTTCTTCCTGGAATTCCTCTCAGGTTTGCTCAAAGCTGCATCCTTGCTTGTTCAGGCTGTGCAGGGCTTAAGAGAGTCTGTACTGCTTCTCAGACTGAGCGCACAAACACACACATATCTATACACAAGCACCAGCTTGAAAACACACATCATAGCAAAGCCCATCTGTCCAAATCCTTCAGTTTCCAGCGTTCTTGTGTGCCAGTTCTTCATTTGAGAGGATGATGTATGTGAGTTCTCATATTGTGTTCAAATGAAGTCTTAGCCTTGAAAAGGTCTAAACAAATGAGAAGACAGACTATGCAAGCACAGGACATCTGGAGAGTAGTGGTAGGTAGAGGGCTGCTAAATTTCATGAAGGTGTGCCAACAGAGTCAAGGAAGTCACCTGGAACTAAGTAAGTGAGAAAGCACAATCGGCCTCTTTTATGCAATAGGCTAATAAATGAATGTTTATGAACATGAAAGAGTCACAACAATGCAGCATTCCTAACCAGAACAGAAATCCCTCCCTCCCCTGTGATCACAGGCACAACAAGCCCATCTCCCAGTCCTGTGACTTCTATAAAATCCTTATCCAAATGTCAGCAAAGGTGACCTTGTGGCTTTTTAAAGCAGTACTTTATAGTCACTTGACTGCACTTTACCAAAGTCCTTTCCCAGTTTGGCTTTCATTCCCTGTAAATAAATAAGCAGAACAGGCTGCCTCCACCTTTCCCTCTAGCCCTGTAGTGACGACGGGTGATAAGCCATGTCAGACAGACAGGTCTGGGGCTCTCCTGGGCAAGCCAAGGCAAACCCTGGCACGGAGCATACTGATGTAGCTGGTAGTTGCACGGACAAGGCAATGTGTATTTGGGATGGGGAGGGATACATACTGGTATGTATATTAGCTGCAGCCTTATGTCTGGAGCAGAGCTTAAAGAAAATTATGCCTATTTCCTGTTTCCCTTCTCCAAGGAAAGCTCAGTACAAATGCAGCTGCTGGATGCCTGATCTTATTTTAGATTGTCCTTAAAGCAGGTTCAAATGTTCAAGTGTCAGAATAGATTTGGGTGGAAATCTTCTGGATTAATAGCACTTAATTCTCTATGTCTCCGTGTTTGGCTTGTGGATATTCTGTTACTTCTCACTATGTATAATTAATGGTGCTTTTATTAAGTTTTTCTATCTTTTTCCCTCCCTTAGCATGTTTCTTTATTCAAGCTAAATTCCAGCATCCAAGCTCTCACCAAAGGGGTGGGAAATTCCTGGAGCTGATACCCTCACCAAGATCTGGGATTACTCTGCTCAGGGCTTGCATGACATCAGGCTTGTCCTCTTGGCAAGCTTTAGGGTTATCTGGTGAGTTAGCTGATACAGTGTCAAAGTGAGTCTGTGTTTTTTCACTCAGCTGGATGTACAGTCTGGTGCCCTTTGAGGGATGTCATGGATTAACTGTGAGTTGGTTGGGTAGAAAGGAGTAAAAATACCACAATTTTGTCTAAACCAGGCATATGGTGTCCCTGCAGAGTCTATTAGGAGAGTCTTTGCTGAGCAAAGGATTTGCACCAGTCACGCTCAGACAGGCAAATGCACCTGTGAAGTTGGTAAGGAAGAAAGAAAAATGAAATACAGGTGGGAAGTGGAGGCACAACTGTCTCCCCATAAAGGCTATTTACTCTGTTCGTGCCTTCTGAAGAGCAATAGCATCATTCTGACAGCCTTTCTGCTGTAATGCAAGAGGGGGTTTCCTAACTCAAGCTAGTAATTGGTGTGCTTTTGTGTGGGAAGAAAGATGGAGTTTTCTCATGGTGCTAGCATTATGGATGTGATGCTTTCACAAAGCTGGCCCATAAATCATGAGAAAGAAACATTTTGTACATTTTGGTTTTGCCTTGATAATAGCATGTATTGCTAACCCAACTAATTCCCCAGCTAATTTTAGCATGTAACATTTAAGCTGTCCCTGTCTTTTGCTATGTTCCCTCTACAGCTGAAATAATCCCTCAGTGCATTGTCATCAATTTTTTTTTCTTTTCAGTCAAACTCCTGTGTCCTGAAATGGAGTTCTTTGTAATAGTCACAAATTGCTAGCTCATAACAACGAGTGATTAGAAAATAAATCTATAAAGTATTTCCTACTATGTTTTTTCTAGTTGAGCTGTGTTTTAGTTTCTTTATCTGTTTTAGATCAGAAACTTGTTGACTGTGAGTGTCATCTGGGACAAGCTCTGTTCTAATTTCTAGTGGTAATTAAGGACTCAGTTTCATCCAATTTAAAACTCTCAGTCTATAAAATACTGAAACAGCACCCTTCTTACAACAGGCCTGAGTTATTTGCTATACTGTTCTTAGCCTAGACCTTAGTCAGAAGCCTCTCTGTGCTTTCCGTCTACAGTGCTGTGCAATGAGCCCCATTTTAGAGAGAGTAAACTGAGGCAGAGCCAGGCACCAGCATATTGCTTTCAGGCTTTTGTCATTCAGCTGTCCACTAGGCCAGGCTGCTGACTGCATGGCAGTGGATGTTTGTGATCTTTTTGTGTAGGAAGACATGTGAAGTGGTGCCATCTGCTAGTAAGTAGTTCTTGCTTTGATGTGGTTGTATTTTAGCAGTTGTCAAAGGACATCCTGTATATAGATGTGCAGTCGAAACGGTGGTGCAGTGTAAATACTCAGATAAGTTACAGATGTACAAAGTGAAGCAGTCTAAAGACTTCTGGGCTGAACTTGAAGTTCTCTGGAGATGAATGTACTATGGTGGCATTGCTAATCTTCTCACTTCCAAAGAAACAAAAAGACTCCCAGACTGTCATAATAAAAGACATGAATATCTAAACATGTCACCAGCAGAAGTGAGGTTCCTAAATCCAAGTGTATGAACCTCAAATCCTTCTGTGTAATTATGTATGTGCTTACGATTTCGTCTGTAACCCCCTCCTTGATTTGTAACATTTTGCCTCTGCTATGCCCTGGGTTTCCAGCAGCTTGGGTCAGTTTAAGCTATCCAGTGTTCATGTGCCTAACTTAATTTGTAATTCACAGAAATGAACTTCTTCTGCCTCCTCTGGCAGATCCAGTCATATTTTGCCTACATCTGGCCTCCAAGAAATGCCGTTCCAGCTGCCTCCATCCAATAGTGTGTTTTATGAACAAGGTTCAGGTGCATGCCTGTTATCATATAGGTAACTCAGCTCACAGATAACTTCAGTCTTTTAAAAATGATCTGTGCCTTTCCATTTTGGAAAGGGCTTGCCTTCAGGAGACCAGGTTTTGGTGATAGATCCCTGCCTGACTTGTGTGCCTAGGCTCTAAAGGAGTAGGATTTAAAAACAAAGAGAAAAAAACCCAGAGCTGGCTTTCATACTGGCTTTACTTAGCTAGCCCTCCTCACTCCACACGTGGCTGGCTGAATCCTTCTAAACCACTGAACTCTCTACAGTGGCATGATGGAGTCCTGGGCAAGTGGCTCAGCCTTCACATTCTACTCCACCAACCAGGGTTGTCTAAGCCTCCATACACCTTTGAGTCTGTTACTGTCTTAATGGGACCACTCCTTCCCAAGGGGATTCTCTTTGAGAAGTAAAATGGAGAGAGGAGGGAGAAGATATTTCTGTGCCTAGCATGAAATGACGTATTGCAAAGCATGAAGTATCAGCTTGGGAACAACAGCCTATGTGACAGCCTGCTATGCAATGTTCAGAGAGTTTGGGGTTGTTTTTCCTGCAAGCTATGCTTCCAACTTCTCCTCCCACCTCATTGACAGTAACATCTGGATCTACCCGCACTCACTATTCTCTTTGGAAGAGCATGAGTGCAACAGGAGAAGGAGGATTTTCTTTCCTCATTGCTCTGTTTTGAGGATAGCTTGCAGCTGTGGACTGGAAGGAATTTACAGATTTCATGCAGGATAGTCGAGAAACATTTTCTCTCCTAACTTCATCCCATTTCTGTTCATACACACAGTGGCTTATAAATGGGAAGTCTTCAGTTCCAATTCTTCTGGCAACATACAGTAGGGAAAAAACAGAAATTGAAGCAATGCTTTTTCTTTCCATCTATGCTCAGGTTGGAGATGGACAACACTGCATTCATCTCAGTAAAGGATGTAATTATGGAGTGTTAGAGCCTCTCAATGTTAGAAATAGACCAAAATAGAGTAGTTGCTGCAGAGTACAGCATCCTTTCAAGCACTGGTGTTGGTGAGATAAGAGATAATACATACTAGAGAGTGTCTGTTGAAAGAGAAGGAGAGATTGAACACACATCACTTGTATCTTGAGGGCACAGCATCTTAGAAATAAATGTAAAGAATAACCTTTCTTTGGGCATTTAATTTCAGTCCTGTTAGAAGTGCTTACCTACAGTTACATACAATTAAGTCTGTGATGAGAGCCTGTGTGTGGGTGTGTATGTATGTACAGCACAAAGGCTATAGTTAGTACAGAAAACTAAACGTTTTGTTCCGGAGCCCCAAAGGTACATGGCCTCTCAATACTCATTAATTTCAGTGGGTGTGAGACCTTTCAAAGACCGGGATTTACACAGCAAATTCTTTGCCTCAGGCTTGGGATTCGTGATTTCTTTCTGCTCATGATACAGTACAAACTTGGAAATCAGCTCTGTATCTATTCATCAACTGAAGTATGAGCCCCTTTTATTAGTGCCTTTTGTGGCAGTAGCTGTGATCTATTTAAAGTGCTAAGCCTTCAAAATGCAATTCCCCACAGCAGATGTAGTGGAAGCAGATATCCATGGAAATCCGTCAAAATTAACTCATGTTTTTGCTCAAAGGGTGGACTCCCTCACAACCAGAAACAGTTACCCAATTCCTGCCACATGGGTTTTGTCTCCTTTTGGGGCTTGGAGTGAGACTAGGTTTCCTGGGGAAGTTTTCCTGTCATTTATAGTCCCTGCTTCATATACCCTCTCTTTCACTTCTCCCCCTTAGAGGGCATTCAAGGAAGAGACACTGCTGTTCTTGTGGCCTAGCTCTGCATCCTCAAAGATGTCATGGCTAAATCCATGTGGCATGACTGCCAGCCTTGGTCCCCTGTTATAGCAGCAAACTCATTCTCCTCTCAGCAAGTGATCCTTAAAGATGAACTTTAAAGCTGCATAGGTGGGTAAGTGTTGGCAGAAACTGGGATGGGGCCACCAGATACTTTTATTGGGGAAACTGTTAAGATGCTTTGGTTTGGTTTGGGTTTTTTTGGTGGTTGTTTGTTTGTTTGTTTGTTTTGTCTGTCTGTTTGTTTGTTTTAAGATTTAAACCATTTTGTCACAATAACGACACGAAAAGAAGGAGACTGACACCTGTTAAGAGAACAATCAACAACTGCCCCGATGTGGGGCTGGACTTTATTATATATGTGTCTTAGAAATCACAGTGGATTGGAGGGGACAGCTCACCGCCCCTCAATCACACTGGTCAAAGGAAATGTCCATCAAACTTCTGTGCCCAGGAGACAGGAATGTAAATAATAAGCTACCATTACAAAAACATGGTCATGTCTACAGGGAATGTGTGAGAAACAGATACAGAAGAATGAAAACATCAGAACTGTAAAACTCAGGGCAACACCATTTTATTTAACTCTTGTCCTCTGCACTTGCCTGATTGGTGTCAGACCTGGCTAAGTGCAGCGTTTCTTTGCTTGGACAATAGCCTGGTAGGATATCATGGATGGTTATCAAGAATTCTGGATAGCAAAGGTTTGGTACAAATTGCTATGTAAACCAAGGCTCATATTCATCAGAGTTGTTCCCTGTCAGGCTGTTCTTACTGGAGTGGGACTGGAGCAGGTGGAGAAAAGTGCAGAAGTGGCACTAGGTATGTCAAAGAAGGCAGAGCGGTGTCCTTGTAGTGTACCCTGACCCTTTCATAAGTGGTGTTCCTCAAAGATCCATACAGGGACCAAAACTATTCAATATTAATACTATTTAATAATAATGGCACAGGTAGTGGGATCAAGTGCATCCTCAGCAAGTTTGCAGATGACACCAAGCTGAGTGGTGCAGTTGACACACTAATGGGAAGGGATTATAGCAAGTTTTGCTTCACTCTTAAGCTGTAGACTTGTCTCCTAACAAAACTCTGTTGTTTGGAGGATTTAATGCAAACCCACAGTACAGCCTAAACTAGTTGTCATGACATTACTTGTTTGTTTGTTTTTCCTTGAGGAACTGGGATTTGGCCAGTGACAGGAATGGGAAGCATATTTGCCCACCCAGGCTGCTGAGAAAGACTGTAAATGATGATATTAGTCAAGTAGCAGTTTGAGTCACACTTGGTACCACAGCACAGCTGGCTGAGGAAGAAGTCCTCTAGGGAACTGAGCAAGGAGAAATGGGAAAGAGAAAAAACCCCACTTTTTAACTAGCAGTGACTAGTTCTTCTTTCTTGTCTTTGTTTCCTTGGGATGTTGTCACAGGCATTACTGGAGGAGATATTCGCTGGAACAAGTACGAGGGACTTTGTCCCAACTCTGGTAAATCCTGAAGTTCTTTTCAAATCAAGATTGCTATTAAGCTGGGATTTCTGGTTCAGACTCTTTCTTCCATTCAGATAACTGCTACTGTCCAATGTCCCAGGTATGAGACAGCTGCTTGCACAGCAGCATCTAACCAGATGTTGGAGATCTGATTAGACACTGAAATGGAACTGGAACAGGGGAAAGGATATTTTGTATCTTCAAATTCAACTTGTTTCTTTATCACAGATATGGTAGTGGGCTATGTCATTCCACATTCAGATGACTGGCTTCATAGTTTCATTATACAGCACCTTTCCCAGCCTTCCACAAGACATCATTTACCTGAAAAAAAAACCCCGTTCTCAATGAAAACCTTTTGATCCATTTGAGGCATTACCTTTATTATAATTGGTGGAGGGATGACTGGGTGTTTGAATAAGGCACAAGAGAACAACAATAAATTGTCTCTGCTCCATAGACAGCATTTCTTGCCAGTGAGGGTTGCACCGAGATAATTTCCCAATAAGGTAAAATTAATCTGCTTCACTCCCCCGAATGGAAAAAAATAAGAAGAGCATGACTATCATTCCTTAAGTCACCTGACTGTCTTCTGCTGGAGGCCCACCTTTGCACTGCCATAACAGTTACAGAAGACCACATGAAGTTTTGTAGTGCAACTTCTAAAGTTCCTCTAGAAAAGCTGTGTGTAAGCATAGCCTGTCTGAAATACAGTTGTTGACTCCTGCTGTTTCTGTTCTAGGCTAAACCCGCTCCAGAAAGGGACAGTCACTTCAACCAAAGACAGACTTCGACTCATTTGCTTCCAAAAGCTACATCCTGCTGCACAAGGTAATGCGACGCTATTTCATTACGTGGTCCGATACACTGCTTTAAACTGTACAGAAGCAACACCAGTCAGACACAAAATACATTCAAATGGGTCTACTGGTTCTTCACATAACTCCTTCGGGTAGTGGTGAAAGACTGTGCTATATCTGTAGGAGCAGGCACCGTGACACAAAGGACTTCAAAGAGTGAACCCAACAAGCAGAAAGTGTCAAGATAAGAGGTGGCTTGGCTTGGTTACAGAACAGCCAGGGAAAGGAGATGAACACTGCAACAAAACTGGATTCAGTTGCAGAAAAAGAAAAGCCCAAATGAAACACTTGTCATTAGCTCAATTGTGATCTCAACTTGAAGTTTATGGAGGGAAATTCTTTGGCCATACTGTATTGAAGGACAGACAAAATTACCTCAGACAATACACAAGATCTCTACTACTTTCTAAAGAAAAAACCCCAAAACTATTTTTCTAATATAATCTGAGGGGTGCCGAGTCAGACATAGGATGTAGTGGTCGATACTGTCACAACAGACTTCCCTCCTTTTGGTAGATATAAAGGGTGGGATTGCCACATTTCCAGTCAATCCAAACAGCATCAAACCATTCCCTGGGAAAAGCTTAAATGCAAGTGGTTATACTCTGTCAGCCCTGCCTTGTTGCTTCAAGTCCAATGACTAACAAGGTCAAGAACAATTCATTTAGAAATGAAGGTACCAGAACTTTCAGTTTTGCTGCTACACTTCAGAACCATGCTTGGCATAAAGCTTGAGAATTCATTTTCACCATCTTCTCTTCCTGAGCTTTGGGATCTTCACAGTTTCTCTGAATGTGGGCCAAGCACTCTGAGATGAGCACAGAGGACAGTATCTACCTGACAGTTGCTCATGGGGACTTTTACTTTGCCTTCTCTCTTCCTTTTGATGCCTAAAAGGCTAGCCCAAAAACTGAGGCCAGGCAGGAGTAAGGGAATAAAAGGTTGGTATTTATTTGAAGGGCCTTCAAAGGTACATTTAGGGCAGACAAAGCCCCCTCCTTGGGGCATCACCCAAAATGGACGACGAGTCACGAGTTCTCCACACTTTTATAGGCTTGGTCCATTCACATATCAGCATAGATTTACCAATTAAAACTTAACAATTTCCCCCTAGCTTGTCCCCCCCCTTCCCCCCTTTAGAAGCTTGGGCCTGGGCAGCCCGAATGGCCTTGGAGGGTAAGTACAGAGTGGTAGTGTTATGTCTATAGAAAACAGCAACCAACGAGATATAAAGCATACACACCAGACAATGCAGGATTTGAAAAATACAAGGGTTAAAACCTAAGGCAACACTTTGACCAGAATTTCCATGATTGGTCATGTAAACCTTCCCTCAACACTGCCAAGGCAAGGTGCCCATAGATGAAGACCTTACCGCTATCCAATTTCCCAGCTGAGAATTTTCCCACCTGGCATATGCAGCAAAGGAATGGTTACTCAGGTTTTTAGTTACCAGCGCACCACCAAGCTTCAGAGTTGTTAAAGCGTAAGGTTTAACAAACTGACATTTGTTGATCTGAACCGTGTTTTGTCAGAGAATTCCTCCTTGGCCCACTGGGAAAGCTGGACCGCTGGGAGCTGAACAAGCATTCGAAGCCTTGTGGCCGTGGGCCTGCCCCAGGAGCCACCATGTTTGCACAGCTGCACTGCCCTGGCTCGGGGTGTGTGAGGGATGCGAGGCCCCTCTGAGCCCCGAGGGGCTGCATTTCAGGGGACGCTTTCAGCCCCGCTGCTCCGGGGTCATGACTGCCGCTGAAATAATGGGAAGCGCTTTCCTGGTGTTTCAACTCCCCCACCCTCCAAATAATCCAGTTCCTCACAACTTCTCAGTCTGCGCAGGAATTTGCTTTCGTGGCATCCCGGGGGAGGATGGAGCCAGGTCTGGGCACAGCCGGGGGCCCTGGCGGGGACAAGGCGCGGGGCTGTCAGTGAGGGGCAGCAGCCACAAGATGGCGCCCTGGCGCCTCGCGCCCCCGCAGAGAAGGGCGGTCTGTCACCGCAGGTCTGTCACCTGGTCTGTCACCAGGCCTTTCTGGGGCTATTTTTCCCTACGCTGTTTTCTTTCTTTCTTTCTTTCTTTCTTTCTTTCTTTCTTTCTTTCTTTCTTTCTTTCTTTCTTTCTTTCTTTCTTTCTTTCTTTCTTTCTTTCTTTCTTTCTTTCTTTCTTTCTTTCTTTCTTTCTTTCTTTCTTTCTTTCTTTCTTTCTTTCTTTCTTTCTTTCTTTCTTTCTTTCTTTCTTTCTTTCTTTCTTTCTTTCTTTCTTTCTTTCTTTCTTTCTTTCTTTCTTTCTTTCTTTCTTTCTTTCTTTCTTTCTTTCTTTCTTTCTTTCTTTCTTTCTTTCTTTCTTTCTTTCTTTCTTTCTTTCTTTCTTTCTTTCTTTCTTTCTTTCTTTCTTTCTTTCTTTCTTTCTTTCTTTCTTTCTTTCTTTCNTCTCTTTCTTCCTCTCTCTCTCTCTCTCTCTTCCTTCCTTCCCTCCATCCCTATTTGTTTGTTTGTTATATTTTGGTTGGTTGGTTTTTTTGTTTGGCTTCCCCACCACCTTGTCCTGCAATGTCTCCTACAGACAGTCTGGGGAGCTATGCAGAGCTGTGGGTGAGGATGGAGGGGGCTGTGTGGCGCTGCAGTGGGATCCTGGCTGCCAGCCATGGCAGAGGAGTGTGAAGGATGCTCTCTGGATAGCCCCCGGCAGGGAAAATGCGCTGCCCCATCCCTTTGCTGCCCACACGCACATCCCCGGGCCATGGGCGCAGCTGGAGCCCCTCTCCCCAGTCTGGGGACAGATGAGCAGTGAGGGTCAGTATGCTCCTTACTGAGCGTGGTGCAGGAGAATTCCATCTCCCTCCTTCTTCTTCCATCCTCTAGCCCCCACTGGCCTCTCCTGTGTTTTTGATTGCCCTATACCAAAACCTCAGGCGTTTGCAGCTGAGGGACAATGAAACATGAGAGGGTGGAAATCCTGGTGAAACCCATTGCCAAACCAGCTGGACGGCTCCAGCCCAGCCCTCTGGCAAAGCATATTTTTCCAGGAGGCATTTCGGTTCCCAGTGGAGGCCTGGGAAGGATGGGCACACTCCCCTCCCTTAGACCCCAGCACTCACTCAAGAGCAGTAATCCCAAGCCTCTGAACATGAAAAAGCAGGAAGAAAGGTGTGGCATCAAAACAGCCCAAGCAACCACACCTGCCTGACATGCACCTGCTCTGAGTAGCTTCCCCTTCCTTTCTCCATGTGTTCTGTTGTTTTCACCACCTCCAAGAAATGATTTTCCATGAGGGTGCAGGGGCCTCTGCTGGGAAGAAGGATCTGTTTTGTGAACTTGCATTCTTTTTTCCCCATTATAGGTAATTTATTTGATGTCAGGACTGTAGCACGTACTTTGTCAGGGGTGTAAATTAGATCATTGCACTAATCTCATCTTAAAACTTTTCACTTTTCTTTACTGTCCTTAAGAACATTCAAAATCTCACAGGGCCTGCCTGGTGGTGGATCTTCTGAGCTCTGCAGCTTCCCTTAAAAACAGCTCTTAGCTCCATTGAATTACAATGGCATGAAAGGCTTTAGGACAAAAGATGGAGTGGAAAATGTGATAGCTGCTGTGCAATTAAAAAACAAAAATAAATACCAAATTCTCTTCTTTCTCTGTTGGAGGATTAGTGTATAGGAATTTACTAACTCAGTTAAAAATAAACCAACCCCAAACTGATTAACATGAAAAGTCAGTTAAAAACAAAAACAAAAACAAAAAAAAAAAAAAAAGAAGAGAAAGAAGAGAAAGCTTCTAAACTGTAGGAAACAAAATGATTTTTGGAAACATCTTCTCCCTTAATTGGACATCTATTTCTAGATGGAGTCATTTGTGCATGGAATCCAGCTGTATGGCTTTTGTTTGGCAGTGAAATAATCAGTTCCTCAAAGTGTGAGCATCATGTGGAGAACCCCTTCCCTGCCTTGGAAAGGACTTTTTCCCAGCAGAGCTTTGTTGGCAGTGTCAGAGGGCTCAGAATCAAGCTGTGTTGTAATTCCTAATTGTATGTCATCTTATAATGGCCTTTCAATGGTAGTGGTGGCTTTGTGGGTTGTAACTAGTGCCCCAAGAAAGGGCTGGAAGCCCATGTGCCAGGTTAGCCCAGGGTCTGTTACTTTCACAGGAAAGGCCGGTGGAGGTGGGTGTGGTCACAGGCAGGACAGGCTGCCTTGATCAGCAGTCTGGGCAGGCATAGGGCAGCCCTGCTCCTGCAGCTCCCCTCGCCTCTGCCAGGCCTGTTGAAGCTGGCTGGGGCTCCTGACAGATTTTGGCAGGAAGCTGATGGCTAATGCTGGGAAGAGCAGCCACTGCTCCCAGTATTTTCTTTCCCCTGAATGACTGGAGGAGCATCTACCCCTACCCTTAAGAGCTCTCTCCCAGCCCTTCATTTCCTTTTACGTCCTCTCTCCTTAACGCTTCCTTTCCCACAGCAAAATTGACCTGTCTTTATCCTGCAGATGTCAAAGCTCATGACACTCTAATGATCTGGCTCTTTTAAAAGCCCAGTCCAACCCCAACACAAGCCTCCCCCATCCCCTTCCTCAGCTCAGATCTCACTGCCATCGGTGGAAGTGGTGGGAGCTCACTGTTATTTGACTTCTGGGTTCTAGGAGTCCCCTGTACCCTTTTGGAAGTGTTCCTAAGCCTCACAGTGCCTATCTCAGCAGTATTAACAACTTATTTTGCAGAAGGTGGAACCCATACCATACACGTAAGTCTCTGTCTCTCTGCAGACTCCAAATGCAGTGAACAACCACTATGCAACACAGATATTTCTGTCACATCCCAGTCTGAGGCACAATTCCTGTTCTTCATTTTCAACCAGATAAAATTTAGGACCTTCCAAATGCCATTCTGACTCCATAACATCCAAATTAACCCTTGACAGGATGGGAATGCAGCTCCATTTCCCAGGCATCCTCAAGCTTTGGAGAGATTCCAGTTCAGTTCTTTGCAGCTCCACACCATTTCTAGCTACCGCATGTCACCTCTTCTTAGGCCAATGTTTAGTAAAAGACTTCTGCATTGAGCTTCCAAGATGTTGGCTGTCAGCATATAGACATGAAAACCAGCCTTCCACTTCTCTCTGTCTTCTTTCCTTACCTCAGAGTCCCTTGGGAAATAATTCCATAAAGACAATCTAGCTGTCTCTGGCAGATGGATATTGAAAACCTGCCTTCACAGGCAACCTCCACAGGTAGTGTCATTTCCTGCTATATCCCTCACCTCTTCACCCTGAACTGTTTCACTGCCAGGACATCACACAGTGGTCCTAAAAATCAACCTATCTTCTCTCTTCTCTCCCTTAAACTAGACTGTTTCGTTTTTACAAGAAATGAAGCAGCCATGAAGCCATGAGTCTTTCAAGGGAAAGATGTTTTCCTCTCCTCCTCTCTCCACCTACATGGCATGAATCTCAGGCTGTATTTCACAGGTTTGATTTGAAGGAAGCTTGTTGCTGCTGGCAGAATCTGCCTCCGCGCCCTCCCTGCTCACTCAGTGAGTGACACTAATCAGTGGTGTGGGAGGTAGGACAATATCAAGTAGCAAGGTGATTGACAAGCCTCACTCAGAACGTACATGTACCCTAATAGGTATGTGAGGGTGAAATAGGGTGGATCTATCAATCTCTTTGTATCGTTGCCCATTGCTGGCACAGTTTTTCATTTAAATTAATAGTTCACTGAGTAGAGAAGAAGAAACAAAGCAAGTTTCCCCCCAAAACCCCCTATTTGGTTCAGATTTTAGAGTATTTCTGGTTTTTTGTTTTTTGCTTTTTTTTGCTCCTGTTAAATGAGAAAATGCCTCCATGTTAATCACAATATGGAATCAACATGAAAAATCAGACCCTGCTGGGCAGGAAAAGATCCTCTGAATTATCTCAGTGGGAGAGCTGGCACTAATTTACTGCTGTTGTGCTCCAAGTACTTCTGATGCAAAAGATGAATGGAGCTGAAGGTTTGTAACTTCCCTTGCATGTACAGTTAGGCTTTTTGAATAGGATCAGCAATGTAAAGAGGCACGAGACCCTTGACTCGAGGTTAGAGTCAGCAGCCTAGCCCTGTGTGGCCTGCCCTCACACCTCCTTTTCTTTTTGAGATGTCTTCCTTCCTACCACATATATTTTTTTCTACTCCAGAGCCCTAGAAGTAGAAATGTACTGATGTTCCTCTGCTTTACCTTCCAAAAAGGTGAGTTTCATGCCTGCTCTAGTTTATTTCCATGAGTTTGCCAGTGGGTCATTTAGTAAACAGAGATAGAGATGAAGGAAGCAGCTACAGCTCTGTTTATAAAAGAGATGTGAAGGATGATGTTGTTTCACTCTATGAGCAGGTTGCATGAGAGATATTTCCAAACCCTGTAGCCTTTTCTACACTGCTCCTTGAATAATACTGTAAACCATGGCTGTACTAGACAACTAAATGTGGGATCCTCTTTGGCACTGAAATCAATTGGAATTGAAAGGTCTGCATTCACTTACATTAAAGCCCATTACCCTCCAAGAGTGGTTGTCTGTCTGCAAACTCCGTATGAAGAATTGTTCCTGGCCTGGGCTAAATCACAGACTGCTTAAAGGCATTGTCTGGTTGGACCCCTCCTTGATCTGGGTCAAAAATGTGACAGGGAATGTACAAACAACTTCTGAGTGGGTGATTCAGTTCTGAAGTCTGGGAACACACCCTGGCACCATTTAATTTTTTAGTACAGTCATGAGCAAATATCTCTTGCTTTTGAGCATTTGATTTTGTAAATTCTCTAACACAACTGCCGCCTTACAGCTCTTTCTTCTGTGTCAGGGTGAGATCAGGCACTGGACGAGAGAAGACGGGGAGATGGAGGCAGCATAAATCCTGCTGGAGCGGAGCAAAGGGGAGGACCAAATTGGAATCTCCCATACAGGATCTTCGTCTCTGCAGGGCAAAGGCTTGTGTCTCTTCATCTCCCAGCAGGACACTAGAGACTGTAATTGCCCAGGTGAGAAACCATCGCAGCTTTCTTCATGGCTTGTATTTTGTAGTCTCCCTTTGCCTGAATGTGCATTTGCTGTTTCTGAGATGAGGCAAGAACTGTGAAGCTGTGGTCCCCAGGCTGGGGAGAGACGTCAAGACTTCTAGCCAAGGATGAGACCTATACTTAAAACAGATAAGTTGTCACTTTAACCACTGTTCAGCTTCTCAAGTTTTATGGTCAGGTATAAAAGACCAGGTCTTTGGGGTATTAGTTTCCAGTGTATTTTTTTAACATTCAGGATCAACACCTCCAGCTTTTTGGGCTTGCATCAGATTACATGCTAGTATGGGCTCACCCTGGCAACATGTTCACACAGCTAAATTGGAGGCACAGACGTTTGGGAATACCTTGCATGGGTGGGTGCTTTCACATCAACCCAGCAAGTCATAGGCCATTGGTGCCCAGCTATTTCTGCTGGCCTGATGTATTCCAGATCCCAGGAATAGCACTACTACTCACTTAGTTAAAGGCGACATCTGACATACACATCCCCTCGGACAATTTTTTGTTAATCTGAGTTTGCTCTCAAACTTTCACTCTGAATTACTTCTGTTTGAGTTAAATTAAAGGCTTGGGGTTTTTTCGGTTTTTTTTTAAATTTTATTTTCCTGTCTCCTTCTGAGTGAAGCCTGCAGATGGCCAGAACCTGAGCTCAGGAGTGCAGCAGCACTGGAATGCTTCTTCTGGGTCAGGGTGTCCATTTCCTGACTGCAGCATCCTATCATGTCACACAAGGTCCTTCATAATGCGTCAAACTTATCTTTAAAAATAGTCAGGCTCTTGCCTCTGGCCTCTGGAACACAGGCAAAAAACGAAACTTTTAAAACTATCCCAAAGAAACATTTCCTGTCCACAGGACAGACTTCACCCAATGACAGCTGCCTGCTTAATTTTTCCCATATTTTGCCCACTTTTTTGTGCATTCACTTCTCTGCCCCTTCCAGGCTTCAGAAAGTAAATTGTCTTTAACTGTGTTGGGTTAACCTGCAGATTGACTCTTTTCACCCTTGGCCTGACCTTTTTTGATATACTCAGCTCTTGGCAAAGAGGCAGGCAGTACCTCCCACCACAGAGCAGTTTCTGGCTTAATGCCCATGTTCAGCTGGAGTTAAGTCAAGGCATGAGCCTCTGACGTTTCCTGTCACAGCAGACAACTGGTGCAGCAGCTATCATGTGTCAGGCCTTTGTGAGGTTGCTGCCTTGCTGGCATGGTGTCAAAGACCAGTGTGTCCCTAAACTTGCCCTGTGAGCTTGTTAGTGTGGTGCCAACATACCCTGGTCCTTCTGAGGCTGCTGACCCTAAGGTCTAGGCTCAGCTGTGCTTTCCTGTAAGTACCCCAGAACCAAGCTGTTTGAATACAGCACTGTTTATCCTGCGAGTCTTGCATAACTGCCCTGGTGTAGCACTACAAGGCTTCCAAAGTGCTCCCATTTGACTTCTCACTTCTGAAGTTAAAGTCATTTTGGCTGGCTGTACACTTATTTCTGGTATGGTCTGTGGCTGTGCCCCACAATGGACTTGTTGGAACACACCATGCATCTGTTGGATCATATCCTAAGTCCCTTTTTAGGGTATTATTGCAAGTTTCATTTCTCTACAGACTAAAACAGTCATGTGTGTATGGGACAGAGACAGGATAAGAACTCTGGCATAGAAATTCAGAAAGATTCCTGTAATCTAGGCTCCTTACCATGCTTTGCCTGGCACCAATGCTTACTTGTGTGAAGAAGGACAAGACAGGGAAAGCCCCTCCGTTCTGGCAGTAATTTGTCACTCTCTATATTGTTGCCATGGCATGAAACGACATCTCATGGCTTTCTGAGATGAAACGCAACATATTGCAGAAAAGAGTCACTGTGCCATGTGTCAAAAAGCCTTTGTCTTCTCAGCCGCCTCCCTAGACACGCCAAAAGGGAATAGGCTGTGGAAAATGTATCTGTGTCTGTGTAGGCTTGGTTGCAGGCTTGAGCATACATGAAAGTCAGGGACTAAAAGCCAGCAAGAAGGCACAAATATGGCACTGCAGTAATGCAACAATATGCAGGTGATGAGGACAGCCAGAGCACAAGGTCTGATGTGCAAAATGGGGAAATATGTGGCATTATAGACACAGCTCAACAGATCCATTTGATTTCCTCTTGATTCTGGCTAAGCAGAAAAAAGAGGAAGCTTTCACCTGAAGGTTAGGAGGACTAAAAATAACAGGTGCAATCTTTCGCTTCTGGACTGCTTGTAAAAAGCTGTAGTGGAACAGAAGAGGACAGGACCTTTCTGATTAAGAACAGGCACAAAACAGAGCTAATTTAGAGAATTTTCTCATTCACTTGCCAGTGATGTTCTTCTTACTGCCTTGGAGTCCTGGAGCGCCCCGCATACTTCTAGTCAAACCAAAACTGGCTCTTTTGTATATTTTTGCTTCATATTCTCTTATAACCAGTGAGGTAAAAGATAGAGGTAAGGAACACAGAGCCAGCCAAACCCAGGTGGGGACACAGATGACAGATTATGTTTGGGGCTTCACCCTCCATTTTGCTTTAATTCCTGATTGACAAAAAGATGCCATGGGGAAAAGTGCAAACCCAACATTTCACTCTGGAATACACTCCTTTTCTCAGTTCTTTTAAGAAACAGAAGACTTTTCTCTATTTTTATTTTCTTTTTTTTTTTTTCCTAGTGTAAATGAGTGGGAAAGCAGAAAGGCTTCTCAGACAGTTCTTGTTTTACTAAGAAAATCTTCACTACTCAAGTACCTCTTGGGCAAAGTCACTTGTCTTTTCAGTTTTCTCTTTCACTGGAAATTTGGTCAGAACAATATTTCCTCCTCATAAGTCTCAGTTCTTAAATGTTCCCTCTTCACTCAAGCAATTTTGGATAAAGTTGAAAAAGTGCTTAAGTGAGCCTAAGCTTATTTAATTTTCAAAAGTCA
This sequence comes from Climacteris rufus, assembly GCA_013398175.1. Taxonomy (NCBI): domain Eukaryota; kingdom Metazoa; phylum Chordata; class Aves; order Passeriformes; family Climacteridae; genus Climacteris; species Climacteris rufus. The sequence goes on from VZRZ01007688.1 coordinate 823,573, forward strand.
ATTCAGAGTCTGAAGTTTCATGGAAAATCATTAAAACTCAAGGGTCATTCATTAATGAGGTGCTTTCAGACATTTTCCCTTTTGGCAGAATTCTTGTTTGAAAAGAGGAAATTCATTGGGGAAGATGTGAAATTCCAAGAAAAAGGGATAGAAGACATCCCCTAGGGCTCTCCCTTCCACATCCCCATTGCTCCTCTGCTCACTGTCTAGCACAGCGAAGTGTCCTGCTGCTGCTGAGTAGCTTTCTGTAAGCTGGGTTCTGTTTCATCTCTGTGGGTTTTACCATCCAAGGGCACCCCTTTCTCCAATGGAGGGAGAAAACAAAGTTTTAGGGTACTGTGAGCTGTTTTGTCAAAGCCTGTGCCAGAGGTATTCCCCTCTGAGAGATCACGATCAAATAACAGCTCTTGCATGGGCTAGAGCTGTACAAAGGGGTCATTGAGGAGAATCTCAGTCTTCTCTGTGCTTTTTCACTGCTTTCGATTTTAAATTCTGTAGGTGGCTAAAAATGTCTGTTCCACCAATTTGTGTTTCAAAAGTGGGTATACACCCTGCTCATAGGAGTATATGATGCATTTCTTTCTCTTGAGAGCTATGGGAGGTCCCAGCTCACAGGCAGGAGAGGAGCAGGCATTGCTTGAGGTATCATCTGGCCACCAAAGAAAAGGGCAGTCAGCAGGCTTTTGCCATGACTTGGCAATGCCAGCGTGGCTGCCTCACTTCCTCACCCCACCCTGATTCAGATTTCTTGATAGCCTTATGTAAGACAGCTCCTCTGCCTGTCTCAGGACACAGCTCAGAGTTAAGTCTGAACAACCATGAGCCACAGCTGGCTTGGGGCTGGCACAATAACCGGACTACCAACATGCCACAAACATGCTCTGTTTACCTAAGAGATGTCTCCTTGGCAAGAACTGCTAGGAAGCACTGCTAGGAGCCAGTGCAAGAATAATGAGGAATTTACCCGTCCCAGGAGCATTTTGGAAGCAGTGTATAATCCTTACACCTGCTTTCTCTGTTTCAGTAAGACCAGCTGAAGGAAGAGCATTACTGAATTGCATTAGGTCTTGGTGCTGCTACTGCCACAATGTAGTAGCTTTAAGGGCTCTATTGAAATAATTAGCTCTCAGATGTTAATCAGGAAAGTGGTGGGTTGATCTTCCATACAGCAGCTTCTTCTCACTTTAGGTTGCGTATAGGATGCTGGTAGGAAACAGGTAGAAGCCATCATAGCATATGAGACAGATGCTGTGGAGCACAGGAGTTAATGAGTAGGATTCTGCCCTGGTGTTTGTGTACATGGGGATTTTATATTTGTTGTGCATTTGTATATTGTCTGGTATAATGGGGTCCTGGTCTGCGGGCAGGACTCCATAATACAAATAAATACCACTATGGCTAATGGCAGACCTTGTGTAACTGCCCCAAAGTTGACAAAGGTTGCAAGCAGTCTGAGTCGGTGCCATTGTGTAAGGAGATAATTTCTGCCTTGACAGTGTTGTGGCCAGCTGGAATTGTTCTCTCTGATAATTGGCAATCTGGATTTCTCCCAGATGGCAGCATCTCATAAAGAGTATCTGAGAAGAGCTTGCTCTTCTCTCTAATAAGGCTCCACAAGAGAGATGTTCATCCCTGTCACCCCTTATCCATTGCCTCAGGCAAGTCTCCTGTCAATTTGCAGAACAAGTCATTGCTCTGTGTTTGTTTTTCCTTTTTATTTTATTTCTTTTTAGAAACTTCTATTTATTACCTTGGCAATGAGCCACCCAGCAAGGAACAAACTGTTTTGTGACAGAAAAGATGGCACATTCTGCCCTGGACCAGTAAAAAGCACTGCCACTGATCTTCCCTATGCCATCTTCTAACCCCTCTGATTGTGTTTAGGAAGGCTGTGTTTTCCTGAGACACTCGTTTTTCCAGCAGAGAGAGGGTGAAAGAAGATGGTATGGTGTGCATCCACCCAAGGGTCCCTGAGCTAAAACCTTTCTGCAGCACACTACTGCTTAGCACACAGATAGGTAATGATTGAGGGACAGGGAGCTGCCAGTGTGTGTAATTTTAATGCTGGAGTTCCTAGGACTTCCCGGCTCAGCAGATGCTAAAGAGAACAAGACTGTAGGTAGTGCAGAAATCAGGGATTATGCAGTGTAATTGCTCTCCTGTGTAGCTGGCACTGCAGCAGCTCAGCTCCTGATTGAGGTGATATTTGTTTCCGGTCTGCCTCTTCACTTTTTAACGTGTTTATCCATCACTGTGGTACCCAAGTGCTGCGCAATCTAGAAGATGTTTATCCTCTTTCAGCTATCCCAGGAGTGCTATTTGCCCTTTATCAGGGATAGGAAACCAAGACACTTATTTATGTAAAGGGTTTGTAAACTGGTAGAACTGTTCCTAGGGACTCTTATATGTCTGATCTGAAGAATAAGACAGAAACCCACTTCGCCTAACACAGTTATTTTACCAGCTTGAGCTTACTTTAACTCTGAAACTCCTGGAAGTTTTGCAAAGATGTGAAGAACTAGTTGGGATCTGTCACAGCCCTGATGCTAGTGGGTTCTGAAATGCAAGATCCAGCTTCACTGCTGGGAGTGTGTTTCTTGTGTTTTTGTGTGGCTCTAGTTCCCAGTGTAACACAGAAGGACCACAAGTCCCAGGTTAATAGAATTGCCCAGTTTTCCAGATAAGGTCACAATGTTTGAAGGAATTGTTTCTTGCAGCTAGAATTATCCATCACCACCTCTTCATCTACAACTGTGGGAACTGTAGAGGTTTTTTGTTTTGCTTTTTTGTTAACCTCAAAATTTGGACTCAAGACATATAAAAACAAGTGTAAAATATTCAGTGCTTTATGTGTGAGTTGGTGTTCTATACTAACCGCTGAAAGCCAAATGCTTGTGAGAGGACACTTTTGAATAAATATAGTCCATCTGAAATGCCTCTAGGTCAGAGCAATGTGAGGACACATATTCAAGTTGGAATTTTTTCATTTCTATTATTTTACTTTGCTACATGATGTCCTGAAACACAGTGACGTAATTCATCCTTGTTTTCATGTTTAGTCTGAACTAATAATCTTAGTTAACCACCCCAGATAAAGCACAGGACCTTTTTGCATTAATCAGTCATCAAATATGTCTGAACAATAAACAAATGCATAAAAAAAACTGTTCACGGACAGTTCACAAAAGGAGCTGTTTTCTGCACACAGTCCAGGGATCTTTGTGGAAATGCTCCGAAAAGAAGGGTCTGACGTAAGAAGTCTTGTCTCTATTGTTAGTGGTTTGCTGGGAGGGGACCAGTGAACTACTAGCTCTCCAAATGGGAGACTGGGAGTGTTCAGTGAGGACAGACAGTCTGAGGAAATTTCTTTGAAGCAGACGTGGGATCAGGGTCCATCACAGAAACTAGAGAGTGGAAGCAAGATAGCCTACTGGCTCAGTCGGTCTAGCCCACTGCCAACACTGCCAACACCAAGCTGGCTATGTAGGTTTCAATGTTTTTCCCAGTGTTTTCCTAATGGGACTTTCCTAACATCTCTTAGATTTTCCGGTACATTCCACTGCCCTAAAGTCTGCCCTGCTCTCGTCTACATTTTCCTGCTTAATACTCCTGTTCCCACTGAGCTATTCTCCTAGCTCTAAATAAAGAGCTGTCTCGGTTGTAATCTCCACCTCTCAAAAACATCTAGGGGTTTTCAGCCAGGCTCTCTCAGAATCTGTTTGCCTACATAGCAAAGAATTATCCCTTTCAGAGTTTTCTTAAGGCTTACTCAAGTCAATCCCCTTAGGCTCATAAAATGTTTTTCTTGCTAGTTCTTGGTCTCCTTCCAAGCTGTCAGTAACTTTCTAGGAACATGATGCCTGGGACTCAGGGTGGTTCTGCATGCTGTAGATGACCACTGATGGTAGAGGCAAGGAAGGGTCTTTGGCTCATGTTTCTATGATGCAAAAGGAAATGTTTCTCCGGGAAGTCTCAGGTTCAGACTGTACCAGACACAGGGAAGAGAGGGGGTGGTCAAGGCTCACAGATAGCTCTAACCAAACCTGATTGCAGCAGTTGGTTTAGAGGAGTTTGCCATGTGTATTCCCCATATCAGGCACTGTGCCAGGAGCAATGCCCCGGTTTACAATCACATCATGGAAATGGAAATCATAGAAAAAAAACTTTCTTATCTATGGTAGCATATCCATCCCACAGCTTTACAAGACATACTGAGTAGTCTGCAAAGCAAGTCTGGCCTTTGGTGAGTGGTCTTTGTTTCTCCACATAACAGAAACTGAAAGGAGGAAAATTTCCTGTGAGGACTCACAAGTGAAAGATCTGAGCAGGGCAGAGTCACTGCTACTCATCCCCCCCCCTGCAAATTCTCTGCTCTTTATGAGTGCAGAGAAAAGGCTGTTGCTATAGAAATCAGTGTGGAAAATGTACATTTTAGCATGTTTTACATAATTTTTCAAGGAGACCCTTTAATCTGTGCCTGCAACCATGTAATTTTACAGAAACAATAATGCTAATAAATCCCCTGAGTGTAATAGTTACTCCAAATCAAATCAAATCCAATCCAAAAATCATCAGTTACTTCAAAAACACTTCTTCTTGTTACCTTCTACCCTAGCCAAGACACTGGGACAGGGCTAGCAAAGCAGCCCATAGTAAGGTAGATGACAAGAGAGTAAATCTAAGGCAGCAAAAGGTGTGATGAGAAGTGGGGGGTGGGTTCTACACGGCAGTAAGCAGCAGCTAACATTTGAGGAAGGACAAAGGGGCTAAATAAAATGCCTTCATATTTGACTTGTGTGTAGATAAGTATGAAATAAAGATGAAAGGTACATTTTATAGCTGACATTCTAGCCTATCTTTTCGTTTATTTACTTAGACAACCTCCTGTTGCCATCCTACCTTTGTGAACCCCCTTTTGAAGCTCTTTTCTACTGCCCTTTTAAAAATTATCCCACCATTTTTTACTTGCCTTTGTGAAAGCCCTTTGGCCTCTCAGACAATCAGACATATTGGACTCCAGGGTCTCAGGGAGACAATGCTCTTTGTGAGGCTGTACCACAAAAGCCTCTCTCTAGCATCAGACTGGTCTGGTGGCAGCAGTTCTCCTGGGGATCCTTCCGAACAGAAGCCTAATTTAATACTTTGGATGTCAAAACAGGCCTTCACTCTGTCCTTCCCACCCTCAGTTTGTTTTTTACTTAATTCACCATGACCATTATTTCCTTCCTGATTTGTACTGACCCTGTGACTTAATTAGATTTTTGCCAATATTTATAGTAGTTCCTATGTGTTGACTTGTAATTTCTTCAGGACAAGGACTTTCTTGCTGTGTTGAGCAATATACACAATAAATCTCAGTCTTGTCTTGTTTCAGGGCTGTGATTGATCTTCAGTTGGGTGCCTGCTTGTTTTCCTGAAAGTAAGTACACAAAAACCATAAGTGAGGCTTTGCATCACTGATGCTGGGTTTTATATAATTCAATGTAGGATGAGGTAGCTGTTGGAATAAAGCAACTGAATTACACCAGGTAAGGCCAAGTAAGGGTACGTGTGCTCTCAGCATCTTTTCCAGACAGATCCCTTCCTCCAGTCCTGTGAATTTTCATGGCTTCTTGGGTTGCAGTAAGTTCCATGCAGGTGCCTTGAATCCCGAAGTGGGGAAAAAAAAAAAAAAAAAAGGTTGTTTCTCTTTTCTGTCTTTCCATCACCTCTGAGACCTGGCTGTATGTCTGTTCTTTGCTCCTTTCAGGATCCCACAGTCTCTGAACACACGTAATAGTTTCCCATAAAGCTCTTCCCTGTTCTGTGTCATAGCCAGACACTTTCAGTGGTTAGCAGGGAAGAAGTAATTCCCATTTCCTCTTCCTGCCTCACTTTATGCCCCCTGTGCAGGAAAGTAGCCTTGTTCTCTGTTTTCCAGTCCCAGCCCTTTTCACAGAACATAATGGCTGATAACTGTAAATGGAGAACTGATACACATACAATCTGTTTTAGGGGCTGTAAGCACTTTTAGAGCCTGAATAATATATATCTATATTAATAGAATGATTGTAATGATATAATAAAAGAAAAAAATGTCTTCAGTAGCGTGAAAATCTAACTTCAAAAGCAATTACCATCAGTAACAAAATGCAGTGAGAACACCAGGATTATTTTAATAAGATTATCTGCATGTTGCCGTTTGTTTTTATGGGTGACTGTAATGTTGCTTCACCTTCTTCCCAGCTAGTTTCTCAGATGCTTCTCACCCTGAGCATTGACTGGCTGAGCTGAACTGTGAAGCTGGGTGTCACTGGCCTTCCCATGGGATCCAGCTTATCTCTGTGAGCACCCGCTTCTTGGTCTTCAGCCTCACTACTCTTGTGCCTTCATTGTCACTGCAACATTGTTTTTCCATGATGGATGGCTTTGTGTCCATGGTTGAAAAGGCAGGAATGGGAGGACATGGAAGGGTGAAGAAATCTGGTGTCTGTGGAGATGGAAGGACAGCAGGGAAAATAATGGTAAGGTCAATGTTATAAGACAGAGACTTGATTATGAAGGCTCTTTAAAAATTCAGCTTTATTCAGCAGGCCAGGGAGAGCAAATAAAGGGTCAGTAAGGCAGTGCATGGTTTATAGTGTAAGGAGTTCTCATTTAGCTTACCAGAGCCCCTTAACCCAACCAATATCCACTACTCGCGCTTTTCTCACTCCATCTTCAAACCCCCTCCTTGTCCTTGTGGCACATGAGTCCCAGTGCTTGATCACTGGTACATTCATAGTCACACACACGTGGGGAGAGTTTGTGGAGTGGTAAGGATGTGCTCAGGGGGACCAGGACTCATAGAGTTGGGAGGTGGAGATGGTAACCTGGAGAGATTGCAGAGATAAACAGTGATATCTCTGCAGAGACCACGTTAAATTGCACCAGGGATCAACATGTTAGCTCTGTGTATGAAGGACAGAGTTGCTGTTCTCTCATGTTGGAGGCAGCAGGGGGAAGAGTAACTCTCTGCCTCTGCAGGTATCTCTATATGTAATTTAATGTTCAAATAGATGATAGATGGATAAATAGATAGATAGATGTCGATATAGATATAGACCCGGTTCAGTTCCAAACAGACAAATGTGTAGCCCCTGGTGTTTGGAGGACATAAAAGGCTCTTCCAGAACTTACTGGAGATCTCATCAGGACTCTCAACCCACAACTCCCTTGCCTAGATGCACCTGCACAACATAAAACCAGGATCTTCCTCATTATTCTTGGAGAAAGTAAAAAAAAAAACAACCAAAAAACAGGACACAGCTAATAAATAAACCAGGTTTAATCATAAACCATGTACATATTTATAGATAGGGAGGGAGACATGGTCAGAAAGGTGCTACCCTGGCAACAGGAATAAAAGAACAGTGTACTTTACCAATACAGTACCAATGAAGGGTGGAGCTGATAAACGAATATGGGATCTTGAGTCCCAGAGGCTAATCTTTACAGACAATCATCATTCTTGGTTTCCTGTCAAATTATAGCACAAACTAGCTAACAGCTCTGCCCAAAACACAGCAAGGCAGATGTAGTCAAAGACAGAATTTGAGGGTGAGGAGAAACAATATATCTGAAGGTCTTTCTGAGGTATGTATAACATATATGTTCTACTGTTTTGCACTGTTTTGGGGCCGTGCTTTGCCCACAGATACATGTGCACACATCTCATTCCAGTCAGCAAGAGTGGCAAGCTCACATCTGAGAGAATATATTGGGCTTTGAGGGCATACAGGAGCTCATCAAACAGCAGAGCCAGAAGCTGAACAGGGAGAGAGCTGAAGATAAGGAAGCCTGTACTGGGCTGAGAAAGGAAAGAAGTGAGCAGACAGCCCCAGATTTATTTGACCAGTCAGTTCAGTCCTGTTTGAACAGGCAGCACAAAGCTTCTGTTCTGCAGGACTTCTGCAGTGCAAAGGTTTCCATCAGGGCAACCTTAATCAGACAATGGGGGAAACCATGAACAAAATTACTAGAGGCATGTTAGCAGAAGAAATACAATGAAGCTGGCCCTATAACAATTCACTTCTTAAGTTTGAATTAAAACCCAGTCCTGCCTCTGAAGTGGTCTAAATCTGCATATGAATCTGGTCACTGTCAGCTGATACAGGTAGAGGAAGGAATCATTAGTCCAGTGGCCAGCAAGGCAAAGGGTGGCATTTGCGCTATGGTACTAAGAGTTGGTGTGGCTGCTTCGGGAAACATCATCAGTCAAATGCATTGGCACAACAATTTCACTTTCAATCAATGTACATATTAGAAAGTTTTATAGATGAAAACCTTATTTCACTGGTAGAAAGCAAACGCTGTTTATTATCAAATGCACTTGCCATCTGATTTTGCTAAAAAGGCACCCCCAGACAATACAAAAAAACCAAACAACCAAATCCCAAATAAAATCTGTAATACAAACCAACATTCATGTCAATGTCAAATGGTAACTGTCCCAACAAACATAGAATCAAGTTCTTCTCAATTCAGGTACCCTCAGAAGTTCATGCATCCACACATAGAGTCCACTCCCAATCTGGGAATCCTCAGATAAGACTGCTGCCCTTTGAAATGCAAGTTCCACATTTTAAAAGGAGAGCTGCACACATGCATGCACACGTGCACACAGGCACACTGAAATACACACACACATAACCTCCTCTCTCTTAGCAAGAGCTGCATGCTGGGTAATTGTTAATGCCTTTTGTTCATTTTTGATCACTTTTCTTTGTGAGGATAAGGTTGAAATGTCTTTACTTCTCAGGCCTGTATTTTTTAAACAAAAAGGGGAATGAAGAGGAACTACATTACAAAGACAAAAAATGCACTCGTAACTCAGGTGTATGCTTTTTCCCTGTCATTTTCAAGGACGATCTTATTTACATCTGTGACTCAGCAGAATCCACAGGAAGAGTTATCCTTTCTCCCTGTTGGGTTTTCTCAATAAACCCCATGAGCCCATTCTGTGCTTCTACTGACCATTTTTTCTTTAAGGCACTGCATGTGGATGTTGACGTCAGACAGAAGTGCAAGCCTCCTTCACTGGATCGTGCATTTCTCCCTCTCCCTGGACTGACCTTCCCTGAGCACTTTTGATTTGATGTACTTCAGGTCACTGTTGACGCTTGGCCGGCGAGCAAAGGGAGAGATCATGCCATAGGCGTCCATGTCCTTGACTCGGCGCATCCGGAAGGATTTCTGCTGGAAAGTGTCACCATACTGGATGGAGATTTTCCTGTGGAGGGAAGGGCTCATCTCATGAGGTAGCTTGGCCATGCTGAAGAGGACATAGAACATCTCATCCACATTGGTGTTCTTCTTGGCTGACACTTCGAAGTAAGCACAGTTTTCATCACTGGAGACAAGATTCTCACCTTCATCAGTGCGTACCTTGCGGAAGATTTCACTGTGGTCATTTTTGTTGCCACAGATCACCATGGGCAGGTCAGCTGATTCCTTGGTCTTGTTCTTCAGGCAGGATTTGACCTCAAGGATCTGTTTTTGGAGTCGCTTGACTTCATCAAAGGATTCTCTATTGTCCAGGCTGAACACCAGGATGAAAACATCCCCTGCAATTTAAAAAAAGATACTGTAAAGGCTTGTTGGTCACAGCCAGTGTCAGAGGAGCAAACTTTAAAAAAGCAGTTGTTTTATTGCCATCTCCTCCCCATGATTTTTATTTGGTCCTTTGGCATCTGTTCACTCAGCTATACTTTAGTTCTTCTAATTCAACTCTCCACACCTTTCCATAGTGTTATGGAAAAGACTTATGGTTAGGATGTCTCTTCAGTCATATACAATTGCATTCCTTGTTTGCACTGGGCTTACAAGTTATTGCCTCTTTTTCTCTCTTTTGTAAACATGTTTCTATCTCAGCTCTGCTGCATTGGTCTTCTTTTTACTTCCTTTCATTTGTGTCTCTGTGTAAAACACAGCCTATTCTGACACCAGAAAGAGTGGAGAGCTGGTAGCCACTCAGCCCTTTGATCACACAATACACGAAGCAACACCTGAACTGAAGATACACAGCTAATCAGTCCTGAATGCCCAAGTCAGGAATGAGAGGTTTCTCAGTGTCCAGAGGTTTCTCAATGTGCTCTGCTGTCATTGCATTTGCCCAAGAGAAACAGACCATGAAAAAATCTGAATACATAAATGACACAAATCCCCTGGCATTTCCTTTTGACATTTCCCTACTTACAATTCCTTTTGCAAGCAGAAAATAAGGCAAATCGTCGCCTATTGAATGACATTCACGTGGAACACACTAAAAGAGCTTTCAGGGATAAAAGCCTCACATTTGCATCCCAGAAACTAGTTCTAGGACCTCACTGAAAGTGGATTCTAGCCTGGTCAGATATAAATGTCATGTTTCACTGGCCAGCTAGAAAGGTAGGTAGCGAATCCAGAAAGCAGGTTTGTTGTGAGCTGTAGCTGAATATATGTCTACTGTCGGTTTTACAATTAAAGAATACATTTTAGCTCACAACAGGAACAGCTTGACAGTGAGAACATGCAAAATGATTCCACCATTCGATTAGCCACAGACTAAGAAGAAAGATAAAAGTAAAGCTATCCTTTTACTAGAATATTAAATCAAGGAAATCAGGCTGGAACTTTAAGGAATTTAAAAAAATCTTTGTGATTCTCTTTGTTGGAATTCCCTTTCTGTGCATTTTATATTTGTTTTCCTCTGCATATATCTTATATCAACATGCATATTTTGCCCTTTGCTGCTCTTTATGCCCACAGGATTTCATTCAGCCATTTATTTGTGACTGCAATAAAAAATAGAGGGCAGGAGGGGAAGGTAGATGGATAAGGAGAAATCTAATTTCAGACCTTCACCTGCTGGACTTTGCCGCTGTGGCTAATGCATTCCTTATAGTGCTGGGAACATCCCAGCCAGGAAATAGCTCTCTATAGAAGTGCATCATGCAGCAAATCAAGCAGTCCCTTTAGTTACCTCCCAAGAAAGAGCCATCTCCAGGCTACAATTTTCAAGCTAATCCTGAGGATCTTTCACCCATCATTTCCCATCTGCAATCTTCCTCCTCACCTTCTTACCTGTTAGGATGGACAGCCTCCTCATGGCAGGGAAAGGGTGGTTCCCAGAGGTGTCCAGGATGTCCAGCTGATACATGTCTCCCCGAATATTGTAGACCTTGCGATGAAAATCCTCGATGGTGGGAGTGTACTGATCCTCAAACCGGCCATTGAGGAAGCGTGAGACAATGGAGCTTTTCCCCACCCTGGAGGCTCCCAGCACCACCATGCGGTATGAGTTCTTGGCTGGCACGTTCAGGTTGCAGTTTCCACCAGACATGGTCTTCATCATTGCTTGGTCCTGGAAAAGGAAATAGCAGAGTTGGAGGAAAGGTCAAAAATGAAACCGAGATTAAAATAAGGCAGCTCCTCACCACGAGCTTGTCAAAGCACTCTGGAGCATTGTTCTGCATAGTAGAGCATAGTAGACCAATGGTCCATTCAGAAATCTTTTCACTGGAAATGTTTAAACTTTTTCAGTCTCATTTCCAGGGAGGTTTTTTTTTGTTTTGTTTTGTTTTGTTTTTGTTTTGTGTTGTTGGTGGTGGTGTTTTCTTTTTTTCTTTTAAAGTAATATAAAAATGAAGGCATTTACACTGAAAATAGCATGCTTTTGAATTGCGATTTGCTGTTTCATTTAAACATTAAGGGCTGAATTTATCAGCTGTGCTTCAACTTAGACGCCAGGTTCCTTCCCACCATCTGCGTCACTTACACATTACCAGATTTTTCAGTAGAACTTGGTTCTCATTTAGATACATAAACACAGAGGTCAGATTCTCCAATATATCACATCCACTGCAGCTGCCATTAGAACCTAGATTGCTTCTTTTGGTTGCCTAAATTGGAGCTGTGCATAATACCAATTTTCTAAGATCAGCCAAAAGTCAGACAGAAACAAGAATCATGCTTAACATCAGTGGAAGCCAGACATCTCAGTAACTTTAAATAGCTGGTCCCATGCAATATTCGTTGCTGATGCATGGAGTGTGAGCCACAAAAGAACACTGGCTGGTAATAAATTCAAAGATCTGTGCCTCCAATGACCTTTTAGATACCAGATTTAAATTTTGCTGGTAGTGTGGGAACACCCTCTCAGCAAACCAGCACTGTTGCAGCAGAATGGCTGTCAATGGGTGGAACTACAGAAAGGCAGATATTGTGTAGGAACTCCAGTCTTTATACACACAGATGTTGTGGGTGTCATGGTCTTCACAGGTGCTAAGTACAAGCAGAAGAAAAGATGAAGGACAGCCATCTTAAATAGCTATTAGACAAGGTTTCCAACCCCTGACATCTAAAATCAGTCTTGAGACCTTGGAGATTGCATTTTGACATAGCACTCAGATGCAGGAAACTTCGGTAGGAAAGAAAAAGTGCTGCTTAGACATTTTTCATGTACAAGTTCAAGAGAATTGTGTGCTGAAAGGAAAAATACAGCCCCTGTGTGAGGAAAGCTGACTGTTAAAGCAAAGAAGGCACATTTTGGACAGAGTTTATTTTGGTTACTGTGTCCTTATTAAAGAATAATCAAGTTCCACTGTGGTGTTTGTTTAACTTAGGTGTTGTTTATTTAATATTGCAATGCAAGTACTTTATGTACACTGGAAGATCATTTCTGGGTCCAGATCTGGATTCCTATCTTTCCCTTGAGTGAATTTTATCTCCCGAGCTTTTATGTAGCTGACAATTATCTCAGTGAAGAGCTTAAAATATTTTACTTTGTTTAACATGTGCTAAGCACCAAAGCAGCAGTGAAGAGACAGTCACTGCTAAATAAAGAAGTCTCTGGAATTCTGATCCAGCATCATTATAAGCTCTGTGCTATAGCCCAAGGAAACAGCAAAACATGACTATTTATTATTATTGCTATAATTTGCTGCACAACAACAGCATATTCAGCCCTACCTAAAGCACAAAAGAAAATGCAATGCTCTCTTTAGAGTAACTTACACACTGAATTATATTCAGAGGGAAGGACAGCATAATATTAGAGCCAGACTAATGTCAGAACGCAACTTTGGATGGACACACGCATGCAAAATTATGGTGCTGTTGGGATTACTGTGGCAGGAATGACAGCAAGGAGCACAGCTGGCATATGAACTGGACTCTGTGTTTTGTTTACCACAGTACCTATCTCCAATAGTGCAGAAACACCATATTCAGTCTCTGAAACAACACCGCCATGTACACTGTCCTGCATAGTCAGTCTAATACAAAAACCACTTCCTTTCACCCTCTCAGGCTTACTCATTTGGCAGAGAAAAGCAGGGAGATAGATTAATTAGAAAAACTACAAACTACTACCCAGGACCAGTATCTAGAGGTGAGTCAGTTCTTCAGACTGTGATGGACCAGTGTGGCTGCATGAGGGCAAGTGGACTGTGTTGGTTTACACCTGCTAGAGATCAATTTTGTACAACTCAGTGCAAAAGCATCTGAGAGTGAGCACAGCATTTTAAGCAAATGCTTTCTGCGTCCTGTACAGAACATGTGTGCTGAGGGACCCGATCACTTTACATTGTCCTTGTTCTACCTGTCAAGGCATTCAGTCAAGAGGACTTCTGTGCTTTCCTAACTGCATTTCACTTGAAGTCAAAATACACTTTTCAGCACTTCGATTCATGGAGTTGCTACTCATCACCTCTGCTGCAAATCTGACTCAGAGCATGCCATTGAACTGGAAGCTTTTATTTCTGTTTTGTGCCCTCTTCTTATCCCTCCACTCGTTTTTCTCTAGTTCAACACAATCTGCCTACCTTTCTCCTCAGAAAAGGAATGAAACTTCAGCTTTCACACCCAGGGGTGGCAGGGGGCAGCACAGGGACTCATACGTTGGAAAAGATTAAAGACAGAGGAAACAGAGAGAGACCACATGTTCATGTACTAAGTAAAGCAAAATCAATCAGAAGAGAATGAGGAGACAAACAACCTCCAGCTGGCTTTAATCTACATGTTTTCTTTCCTTATTAAATGCTTAAGCGTAGATTAATTCCCAGTTGTACTTTCTGCTTTATGAACTGGCTTGATGCTACAAACTTTATATTTTATATTGGTACAGTGCAGGGATTTCAAAATGTCGTAGAAATACAGGCAATTAATGTTATCTCCACTTAATAAAGGGAAAGGCTCATATGCCCAGAGAGAGATGAAACAGTGGTCCAAAATCAACATTAAACCCCATTTCTCTTGATTGCCTGTGTCATCTTCTATCTGCTAACCACCACTGCTCTTTTCATAGGCAGGCATCGCAATGAATGACAATGAAACTGCTTTTGTATTCTCTGCAGGGCATTTGTCCGAATTACCATGAGGTACTGACAAATTTGATCTTGAGCACCATAGGGAGATATTGAAGGATGATATTCTTCATTCAACGTGCCTAGAGCTATTGCACCTTAGTTTTCCATCCTCCCATTAGGGTGCATGCTCCCTACCACTCCCCATTCATGAATAGACTTCTGAACTACCTCTCTTGCACTCCTCTGTCTTCAGTTACTGCTTGTGTCTCTGTTTGCCACCCCAATGTAAATCACTGCACCCAGCTAAAAAGGACATAGGCAGAGACAAACTGTATAATGCATAACAGACCTGTCACTTCTTAATCACTACTAATCTCCCTGTAATGTTCATGCACACCAACATGTTTCTTTCCTACTTTCATCCCGAGCTCCATGATGATTTCTTACCTTTCCTTCCTTGGAGGAGCAGTCCTGGGTCTTGGTGCAGTCTGATGAAGCTGATAATTTTAATCAGAGGTGGGTGCTGTTATAAAAGGCTGTTTTTCTGCGGATCCCACGTTGCTTGTTCTGGGCTCAGTTCTTCTCCAATATTTCCCGAGAACTTAGCAGGATTGGGAAGGACTGCAGGGCTCCAGAGGGCATTCCCCCACGGATGTAAGTACTGGATCAGGCGACTAACATGGACTGAAGAAGAGTCTCAGAACCAGTGACAGTTTTTCCCTTTGGGCAGATGAGCTCTTTTCCTCACAGCTTCAGTTCAAGAAAAGGAGAGGCAGAGTCTCTCCCACTCCCACTGTCTTTTCTTGCAAGTTGCACTTCGTAGGCTCTGCTGCAGGGAGAGAATTTCAGGAGCAGCACCTACTCATGCAGGGCAGTGGGTGCATCCGGCTGGCCCACCTTGCCTTATGCTGCCTCAGACCCTCTGGGAAAAGAGCAGTGTGGGCATGGAAGTTGTCTTCGGTGATCCTACAATTCTCCAGATTTTGCCTGGCACATCCTTCTCCACAAGCTTCTTTTCTTTTGGTCTGAGATTTGCTTTAAAACATTCTCTTTCTAGGACAGAAGGGCTTTTCTTTACATTTGCCAATTAAGTCTCTTTCCTTCCCTCCCTGCCTTTCTCCCTCTCTCACTCACAACTACTGGCAAATTGCAGATTTTCCTTCTGTAGGACTCACAGATAATTGGCTCAACTCCTCCCTTAAAGTCAGTGTCAGACACAGGGGAAGGAGGGGTGTTGAGGGGGTGGGATTTTGTGCCTATTGGAAAAATCTTTTCCTTTCTCCTCTAAACAGAAAGTTCACATGCACTGCAGACTGCACATTCTCTGTCTTTCCACCAGAGACCTGTATGTATGCATGTGTGGGGACTGAGTTAGCGTATGTCTGTGAGAGACACAGACAATTCATTTACTTTGCAAGCTGTAAATTCGTAAGCTGTTTCTAAAGGCTCTATACTTCCGTGCTGATTTTTTCTGCTAGACAGCAGCAGACTGACTAATTCCCCAAGCAGGGGCTTTCTGTCCATAATTTCTGTAAGTCTTTTGCATTCCCCCTGGAATGCTTTCCCCTATTTACTCGGCCTGAAGACATTTATGTTAGAATGGCTGGTTGGTTTAAGAAATAAGAATAATGTGTAACTGCTGTTCTTTCATTAATATTTAAATAAATGAAAAACTAAACTAAGGATGAGTAATAGAAATGTTAAAAAAGGTCAAACAAACTGAAAGTGTGTGGAACTGAAGCTCAGGAAAAAGAGAAACAAACTAAAAATAGGGTGAATTCAAGGAATTTGTTCAACCCCAAGTGAAAAATTGTGTTTGCAGTTTATTTCATTGCTTATTGACTTAAATTTTTTCTCCTTTTTGAGCTGAAGTAATAGTTTAAGTCTATGAGTTTATTTTAAAAGATGTAAAAAAGCTTGATTTTGAAAGATTTGAAATTAAGTATTTCAGCATTTCCCACTTAAAACTTCTAATCGGGGGTGGGGCAGGAAAAGAAGAAAAACACTGAGATTTTCAAGATATTTTGACAATAAGAAAACGGAAGGAAGGCACAGTCTTCCAAATGCAAATACAGTTTCAGGACTCCCACAATTCTCCCTCTGTTTTTCCTTTTTTTTTTCCTGAGAAATTTACTTTTTGTTGAACAATTTTTTCAACTACCATGTATGCATCATCTTGAAACCTCCTCCCCTCACCAATTCCTGCAGCTTTTGAGGAATTCCTGAGAGGCTTCGCTTGCTCTCCTCCTTCTCCTCAGAGCGCAAGGATGTTTCTGTTGCCAGCCCCAGAATAAAGCTTCCGTCCTCTGCCCGCACTCCTGGCGCTGCACAGCAGCCATCCACAGCCACCTGCACCAACCACTGAGGAGGGCTCCGTGGCTGTTGCAGGCACAGCCTGACACTCCTGTGCCCACAGACCTCAAAGGATACAGCACAGGCTGTGGGATGAGTCCAGCTGGAACTGTCTGTGAGAGGAAGCAGCTCCCACTGAGGTCAGGATCATGGTCGTCCTAAGCAGGATGTGCATCTGGGGACACATAGGCTAGCACAAAGGCAAAACAACATTGATCAAACTCGGGAAGCAGCAGCTCCTGCAAACAACTTTAGATTTGGGAAGAAAGGGCACGGTTTGGCAGAGCACCACTGAAACCATTGCAGCAGTACTGATCTGGTGTTTTGTCATGACTGGAACTGAGCTCTTTTTAGACCACAGTACCAGGTCTCCTTTGTCAGCTCCTGAGGCTTTTGGCAAAAGGTAGAGGAGTATTTTTATGGCTCAGACAAATTTTTGACATAGGATACTTCCCATTCCTATGTCATTGGTTCAGATCAAACCTGGACCATCTTTGGTGTCTTCTCAGCTATTTGTGTCGCTTAGATCCAAACAGAGCATCCTGATATCATTGCCACAGGAGGAAGAATTGCCACAAAAGTCAGCAAAGTCAAATCCTGTAGTGCTAAAGAAAATAGACTTCTCTTTCATCCCTACAGCTCATATGTCAAATGTACTGAGCTCTCTACCAAGAAAGATGTATAGTCATAGTGAAGACCATCTCATCAGCCTGGAATTTCAGCCTACTCAAGCTCTTTTGTAAACCAGATGCAAACCCCTTGCCTAGCTGGCTTCACCCAGCCCAAACTCCTACTCAGCTATTCTCTCCAGCATTTCAAGTAACCAATCAAGTTCCTCAAATGATATAAAAATAAAACAGGAACATACTTGACTAGGATCCTTAGCTTTATTTGATCTCTTATTGAACAGCTAGCAAAGCAATAAATTAGTTTTGAAGTAAGCCTTTGAAATATAATTGCTAACGATGTGCCTTCAGATGCTAGAAAAACATTCTTGCAGATTTTTGGGTTGGTGTTTTTTGGTTATTTCTTCTGGCATCCTCCCAATTAAGGGGTTGACAAAAAGATGGGTTTTAATTCTGTCCCTCAGGGCTCAGGAGATCAGAGTTCAAAAAATTCCTACTTTTTCAAAGACATCCCAGGAGTGGCTCTGGTGGAGAAGTCACATTGTATCTGCCCTCATCTGAGGAGTAGGGATGGCAGCACCTCTTTCCTTTTAGGATTATAAAGGGAATAAATGAATCAGAGAGACAAAGTCACTGCCAAAACAAGAGCAAAAATTCCCAGTCTCAGCAGTTTCCTCTGGTTAGTCAGAGACCATCAGCCTTTCTTAGAGCTTACAGATATTTATCGATTTAAAAGCCAGGCTTCCAACATATTATTCTCTAGAGGCATTTCTCCCTCCCACTCCTCCAGTCTATAAAGAAAGCCTAAATGAGGATTTTATCTGGCTAAGACTGTCTCGGAGGATGACAGGCAGTGGCTACTGAGAAGCACCACAAGAAGGGCTGTGCCTGCCTTGCTGGGTGACAGGCTGGAGGGAAGGAATGCCATGCAGAGGGACCTTGACAGATTTGAGAGGTGAACCAGTGTGAACCTTGTGAAGTTCAATAAGGCCAAGTCTATCGTCCTGCACATGGGGTGGTCCCAAGAACAAATACAGGCAAGGCAAGGAATGGATTGAGAATAGCCCTGGGGAGAAGGACTTGGGGGTGTTGGTGGATGAGAAACTCGACATGACCCAGCAGTGTGCTCTCACAGCTCTGTATCCTGGGCTGCATCAAAAGAAATGTGGCCAGCAGGTCGAGGGAGGGGATTCTGCCCCTCTACTCGACCCTTATGGGACTTCATCTACAGTGCGACATCCAGCTCTGGGGGCCCTCAGCATATGAGGGACATGGACCTGTTGAAGTGGGTCTAGAGGGCCACAAAGATGATGAGAGGGATGGAACATCTCTCCAATAAAGGCAGGTTGAGAGACTTGGTGTTGTTCAGCCTGGAGAAGAGAAGGCTATAGGGAGATCTTATAGCACCTTCCAGTACCTAAGTAGGGCCCACAAGAAAGAAGGAGAGGAGATAGGACAATGGGTAATTACTTTAAACTGAAAGAGGAGAAATTTAGATTAGATTTAAGGAAAAAAATACTTACTATGGGAGTAGTGAGGCACTGGAACAGATTGTCCAAAGAAGTTATGGCTGCCCCATCACTGGTAGTGTCCAAGGCCAGGCTGGCTCGGGCTTTGAGCCACCTGGTCTAGTGGAAGGTGTCCTTGCCCATGGCAGGGGGGTTGAAACTAAATGATCTTTAAGGTCCCTTCCAATGCAAGTCATTCTGTGATTCTATGGTTGGCTGATGCAGTGGCTCATCAGCACACGTAGCTGTTGTCTCTGATGCTGGCATGCAGGTCCTGCCAGCTCTCCATGCATCTGCCTCAGCTCTGGAAGGTGCTGCTAATTGTGCAGCTGTGACTGGTAGACAAGACAGCTGTGTGGTTTTCAGCCTTGCCTAGAACTGTGGGTGAGCAGAGAGGAAGGACTAGAGAGGGCGAGTCAAAGGAAGCAAAAGAGAACTGTTGCAGAAAGAGACAGGGTAGAAAGAGGTACAGAGACAAGAGGAAAATACAGCTGATATGTGTTGCACTAAGCACCTGTTTTCAAATGGTGAAGACCTAAATGAGGTGACTTGCTCTATGGTGAGACACAACTGCTCCTCAGACCTCTCCAAGGAGCTTCCACATCTCCAAAGAAAGGTGCAGCTCTCAGGCAGCACACATGCTGACCATGCTGGCACCAGGATCCAGGGCAATGTGGGCTCGTGAAGCCAAGTTTCACTGTCATGAGTAATTTAATACCTTTTGCAGTTGCAGGCACTGGCTGTGGCTGGAGACAGAGACTGATGTGCTCAGCTGATGCAGCAGGACTACTCTGTTTTTCTCCACCTTAAGGCAAATGACAGAAGTGATAATCACGTGCTGTTCATCTCTGGTCAGAATTAGTTCAAGACAAAAGATGTTCCAAGCCTTTTGTCTCCTCTTCAAAAGCAAATACAACTGAGATTAAATATTTAAACCAGCTTTTCTCTCTCTTTTCCTATTCATTTTCACTCTCCTCATTATTCAGTAAAGCAGACTCATTTTTCCACCCCCTCACCTTCCCTCCCTCCCTCCCACATTCATCCCTCCTGCTTGGTGCTCCTCCCTTCCAGCAGTGCTGAAAAGTTAGTGTTCAGGAGCCAGAACACTGCAGGTACCAAGTCATAATGTGAATAGTAAATAGTTGAGCAGCTGCAAGTGTTACTGCCCCTGAATTACCTGTAGCTCCCCACCCCAGCATTTAACCTCAGTGAAGGGCTCTCCAGGGGTGTTACAGTGACTGGGAAAATAACTAATGATCATCAGTTATGAGTGAGAACAGTAATACTTGAGAGAATGCAGCTGGAGAAGGCATACAATTTAGAAAGTGGTGGTTTGACTTATATTCTTCATCCTGTCACAGAATTTGTGTATGGCTGTAATTTCTCAGCATCCCAGGTTGTAAAATGTGTTAATAGTATTTACTGAGATCCCTGCAAAATGGAAAAGCATTGCTTTGCTGTGAAAATTGAATTCAAGTCACCTCTTCCTTGCTGCATTTGTTGTGAATCAGTTTTTCATTAAATATTTATGAAATATTTTTGAGAAAAGGCTGCATTTCTAGTCCCCCATCTTTCCATTTGCCACTGGCACAGCATGTCCAGATTTCCTCACCGGATATGCATCCTGTCATTTTTATTTCACTGCTGAAACTTTTAAAAACTCTCTCCATCTTTAAAAAATTATCCAGAAGCAAAATTAAAGCTTAACTTTATTATTTAGAAACTTATTTAGAAAAGCTGCAGGGTAGAACATGGGGAAAAAAAACAACCAAAGTGTATAATTAATTTCTTTACCTTCAGTGAATACCAGAGTGGGGTTGTTTATAGCCTCTCAGGCCCTGATGGAGGAAAAAGAATCCCCAACAGATCCATCTGTGTAGTTTATGATCCCGTGGGAGTGGAAGGACAAGCCATGCACTCACCTGACAGTGACTACACAGTGCTTCAGGAAGGAGTAGGCATAGGTGTACTTCACAGCTTCCAGTTTCCATTTAGCATTCCATTTCCCTAGCTGCTCCCAGGCCCAGTGTGCAGACAGATAACTGCACACCTGTGAGGACACACATCTCTCCTGCTGAATTATGCCGGTAGGAGAGGGTTCATTCGAAAAGGCCCCCAAAGCTCTCCCCTGGCTGACACCTTCGAAAAGGCAGAGAGGAAAATTATTCCTTTTGGGCCATTTCTACAGCTGTGTCCCCAGTGATGTTGCTTGGGTCCCCAAGATATGTACTTACTCATCCTCTTTTTGCTGTCCATTCTGACCCTCTTACCACGGCTTGGTGATCATCTATTAAACATTTTTATATTTAATGGAAATAGGGACAACTAAAGAGAGCAGAGGGGAAGGAAGAGTTGGGAGAAGATGTAGAAGACTGGGGAGGAAAGCCCTGTAAGCCTTCACAGAAAAGTAGCTAATCAAAAGCACAATTAGGGCTCATTAGATGCAGCTGAAAACAAAGACAAAACAAATGGAACAAGATAAGATGCATGAAAAATGCATGAAACAGAGACTGACAAGCCAGAATTCTCTGCATCCTGTGTGGTGCTGCCTGTGACCAGCTATTCTATTTGGGTCTCCATAAGAAGTGGCAATTGCAAGTCTGGGTCTGGCCACTAGATTTGGTATCACTGGTTCCATATAAACACTTCCATTCAGAAGCTCTGCTTGCCTTGCAAGTTGTCAAGGGAAAAAAATTGCTTCTCTAAGGATCTAGTTTCTCACATTCCTTCCACTAACATCTTCAATCTGTGCCTGTGCCTCCAGAAAACAGGGTTAACTCACCTGTAAAACCTGTCAACCTTTACAGGTCCATCCTACTAGCAGAGCTCTGCTCACAACCTTGTCTTTTTCTGCCTGGTTGACAAACTTCTCTAAATCCAGTGCTGCTCCCTGAAGCCATATGTGTGGACTGCACAACCACAAGCTGATCACTCAGACAGTTCCCTTGGTTGTCTTCCTGGAACCAGAGCCTGAGCACCAAAGCCGTCTAGAACTAAGTGATCTTGAATCACCACCCTGAAGCTCTGGCTCTACATCTGCATGATTCTGCACAGGCTTTATTTGGCACTTAGTTTCTCTGTAGTTATTAACAAGAACATGTGAATTAGGCTCTGTGTCGTCATACAGGGTTAATTGTTTCTGTTCCCTCCTCCATCTAAACGACTGGTTCCATGTTAGAACCTGGGCTTTTACAGTTCCTTTCATTAAGAAAATGAGAATGTGTTGGAGATTGAAAAATGCCTCATCCCTTTGATTTGAGAGACATTATACTCATTTTTTTATCATGAAAGGAAACCAGTGAATGGGAATCACTCTGAGGGAAGAACAGGTGAGAATGACAGACTGTTCTTTTATATTTCTTTTTTGTTCTTGTTCTGTTTCCCCTCTCAGAGGACTGCAATCATGTACTCAGGAACCAATGTAAAATCTATAATAATAATAATAATGGTAACACTATGTACTCTTAGTGTAACTCTTTTGCTAATATCTCCGCACATTCTGGAAATATCTAGGAAGTTAGGCTCAGTCTCTCCCATACAGCAGGAATATAAATATTTTAGCAGTTTGCAGATGGAAAAACTGAATGTGCATACAGGTTTTAAGCAGTTACTCACAGGTTACTTGGAGTAAGCATCTCCAGATTTACATTCCCCCTGCCCACACTCCAAACGAACTGAAAACTGAGCAGCCATCACTAATGAGGCAGCTGCTGAGCATGAGTTAATTGGTCATGTTGAGAGATTATATAGCTTTTGGCTAGCTCAGAGCATGGGCAGAATGAGTTTTTTCTGTCTGCAAAGGGGCCACACAAATAATAGCCTTTAGGCTGCAGGACTGGATATAGTCATCAGTCCCCAGTCCCAGGCATCATCTGCACGGCCAGGAGAGGACACAGCAAGCAGAGATGTGTGTTTAGCAAACTCATTGCAGAGCACCAAAACCTTCCTGGGAAGTACAGTTAATGGACATGTCAATAACCTCATCTGCGTCCTTGAAAAGAACCAGAGCACACAACTGCTTTGGCCCAATTTTTAAAAGGCAGTGTTGCCTGCTACAATCTCTCCACAAATATATGTCAGGTCCTCAAAATCATAAAATAAACTAGGTAAGAGAAAAGAGGCCCTAAGAGTGCTGCAGGGTCAGGTTTTTCTCTGCAGTGGAAATGACTAGCATCTTATTTTTTAACTAAAAATTAGAACTCTGTTTAAAGCTTCTATATTTGCGCATGTTTACTGACAGGGACCAAATTTGAATGGATCCCATTCATTATTGTAAAATTGGAGAATTTTCCTGAACCCACCTGGTTCTTTTGCACAAAAATTTTTCTGATTATCTGGAATCAGGAAAATTTAGGTTTTTAAAAAACAGCTGTAAGCAGTTCTTGTTTGTATTAGGCCAGCAGTGCTGCTCCCTGCCTCCTCAGGGACCAGATTTCAAGGGCAATCCACCTCGAGCCCTGCCCAGCAGAAGCAGCAGAGCAACACCAGCCTTTCCTTCCTCTGCTTAGACTGCAGGCTGTGCTAGCCTGACACCCCAGTTTTAGTAACATAAAAAGTGATCATTCTGAGATGAAAGCCTATCAAAGTGGCTTGTACTCTGGTGTAAACAACAAAGCAGGCTGCTGAGTCAAAGGAAATCAGCTCTAAGATATTTTCTATGTGTTTGTTCTGGCTGAAGGCTCAGAGGATGTGTACAGGAGTATAAATTTACCCACTACCTTTTCCAGCACTCTGCATGCTTCCAGCCTTCCTCTGCCCAGAGGAGCTTGTTCCTCTTAGATAATTACACAACAGTCCAATTAATGAGAAAACTTTCCATCTTCAGCACTGGATCAGAGTACCAGATTATTAAAGGCTCCCATTGGCACTGACCTGCACTTTGCTCAGAAGCAGAGGGCAACTGCATCTGTGAAACTAACAGAAGGGACAAATTTAATTACTGGCAAAATAACTCATCAGGATTTGCATTCCTAGTAGTGCTGGAGTGTAGACAAAAGGGTTTGTGATTTATGTGTCAGGTCAAACAAAGATGGGGAAGGGGCTAACTATCAGAATTTGTGCTGGAAGTCACGACTAATTAAGATAAAATGCAAAAACAGGGAGCTGCTTCATCTGTTTGCCTCTTCCATACAGTATAGACTTAAGCCACACTATTTTTTTGTTCTGTCTCAAGGATTTGACCCTTGTACCATACAACCTATTTAGTGCCCTTCTTAAGGGAGAGTGTAGGGGAGAACCTAAGGAGTTCGAGTTCTTCCACTTTTGCACTTGAAGACAGTTTACGTAAGGGCCCGGAAATAGCGATTCCTCCTTCCCGATGCCTTGGAAAGGCACTTTATTTTAATGCTACAGAAGGGAAAGCAGGCACAGAGACTCATGCCGAACTTGTGATTCCTTTGATGGGTAACAGCACAGACTCTGTGCTGTCAACGAAGACTTGAAACCAAATTCAGCAGCAAAGGTAAAGCACTGGGGTTATCGAAGCAGAAGTGCTGCAAACCAGTTGCTCTGGTGCAGTCCCTCATGGGTGGCACAAGGGCCATGGGTGCACACAGCTCGCAGAGTCCTTCCATCTGCTCCACTGAGGGGGCAGAGCCTCTGCTGCGGGTGGATGGTCTGGTTTGTTTCAGGCTGGAGTTGCGCTCCTCCAGGCCCACGGCACTGCTCAGATGGGGAGGTGGATGGGAGGAACTCTGGGGGTTGGCATAGCAACCTCAGGCTCTGCGCGTTGAGGCTTATGCAACCACGAACAGGTTGAGAAGGTGGGAAAGGGCACTTCCCTTCTCTCGCACATGCAGAGCCTTGTCAACAATTGCTTCATATTCTTGGCAATTAAGCAGAAATAAACGATCTGCCAGAGCTTTGAGCTTCCTGCAAATCCTCCCCCTTACCCTGCTTTTCCTTCTGGAAGTTTTACAAGGTTTTGGGCAACACCAGGAGCCTCCAAAGTGCCCATCACCCATCAGAGCATGACCTGAGAAAGGTTACTGGCTCAGTGGTTTTGCCAACCAAGGGTACTTCAAGGACAGACGCTACTAAAACCAGGATGTATATCCCACTGACTGCTGTGCTTTAGCCCTTACACACTCAGCCAGGTCTGCACCACAGAGACACAATCCTGCACTTCCAAGGAGAATATGAAGAGAATGTATGACAACTTTTTGCTCTCATTGCCAATAGGAAGCGTGGAGGTTTTAGGCACTAAGCATTTTCAGGTGAACAGCTAAGCAGCCCTTCTGTCCTCCCCCTTTAAGTGAAGGAAAAGGGGAAGAAAAGCCAGGGGTCTTGTTGGCAGAATGAATCTCTGAGATACTTTTCCAGCATATAGTAGTTCATGGGGTTGATTGGAGATCTGCTTCCATCTTGGCTTATTGCATCCTCAGTTATGATTTTTTAGACACCACTAGTAACTCTATCATGCTAGACAAATTTTATTTGTGAATACTGAAAAGGGCAAATAGAGAATAAATCTGATATCCTCGCTGTAGCTGAGCTAATGTAAACTCTTGGCAGCAGGGAGAGCTTTAAAGTGGACAGATAGGCAGCTTGGTCAGAAGTGCAAAAGGGCACTGCACTGGGCTGAGCATATGGCTGCTCAATAACCACGGCAAATCCTTGTGGTTTTACAGTAAATCTCCTAACAGCTGATGAGTTCTTCTGGATTTGGATCTGTGTGATGACAAGAAAAAGCTCCTCGGTTTTATTTTTATTTTAAAGAAGGGAAAGCAACACAAAGACAACAAAGTTTTCATGAATGCAGAGAAAATTCTGTAAGCAGCATTGGAATTAATCCTACAGATTCAAAGGTTTGGAAGTAAAGGCAGGTCTTTCCTATTTTCAGTCAGAAAATAAATATTAATAACTTGTAAGCCAACCTCATGATTCAGGAAGAGGTGACTCATACTTCAAGATGCTTGGCAAGGCAGTATTGACATTGCTACAAACACCTTCAGTGTCCCATTAGCACCTAGTCAGAGGTGCCAGGACTTCCCACATGGCCACCACAGACTCAAAAAGCCTTGGCTGCCCAGGTTAGCATCCCCCAGTGCCTTAGCCTGCCAAACAGGCCCTGATATGTTTCTCAGTGAACCTGGCCAAGCCTCTTTAAGACCATCAAGGGCAGTGAGCTCAGCCAGTTCACTACCTGCTCTGTGGCTGGACGGCTATTTTCTATATGGAGACCATCTCTAGCTAGGATGTAGTTTTCTAGCACTCCAGACACTAAGCTTCAGGGAATTTATTATATGATTTGATGAACAAAAACTAGCCTTTACACATTCTTTTGGGGTACTTCCATTTTTGCTCATCCTCTGGACAGGAGAAAGCAGAAGGTGACAAAAGGAGTTGGCACGCTCATCCCAACTATTCTGAAGATGGATGTTCTTATGGAAAGCGAAAAGGTACAAAAGCTGCCTTTATCAGCCCTTGTAGCCCTTTGTCCCAGCTCCTGTCTCACAGCTGTCCTATTTGTGGCCCACAAGAATCATGAAAATGGATCTGCAAAGGGAAGAGAGAAAGGGACATTCACACCTTGTGCCAACACCTACAGAAGAGAATGCTGCTCCTGCCAGAGCCTGCCCGGAAGGAGCCCAGACTTGCTGGGCTCACAATGAGGAAGAAAGTTATGGTCTGTTCACCAGCTCTTGCATTCAAGCCAACCTGCACAGAAAGGTCCTCACATTTGGTGGCTTGAGTCGGTAAGCTTCCTTGAGGTTTCCTTTTTGATCAAACCCAGGCTATGACACTACAGTGAAAATTGCAGATAGCCCTAAGAATGATTTGGCAGGTACTGTCACCTCCCCTCTGGTTATTGCTGAAGGAAGATATGCAGACCTCAGACTGCAGACTGACAGTCCCAACGTCAATGAGATCACATGAAGTCATAAATAGCCAAGAAATACATTACAGAACAATTTTAAACTCTTGTTTAAGCTGAAGGTTTTGCATTCCCTAACTCTCCCATAGCTGCAGAGCAGAGAGGTCATGGAATATCACCTGTATGTGTGTGTGGTAATGGAGATGTCCCTCCGTTTCACTCAAACTGTCAGACAGCATCCCCCTTCCTCACTGTCCACTGTCTGTCCCAAGAGACCGTCTGACACAGCAGGCCAGAGTTATGTAGAGACCCTATTGCCTTTTGAGGCTGTGACAGAGTCCAGTGCAAAACATAGGCCAAGCAAACATGGACTGCACAGCCAAGCAAGATTTGCTGCCTGCTGTTTCTCTGAAGTGTCTCTATAGCCACGGCTGCTTTGCATTTCTCCCTGCTGTGGCACCAGCAGCAAGACTAACCCAACATACAGACACAGTTAGGAAGTCAAATCCCAGGTGTTGGAGGGAGCTGTGGGACACACGGTGAGTGCCTTTCACAGTGCTTCATTGCTGCTAAAGGAAGTGGACAGGCAATAAAGTTAAAAATGGGCTGAGTGGCTCTTGGAGGGGGTGTCTTGGAGGGGGTGGCAGAGGGATGGCATACAGCTGCTCATTGTTCTCCTCTCTAGCTGCTACCCCCTCAATCTTTCTGCTCACAAAGGGATTTACAAGCACTCCATGCCAGCCATTTTCTCGGATTTGGCCTGATGATTGAAGCTGCCCTCAGATGAGAGGACAGCCAGATTCTTTCACATCTCTGCTGCTTTCTGTTTGCCATTGTCAGGGACAGTAAAAGAGGATCACGGATACAGCGTCCAAGCATGATGGAGTTGAAGACAGTGGCTGTGGGAAATGGCTGGCACTCTTGCCATAAAACCTTTAAGGAGCTCTGTAAGAAAAGCAGATCCAAATGTGTGGTCAATGCAGTGCTTGTTCTCTGCAAAACCACCCTTTGTAGTCCCTCTTTAGCAAGCAAGATACAAGTGAGCATGCACTTAATGAAGTCCTGTTAGATAGTGCACCCTAAGTGTGGCACCACACCATGGATGGCTTTGTCTCCAGTGGTATTTGGGGGTAGGGAGGGGGAACACTACAAATACTTCCCCTTCCTTTGCCACCTTCCTGCACCCAAAACTTCCCTCTTGCGCTTCAGTGTTGTCTCTGGCCATTCAAAGGTAGGCACTGGTCCACTTGCTGTAAAGCTCTCCCCTTCGCCCAGCACTCATTGTTCCAAGCTGGGTACTGCTCACAGCAATCATCAGAAGGGAAACAACCATGTTAACAGAAATGGATTTTTTTTCTCCACGCAGATGGACAGTGAATATTTTTAAACATAGTCTCAAAAAGATGTGCTAATCTGTACCTCTGTAACCCCACAATCCTTTTTTGTAAGAAAGAAAAAGAATAGATGGATAATATCTATCATCCAGGGAGATGGATGGCTGCATAGTGAAGTGGACGCGCTTGATCCTTCTTCAGTTCTCAGGCAGGACCCCAACAAAACACTTAATTTTTGAAGTCCAGCCTGCAGTCACAACCCTGAGATGTGCAAACCAGCTCAAGTTCAAAAGCCTTGGCTATGGTTCCATCAGCAGTCTAAAGAGAGAAAGGATATGTAGAGAAGACAGTAAGAGTAAGTTGTGTCAGATGCTAACTGTTGAAAACAGCAAAAAGCACAGATGCTCCCTGGGAGGGAAAAATGCAAAGCAACAGTGTCTAAAGAGACATGTGGGAGAAAGAGTGGGCAGCAAATTAGTCTTGGCTCCACAGGTCATGTATGTCAGCCAGAAAACTAAACACAAGTAATTTAGCTTGGTTTCTGCATTGGTTTCTGTCACAGGCTTGAAAGGCAACACCAACTATTTGGGTGACTGTGGCCAGCCATCTTTTGGAATAGAGCTTGAGTGTGGGCACTTACCGGAAAGATCCTGGAAAAACTCCTTGCTTGGAGTTCAGCAAGGACTCCACTCCTAGAGGGTCACATCTCCCTCTCGTCTCAGTCACACCCTGCCAGAATCCACCACAGGAATCTGTATAGGAAGAAATCTGCCTTTCACATACCTATTTTGCCCTATTTATAGAAGGGACTAAACCCAAACTGCTGGAAGTGTGACCTGACCATCACATCCTTGATGACTCACCAAGAGTTGAGGACCCCAAATTTTGCTGGGATTACTCCTCTTTGAAAGTGGGGATGACTGTGACACTACCTCAAGGACCCTGGAACACTTCTCTCTGATCTCTTGAGATTGCTCATGTTGATTCAATCAAACTGCAAATCAAGGAATTATGAAACTTTCTGTATGAGATACATATAAAGAGACACCCATAAAGCTTTTCCTATAAGATAGGTCCTTTTTGAAGCAAGTAACTAAAATAAAAGCATCTGCTACCTCAAATATAGATAGTTTTCTCTGCCCAAATTGAAGGCAGATGAAAGGCTTTTGCCTATTACCGTTCCCATGAAAAGCAGGCAGCTGATGCTGCTTGATGCTGACGGCGCAGAAAGAAGAGCTGTGAGAAAGAAGAGACAGCTGTGTTCAGGTTCAGAGGAAAGGAAGGAAGGGGCCACAAGACCCACCTTCTTTATTTCTTATATACCCTTTTGGAAATCACTATTCATTGGAGGAAATCAGTTCTTCCTCCCTTAACTACAGTGGTCAAAGGGAATGTCCATCAAGGGTCTGTGTCCATGAGAAAGGAATGCATACGATAAGATAGAGTTAGAATAACATGGCTATATTTACAGAACAATAACCTAGAAAACTAGCTACCATGGGATAATTATTTTCAGCTGCAAAGAGCAAGGCAACAGGCAGCAACATTTGGAAAAGGAAATGCATGGAAGAATGGCCCTGAAGAGAGCCTGGAGAAAGGCTGCTGTCCTGTATGCTCTCTGGAAGACTTTAGGGCCCAAGAGGGAAGAAGCTGCATGGAAGCAGGATTTCTTACCTCCTTGTTAAACATACAGGACCATGTCAAAAATCTCCAACTGCATTAGCAATTTCTTTGCCTCATGAAAATTACCCTTTATTTGAAAGAGAGAGCAGCTGTAGATCCATCCCTCCATGCGTGGTAAGGCCTTTGCATATGTGAAACACCTTAAAGAGCGAGATTAATAGAGGATATAACCACAGTCCATAAATGCTCCAAGGATGTAGACATCAAGGAAAAGAGGTAACTATTTGGCATGATTTGAGGAGCAGACATTCTATCCCATGTCATCACTGTCTCTGAATGCTGGGATCCATCCGGTTTTGGACTAATCTCCAGGGAAAGTGGTGAAAGGCATTTACTTCTTGTTGCTCGTATAAAGTTTGAGATAAAGCTAGTATAAAGCTCCCAGATTCTGGGAGGTGCCCTGTAGTGAACAGTCCTCTTCTGCCCCAAGGAGTTACAATCTCAGGTCCTCTTCCATCTCTAGAACTCTGCAAGAACACACCATCATAACAAACAACAGCCTTTCCTACCCCTAAATAATCCAAGCAGATGCACAGCCCTGCCTTTCATGAACAACCCTGTGACAAAAGTCCCTGGAGTCCTCCAGGGCTGGCTGCAGTACATCTCAGCCTTCAGACATAGCATGGCAGGGAACTCTCACAAGCAGAAATCCAGGTCTAGACTGGATTTCCAATTACAAAGATTGCTTGGAGGCAGTGCAGATAAATAAATATGGAATGCACAGCTTAAAATGGGAAGCTGTCCATCTGACTGTCTCTTGGAATAATTTTCTTTGCTTCCAAAATCTGACCCTGGGCAGCTCCCTGCCTGCCCTGAGGTCTGGAGCTATTGTTGGTGGTGCCACTGGATGAACATTGCAGGAAATAGAGGTGATGTATGGTGCTGTCAGATGTGGACAAAGGGGAGCATGCCCTTCTCCCAGGGAAGGAGACAACAGCACAATGAGCGTGGGAAGATGTCAGTCAACATTTGCCTCCCTCCAGGAGGCTGGACTCCTGCTCTTCCAGCAGCAGGAATGCTAATCATCTGGGTGAGCTGGTTGTTCTGCTGCTTGAAGGCTGACTGACAGCAGCAATTAAAACTACATTTCTTTTTGGGGCAACTTGGTGTGGTTGCTGCATCTTAGCAGCTCAAGCACTTTGTAGGCAGAGTTCAGAGTGGGCTTTGTCATCTGGGGGTTGCCGTAAAGGCCACACTGGCCATGAAGTCAGCACTCATGCCGTACACACCCTCTCACTGTTAACATGTGTTTTGTGTTTTTTGCTTTTTTTTTTTCTGTGTTTTGTGTTTTCATGTTGCAGATCAACTAATTTTCTAAGTCAAATTAGAGTCACAGCTGTTAAAGCCTAGGGCATGACTGGCTGATTGGGTTTTGAAGAATGTGACATTTTGCAGCTAAAAACTTTATCAGGGGTAAGCAGCATTAACCTCTTTTCTTGCTTCCTTTCTTCTCTTGAAGCAATAGAAATTTGCTGTCTCCAGCTGGACCCACTGCTTATGCCAGAGTCTGGGCAGCTCAAGATAAATGGCTGCTTCCCCACAGCTTTGCAGCCCATTCCTCCCAGCTCAGTCAGTGAGTGCCCCAGCACACCGCAAGTTGAAAGTAGATCCCTCTCATTAAACCATACACCTGATGTGAAACAGTCCCTGTGCAAACACAGGCATGGCAGAAACTCCCCTAAATGTCCTGGATGGGCTGGTGCTCCCATTTGCCCTCACCTGCCTCCTCATCCCACCTGCCCAGACTGAGTTACTGCCACATATGGCTATAACCTTCCCTGCTTCTCTCCTTACTGCCTTGCTGAGCTGCACCTACACACACATCAGTCTGCACACTCACAGGAAACTCCCAGCACACTGGGAGTTAAGGGGACATTACCTTAATAAACAGGCAGATTTAACCTAAGCCAACAATGCTGCCAGGATGGCCCCAAGCCCAGCTTTGACGTGACTCTGGAAAGGCCACCAGCATATGGATGAAGGAGCCGTGGCCTCTCTGGCTTCTTGAATGTGAAATGCCACAGTGCAGAGAAACAGGCATCCTTGTGACAGAGCTAATCCAGGCTGGGCAAATGACACCTTGTCCTAAGCCTCCCTCTGTGTGATTCATCTGAGAAATACTGGCTTGCAAAGTTTTGATCATGAGTCTTCTTCCAAAATGGCCATATCCTTTCACACTCTGCTGCCCACTGAAGGAATTTCCTCCTCTCATTCCATCTAGCTCCCCTCATTCTTTATGAATGTCTCTGTCTTGAGACAGAGGCTGTCAGAGCTGGTCTGGGTCATGGTGCTCCCTAAGCCAAAGGAAGGACCAGTGGGTCCCTGCAAACAGTGTTTTTCTGTAGATACACGCTCACAGCAAGAGCTTGACTTTTAGAAGGGAAAGAAAATCAAATCCTTCAAAATGTGTCTGCTTTGAAGATTAAATCATATTCACTGCAGCCGATTCGTATATTTAGCACATTTTCTTGGCACGGATATAGATGCAATTCTCATTTCGTTTACACAGCTGCAAATCCCCATTAGAGTGAAAAGAAGAGGGAAGAGTCAGAGCCTGTTAATCCACTCTGGAAGAGATATTCAATCTTGTAAGTCACAGTTTACACTAGACCTTAACCACAAGAGACTGAGAGGTTGTCTATTTACTGTTAGAGTGAGAATGCAGGACAGTTTTCTTCTAGAAGCCAGATCTGCCCCCATCTGCAACTGCAAAGCATCTCAGCACATTTTGGGTAATTAGCTGCTCAGTGGTGAAAGACTGCTGTGGTTTCCATTGGGATAAACCATATCCACAGTCTAAGCATTGAATGGCAGCCTGGCATCCCTGTCAGAGTCTGCCTCATGAGTGGTCTGTGCATCAGTACACTCATCAATCCAGAAAATATACCATTCCCTATTCTTCCACAGGGAGGTTTTAGGCAAAAAACTTGTGGGAAGAGACATATCATGGATGCCTGGAACTATTGGAGACACTGGTTGGAGTCAGTTTTGGAGAGTGCCTTTTCCACCTACTCAGGAAGAATTTAGAGATGATTCAAACCTGCCACTAAGAGCCCATTCTTAAATGGGACGTGGGGGTCAGCCATATCTCTCCAGTTTCTATCTCTTTCTTACTGATAAAGCCAACTTGGTGCAATTCTTATCTGTATTCATTACTGGTAGACTGGATTATTCTTTCAAGACTTTGTTTTTAACTGAAATACGGCATTTTACTGATGCCGTATTTTGTACATCAGGTCCAAAATGTGGCATCTCCATATGGCTGCAAAACATATTAGCCAGTCTGAACATGAACATGGATGTAGAGTTAAATATTAAAGACACAATAAAGATTCTGCTATAGAGGTCATAATTCTGGCTTTCTTAAAATGTTTTCAACATGCACAAACATGTTAATATAAATACCTGTGAGTTTTACTCCTTCTATTTGAAGCCTGGCTCCGGACTCCAGGATTTTCCTGCAAGCCTTCAGTCTGGGATTTGGTTTCTGACACATGAAAAAAAATAGGAGAGGCTGGTGGATGGGACATCTCTGTTCATTGCTGGCATAGTTCAGAAAGCTGTGTGTGCTTGTGGGGGAAGATGGGACTCGGCAGCTCCTGAACACTGTGCAGCACATCAGCTTTGTGCAGAGGGTGCTTTAGCACACAGCTTACCTGGAAGAAGAGCAGGGAAATCATGGGCTGGGGCTACACTGTGCTGCAGTTACCATCTAGATGGTGGAATGATGCTCCCCCAGCCAGTCTGCACTGGTGTGAGTGCTAATATCCATCCTGTGCTGGGAACAGACAGCACCCTAGGCAACATCAGAGGTAGGGGGAAAATAATAATTTTTTAATATTAAGAGGCATTTCAAGAGACTCCAATACTTGAACAGTGGAATGGTCTGCTGCTTTGGCCATGAATTCTGTGTGTCCTACACCCCAGCAGTAGGACAGGGCTGGGATGATTCTGGGTCAGCTCTCTCATTGCAGAGCATGGGAACATCTACACTACATGTATGTTAGCTCACTCCTAGCCTCTGTTGGAACAGATAAACCAGCTGCTACTGAGGCAAAGGCTGTGTGTTCTTTTATGGACATTTAGCTTCACCTTTCAGGCAGAATGGTGGAGTCCTCACCAGACTTGTCTTTCTCAGCCCCATATGTCCCTTCAGTATTTTGCCCTCAGGCACTGATTGTTTACATCTTCTGCCAAGGGCACTTTTCTGGCTCTTTCTCTAGCCCAGAGCACTGACTGTCTGGTGTGAGCCTTGGAGTAATCTCTGGGCACTCTGCCCAACAGCCACAGGAGTTTCATTTACCTTCCAAATCTGTGGGAACTGCTTTTGAGGTGTTGTCCTCAGCAACTGCTAATCAGTGCTCCCCAGGATCTGAGACTTCACGGTGAGGCAGCATGTAACTTCCATCCAATATTTCTGGAGCAAATTTCTTAGATGGGGAGCGTCCAAGTCTAACTTGCTCCTTTAGGCGTCTAATAATGCCTATAAAGGCACGAAATGACCTTTGATTAGGAACTTCTGACTGCTACTTATTTCCCTGGAGAATTTGGCTGTTTACAGCTTTGCTCATTCATCTGTACTCTCACTCCCAACCAACTGGAGGTTGTTATTTTGGGGCTGCATTCAAAAACATCCATATGGGAAGAACATAAGTTGCTTTCAGAACAAGAGTAAGTCATGGTTATGTAAATGCTTTAAAAGACAGTCAGTCCCTGTCTGCTTCTTGCAGCAGTATTCAAGCACCTTGATCTTTTGCAGTGTTTACCCAGCAACTCAGTCAGCAAAGCACCTGAGAAGGATGGGATTTAGCCATAAGTCTCTTTTCAGATGTGTATTGGCTAGTTTAAGCACTGTCTTAGTCTACAAGGAAACCTGTTGCAAACCCTAGTTCTCCCAATGAATTGCTTATGGATCTAACTCAGGGTGGGTCACTTGGGCAGCCATATCCTCCTCTCCCATAGCATCTGCCTGTAGCATCTTCTGCCTCCTTCCCCTTTCCCTCTCCCCATGCAAGAGGTGCCAGCTATACCTGGCTGTGCCCTCACCAGCTGCCTTTGCAGCTTGGGGGGAGCAGGGGGACACTGATGGGACAGGCTGTGGAGGCTGCTCTTAGCCTTAAGGATGTGCACTGTTTCCTCTGGGGGATAAGAAAGGTGAAGAACCAAGTTTTAAAAATAGCAGTTGTCAGGAGAGATTAATTGCTATAAATTTTAAAAACTGGCTGAACGGGCTAATTGCCAGGAGTGAGAGTTTACTGAAGTGGTGGATCGCTTTGACAACTGAGATCCCTTTTCCAGCTGAATAACAATTTCTCTGCTTATGTTTCCAGTTTACATCAGTCCAACACTTAACCCCCTCAAAGCTAAGAAGCAGAACAGACAATGAAAAGGAGATGTCTGTTCTCTTCAAAATTAGGCAGATATCTACAACTTCTATGGATCTGATGAACACCAAAAGGAAAATAACTTCCCTTAGCCTATTTTCTTTGGAGAACAAACCATACATTTTAATATAACATATTTTGATAAGTGACTTCCGTCCAGCACATGTAATGTTGTTTGACTTAGATAATAATATAATTTTAAATACTAGTTTTCGGGATTCTCAGCTGTTTCCTCATGATATTTACATAGACTTGGAATTTTAAAAATGTAACTATTTAAAAAATTGTGAATGCTTGTTCCACTGTACTAAGATGTTTAAGCATGCACACAGGTTATTCTCTTGATTAGCAAAAAGAAATACCTTATTTATTCTTCAGGGTGTAACTAGTTGCAAATCTGGCTGTCAAGCAGCTGGAGGGGAAAAAAAGCCTCTTCTCTTTTTCCAGAGAAGCAATTTAAAAGAAAAAATGAAATGAAAAAAAAAAAACCCACAAAAAACCCATTAAATTTTCTTGTTTGATAGCTTTAGTCACAGCTAAATGCAGTGATTTTAAAACCACATATATTTCAGCCAGCTGCCCTTGGAAGAATGACCTGACATTTCTGAGGGGGGCAATCCAATATGATCCTGTTATTTGTTTGTCCACCTGTTACAAAGCAGGGATAGACAGGTCTCTGTGCCGAAGTGAGATTGAGTTCCCATGTCCTCTGGCTCAGCTGGCTCTAACCTTGCATGCACCACGCTGTCTTTGTGCTCTGTGGGATTGTGTTCGTGCCAGAGACATTCAGATGTGCTTCATTGCCTGGATCCTGGGGTCTGATTAAAGGACTGAAAGAATTACTATATAGCTCATGTGTGTGATCTTTATGTGTGGTCCTTTCTTCCTGTGCTGAGGAGTTTGCTGTCTGTAAGAATCAATCAATAACCTCCCCTCCAGCCTTGCTTGGTGTGCTCTGGTTCAGTACACTCTGGACCCAAAATACCTTTCCAAGTACAGCAACCTTTTGATGCACTGCTTAATGTTCCTCGATCATGTAGCCAAGTAAGTTAGAAAGATTGATTGCCTTGTCTTTTCACTTTGCTATAGCTCTGGGCTGGATGATGGGTGGTTCCTGGCTCTCTTGGTCCAGCTTCACTCTCATGGCTCGTCCTTGCCAACCTCTCTGACAGCCCTGTGATGCCTCCTCCAGCTTTTGCCACTGGTGGGTCTGTCTGCATGCTCAGTTCACAAGCTCCTAAAAAGGCTTTGGCTACAAGTCCCTGGGTCTGTCCAGGACATGGATCTTTTTCAATCTGGGAAAACCATTGCTGAGCTGACTTCTGCTGTCCCTAAGGACTTTGTAACCATGGCTCCTCATCTTAGATGTGAACAGGGTTTTCTTCTAGTTCTCAGCAAATGTGTCTCAGCAGCAGTGCAGATGTGGGGATCCCATGTTTCCTAGGTAAGGGTGCTTCCTTAGAGCTACCTTGCAGATGAACACAGTGCCCTGGACTGGAAATACACTGGGGCACTGTTAAGGGGAATTTGAAGGAGGACATTTACAGCTATTCAAAAACTCTCTACCCCTCCCTTCCTACATACACCATAGAAAAAAAGTGCTCATATTTTAACTAGAATCAGCCTCTGTTAAGTCAAACCAACATTTTAGGACATACGGTGCAAGCATACATCTGTGTGACCCTGCACCACAGACACCAGGTCTCCATCATCACAGACACAGTTTTCTCGAGATCTGTTCTTCAGTCCAGCCCTGTCCAGGTGACACCAGGTCTGTACCACCCTTGGGAGATCCAGGAGAAGGGTTGGTACCTGCAAGCCACCATGGCAAGCAGAAGGAGGGAAGCCCAGGAGGCAGGTGTGGAATGGGGAGGTCAGCATGTTCCAGTCTTGCAGAAACACTGGGAGTGAAATGCCCAGCTGGTGTGAAGTCTTCAGATTCCTCAGGAAGGGGAGCTGCAGAAATTCTTCAGGAAGATGGATAAGCACTCTCTCAAATTAGTCAGCATCTAAATATAGTGGCTCAACCCTTGTTGAATGACATGTAATCAGACCTCTACCTTAATGCTGCATTATATTGTTAAGCTGCATTATCAAGAATAATCATCACATATGTGTGATTAATATACCAATACCAACGCAATGTGTTATAATTAATTCTTTTCCCCAGAGGCAACAGATATGGGTGTATGTGGTAGTGAAGACATCCTTTAAAGGTAGGCTTCAAACTTCCCCAAAAATGAATCATCTTGAGGTGTGTGTGGGTCAAAAGATCGCTGCAAATATGTCTGTTGTGAACTTAGGATAACTGCGGTTCACTGGCTTGCTTTTCAGGTGGGGAGAGTCGTTATTTCAGTTTCCTGCATTTTGGGGGAACTTTGGGGTGTTTTTGCCAAAAGGATTCAGGTTTTAGAAGTAGAATTCTTAAAAATGTGAAATGGCCGGCTGAAAAATAATAAAGACTAAATGACTCAATGATCACAAGAGCCTCTTCAAGAAGCTATCAAATATTCCCACATTTATAAAATATGTCACGATGTTGCAAAAGGAAAGAGACTTTACAAGATTTCTGTGGAACGCAGAGCTTTTTAAAAAATTCACTGCTTTTTTTTTCTAGAAAAATATCTTATGAAGGACAGCAGTATCTTCTTAGAACAAAGGCCTGGGAGGACCAATTAACTCTATTCCCTTTTCCATAGCAAAGCACATTGCAATACCCAGTTCACAAGCTCCACTTTAAAAGCACCACTAGTTTTTGCCTCACTAGTCCTATCAGCAGGGGTTACTCAAAGGTTAAATGTATTTGTGGAAAACTTCTGCTCATTTGCCACTTTTTAACATCATTCTGTGGCTGATATTTTCAGCCTGATATTTTCCTCCTGCTGTGTTAGCTGAAGCCAGACTCAAGAGACAGGCTCTTGTGGTCTCTCCTTGTATGACAGCATCTCCTTAAACTCCCCAGAAAACTCCTTTCTCTGTCTGGTGGAATCACCTTTCCTGAACACAGCTCGACGAGGGCTGAATGCAGCCTGCCAGCCTGAGTTTCACTGCAGCGATACCCACTGTTCTTCAGATGTCTGAGCATCTGAGCAGGTTTTTAATTCCCTGAAAATGTACTCACATGCATCCTAGGAAGACCTGGACTCACTTCCTGTTGCCTTAGGAATGTCTCTTTCCAAAGGCTGCATTCCAAAGGCTTTTCATTTCAGAGGTGAATGCAGAACAGCTGATTAACCCATAGAATTTACCTTATCACAGCTGTTGTCATTTGATTCCCCATTCCCACCAGGATAAAGTCTCACTGAGATGAGATTCTTTTGGTGTAAAGTGAATTCTTGGGGAAAGCAGCTTTGGGGTTGCATGGCTGAAGCAGGCAGCAGATTATGACCCTGTGTTGTATTTTTGGCTGTGATGCTGATTTGATATTGAGCATTTGGCAGGTCGTTTCTTCTCTCTATGCCCTCCAACCATATTTGTTTTGTCTGTTTACACATTTACAGTCCTTGGGGCAGCAGGTCTGTACTATAATGCACAGAATAAAGCCCAGCACAATGCCTCTTGGATTCAGTGACTCTAATTGCTGCTGTTTAAAATACTAATAATCGCAATTCAACAAAAAAAATTGGTTTTGAAGTAGGAATTCTGCTCTCATCCCAGAGGCTGATTGCTCTGACGTTATCAGTCACAGTTCTAGTTTAGCTGTACCATTTCAGTCCAAAGCTGTAATACTGCATCATGGGAGCTCAGGGCTTTAAGAATAGCATCTTTCCTATTCACATCAGATCATTCAGCATTTAATCTTTTTATCTCCTGCTGCAATTGCTTCTTGTGGTGAGTCCAATCTTCTATTGCAGCATTATTTGAAGTGATTAGCTTTGACAGATTCTTAAATTCTGACTCCCAAACTTGATTTTTGGAGGTATGGAGCCACGATGCTTCATGATACATTTCCCCCCAGATTATGATCAAAAATGGAGCAGTTATTGTTGTTTGCTTGAAGTTGAATCTTATTTCCCTTTAGGCATCTGAATACAGCAGTTTTCTGGACCTTGATACTCACAGAGGAAACACAAGATTAAGAGCTTAATCAAACTAAGAAACAATGCCTGGCAGGAGCCAAATACCTCCCAGTCTCCTTCACGGTAGCAGCTTGTGCCTAGAACTCTCTGTAACAAAATTCCTGGTTAGGAACTTTCCAAAGGAGCTTTTATTATTTTTTTAAAAATATTTTTATGTCCATCCACTGAAACTGGGGATTTTTTTCAGGCAAGGATAAACCACCTGAATTGCAACTTGTCCTTGAGGAAGGTTGGCTGTCATTCAGCACTTTGCTGTGTATTTTTTGCCATTGTTGAAACTGGAGAGGGATTCCCCTCCCCTCCCCCCAGTAGATTCATATCCATGCAGGAATAGAAGAATATTTGCCATTCAAAAACTTCTAAGGATGGAAAAATACATTTACTATACATATTTATTCTGAAATATATCTCCCACTTAAGACAGCAGGCTGATTTCCATCTCAAATGAATCACAGACACTTCTATTGGCCTGCAGTGATGTTCTGCATCTATGTGGTCTTCTTATCCCAAAGAACTTGCAAATATCTTTACAGCCCATAGATATATGATCCAGAGTCAATGGCAGGTTTTGCTACTTACTTCAAAGGCTTTAGATTAGTCCTCTCTATACACAGCAGGATTCACTTTAGGACATTCACATCTGGTATGAAATGTGGCATCTGTGTATCAGTCTGGAGAGAGCTTTAAGGTTCAGAGTAAAAAAAAATATTCCATCCCAAACTGCTGTTAAAGTTTGCCAGACTGGAATATGACCAGGACATGAGCAGTCTGGCCCCTGCTCTTTGAGAACACACTTGCAAATGACCATAAGTGATGAGCAGCCTGGGTTTTTGTCTGATCAGGATTTAGGTCTTTCAATATCTGAATGTCAGCCTCCTATTAAAGACATTATTATGTTTCTGAGGAAAGAAAATGGTACAGTTATGCCAAGTAGCAGGAAAAGAAATGTCTCTTTTGTAAGAGCTAGACTAAAACTGGTCACTAGCTTGCACTAACACTGTAAGCAGGGGTCCAAGAAAAAGCCAAAATACTAAAATAAAATGCCAGGGTTCATACAAAAAAAAAAAAAAAAAAAAAAAAAAAAAAACCAGGGAAAAAAAAAAAAAAAAAAAAAAAAAAAAAAAAAAAAAAAAAAAAGGCAAGTTATCGCTTTAAATGGGAAACAAGAATTGTAGAAAATCAATGTATATTTCTAACATTTTGAAAGTTATTCTGTTCATCTCTTGGACTGCAGGAGGTGGGATAAGTCTTTATTCTCCTCTGAAATGGCTGATAATTCCTTTTGCAAAGAGCAGGACAAAATGCTGCACTTTATTTTAATCATCCTCTGACTCTAGCTGGTACTGAAAGCCACCTAATTGGCAGCCCACAAGAGTGAAATCTTCCACTTACCCACAAAAAAGCTACAGCTGTGATAGTGGGATGGCAAGCTACTCACCACCAGGAGAGGACTGTGGAGGAAAACGCTTAGACCAAGTGAAAAAGGTGCTGTTCATAATACATCTGAACCATCCAATTCCTTTGAAAATTATACTGGGGGGCTGTGATGTTGGCATCTGGCCATTGTGTTAAGGATTCTGTCATTGCACCTCTATTTATGTAGCTCAATGAAAAATCCATCAGGCAGAAACCACTTCCAGTTGCTAATGACCAAGGCTGTGTTTGAATGAGTGGCTGGCAGTGGAAAGTATTAGCACTTCCTGATTTCAGTCTTTATTGTAAGGACACTCTTAAACCTGTAATCTCTTGCATTGTTGAGGGTTTGATTTTTACTCTTTTCTAAAACTTGAGTTTTAATATGACTGTTTTTAGCAAATACCTATAGTGAGAGAATAAATATGTTAGGGAGGCCCAGCAGTTTTAGGTGAACAGAAGATACCAGCAGTTCAACATCTAAATGGCATCAAGGCCCTTGGCAAGCATTCCCCATCCACTGGGCCAGTATGGTCTGACATGTGGTTTCAAATCCAATGGCCACCTCTCTCTGGAAAGTTTGTCCTGCACCCTGTCTCCAGCCAGGTCCCCTCATCCCTTCCCTTGCAATGATACTGATGATCTTCTGTACCTAGAGGGACCCAGAGCACAGGGTTAGAAACATAAAAATAAATTATTAGTTCTCCAGACGTCTTGGTCTCTAACCCAAGGGTAAAATAAGCCCCAGTTCCATCAGGAAGGATGGGAGGGAAGATGGCAGATGTTACACACCTTCCTCATCTGGACAATCCATGCTGCTGGGCACCTCAGTCAAAGCCCAAGGTGGCAATCAGGGCTTGGGTGAGACTAAGGCTTCCAGCAGCAACAAAGCCTAGACCTCCAGGGACACTGGAACTACAGAAGGCATGCCAAGGGAAGCACTGCCCCAACACTGTTCCCTCCACACCTCTTGCATCTTGATCCCCCAGAGCAAACAACAGAGACATCCTTAAAGTATTGTATCATCAGAAGGTGCTTGAGCTACCTCAGATTGTGACCAGTAAAATGGTTGCAACACCCCTTCTTTCCTATTCTACTCCCACTCAGCAGTCTTCTGATGTAGGAGTTTTCAAATACACACACAGGTGTAATAAACAAAACTAATAGATTTATTTGTAATGTGTTAATTGTTACTGGATTGTGAATAAAAACCTCCATGGAGATGCAGTATAATTTGTCCTTGGAGCCCTTTCAGAAAGGAAAGTTGGTCCTTGGATTGTAAAAGCTTATGAAACTGCCCCAAGGACATTTCTGTTTGAGAAGTTTAGCTCTAATGGCAGTACACAGTATGTCAGGAGAGCCACTTCTTTGTTACTCTGAGTAAAGTGAGATTGTTAAGGAGATGCTTGGGTAAGAGGAATGGAAAGCACCATGCCAACAAAAGGCAATAAGTTTGTGTCTGACAGAAAAATCCCTTCAATCTGTCATTGAAAATAGGGTTTAATACTCACTCATAGCAGCTGAAATATCCCAGGATGGAAGAGGATATACCTGGAAGGGATATAACCAAGTTAGGCAGAATAACTCAAAGCCACATACTGTAGCCAGAGGTAGAAGGAATGTGAAGGACTGCAGAAGTCTTGTCTGGAGATGGGAAGGGGGCCTGAAATGTATGTCCTTCATATACATGAAAGTCCTGGATAGAGGTGTTGAGTGGAATCACACCGCTTGTACAATGTGCCCTCTGGTACATTAGACCTCTGATCACTCTTCCTCCCCTTAAACCCTATGTTCCACATATCCCTATGCTCTTTACTGCCCTTGTCCCATCCACTTCTGAACCAAACCAACCCATTCACAAGTCCTTCCCATGCTAGAGGTCAGATCATCTCAGTACCTTAGTACAGCTAACCATTTTTATTTTGCGGTTGAACTGATTTTCCTCCAACTTCATGAGTCAAATCAGCAAACTCAGGAGCCCAGTGTGTGACAGAAATACCCATGAGAGGCTACTGGGGAATGTGACTTTTCTCCTTTAGTGAAAGGCATACCCCACATCCATGGCAGTGCTGGTCTTGTGTGCCTGCAGCTGCTGCCACGACACAGA
Organism: Climacteris rufus; assembly: GCA_013398175.1. Taxonomy (NCBI): domain Eukaryota; kingdom Metazoa; phylum Chordata; class Aves; order Passeriformes; family Climacteridae; genus Climacteris; species Climacteris rufus. The sequence continues at coordinate 866,181 of VZRZ01007688.1, forward strand.
GTGCTTTTGAGAATTTAAATTAAGGAATTAGACAAAGAATCAGCTAACCTAGAGTGTAGCATTGTTTTTTTAGAATTAAAACCTTCCTGTGTTTTTCACCACATCTCTATACTTCGTTGAAAAACACAACTTAGGTATTTCACTTTAACCTCAACATGTTTCTGTCAGCTTTTTTTTTTTTTTTTTTCTGCTTTATTTCCCTGCTTGTAAATACAGAATGCAGTGCTATTTAATCCTTCTTAAGCTCTACATTTCCAAGCAATTGTTGGTCAGGCTGGGGTTTATACTGTCTTCTTCTGCTACTTACCCAAAGCCAAGAGCTGGCCAAGTGCTGCTTCCTCCTCCTTAACAGATCAGCCTTGTACAACACCAACCTCTGCACAGCCCGACTCCTTATTCCAGCTATTTTCTGAGGGAGGCTCCTGCCTCTGCTTGCACCATTCAGACAGGGCAGGATCACACTTAAATACTTGCAGGATGAGGTGGAAATTGTAGAAAGGTGTTGAGATCCTCCAACATTTCCTAGAACTGCACTTTTGTGTTTCTAGTTGATATTTTTACAGGAAAAAATTTTAATGGGTTAAAAGCTAGGGGAGCTTAGAAGCCTATTTTACTAACCCTTATTTCCATGCCTGAGAAGCCTGGGGAGCCTAGAGCAAAGATTTGAGCATGATGTGGCCCTCACAGTAAAGTCAATTTTCCTTTCTGAGCACACCCAAGAGCTCTCTACCTGTTTGGTTGTTTTGACTGGAAAAGCATTCATAAAATGAAAGGGAACCCATGGGAAACAGGGAACTAATGGCAGAGTATATGGGACATAGCCAAAGCCAGAGAGAGCACCTGGGTCAATGGTGCCATCGGGGATTTAAGGATTTTGATCGCATGTCGAACTGAGCAGGATGCTCTCAGTTTACTGGCAGAGGAGACTGCATGAGAACAACTTGCTGTGTGTACTGAGGGATGCTCATTTGGCTGTGCAGCAATGCCGATTTACTCTAGCTGAGGATCTACACAATTATTCCTCTATGCAGAGAAGAAACTAGAGCTTGCAATAACTCTCTCCAATTAACCCTGGAGAGATGAGTACTATGTTCCCCCCTCCTTTCTGTAAAAAGCCCTGTCTTCTTTGCCCAGATCTCTCAAGCATCCTCATGTGTAATGCTTGAGGAATCATGTTATGTGATGACAGACATATCCAGCATATCTGAGAGGATGGGGGAAGGGGCTGCAGTGAGAAGCAGCAGTTGTGGAGGCTGGTGTACTTCCTGTGGCGGTGTGGTACTGCAGTGCCTCTCCACCCAGGCACCATGGCTCAGAAGACACCCAGCACATGCAGCTCCATCTGGCCCAGGAGGCCTGTGGGGAAGGAAATAGCCAGAGTATTATGTCCTACACACAAGGTATGGGATACCTGGCCAGCTGCAAGGATGTGTGAGGCAATTAGAGTTTCACATTTTAATCACCAGCCTCTACTGCCCTGCCTCCCCCATCACTGCTTACAAAAGTTTAGAACTGCCAGGCTTCCTTTATCCCTGGATATTTTCTGTATCCTTCAGGAACATCTAAAATATGTGGGCTTCCCCCAGTCCTGTGGGTGAGTACTCTTTCCCATGGATGTCTCTTCTCCTTAAGTATCACAGAAAAACACAGACATGAAGAGAAACAGACCTATAGTAGTTTGCCATGGAAGCCAGCCCAAGATATAAATAATAGGATGGAAGACAAATCCCCCATGGGCCCGGAAGATTGGCTTGGCTCAAACTGCCATGACATGTCAGTGCTGTGTAGCCCCACCAGAAGCTTCTATCCCTGAAGAGCACTGAAGGATGGATGGCCATTTGTTCTGGTTTTAAAGTGAACTGGTGGGAGAACTGAAACCCACTCAATTATCTTAAGAGAGGTTTCAGGTTGGACTTACAATTTACTGGAGAGATTACAATAAATGCGATTATACAGAGAAAAACCGGCTTAAACCACTGGCTTAAACCCACAGAGTCAGAGTACAACCTGGCACCCTCGTGGTCAGGGTGATGGTTGCAGTCAAAAGTGGTGGTCGTGTGGAAGTTCGGGTCCTCCTCTGGATCCATCGAGCAGTGGTGTCCTACATCTCCAAATCCGAGGATTATATACGCTCAGGTTCAGGTGGCAATGCTCAGTAACTCCCCCAGGGTGGGCAGTTTCACAAGGGAATGATGTAATGTGAGTCATGGGATATTTTGGGAGTCCTTGGTGGTCTAAGTCGTTGCAGCTGCCTATTCTGCTGGTGGCATTGAGTCCATTATGGCCCATTAGCAGAGCTGACCCCCTCAGGATGGGTGGGACTGTGCTGGTGCTTCCCGGAGGGCAGTTATCACAGCTGATAACTGTGAAGAAACAGAAACACTACTCTGCCTCGTAGGGTTTGCCTCTCCTTCCTTATCTCATTTAACACCCAGCTTGTAACCTGAGGTGTCGAGTGTGTGCCCAGGGCAGCTCCTGCAAACCACCCATCATTAACAGTTCACCAGAAATGACCGAGAGGGGAGCAGAGCACACAGTTTGGTTACGCCCACACAGCGCTAAAATGACACTCTACTACTGTAACCAGGACACCATTGAAAAAGGAAGAGGGGAAACCTGACGGCAAGTTTTTAACACGGTGTTTCCTGAGACTCTTTCCTAGATTTTCTGATCCTTATGTTTTAGTGTGCTCCTGTCTCTGTTTTCCCTCGCCGCCCGCAGAGACAGCCCCCGTTGCCTTTCACAGTTCAGCTCTGCTGCGTGCCATGGGCATGGCATTGCCACCTGGCCACGGGGAGCTGGCTCAGATGCTGGGTTGTGAAGAAACCCAGACAGTGTCTGAACACACAGGCTTTACCTTCCAGAATCACAGTGTTGTCCAAGGGCTGGAGTGAATTTGGGGGGTCTCGTCTTTGCTTTCAGTGCGCTGTTCACCTGGAACCGAAGAGAGCACACAGCACTTCACATCACCCACTCCAGGATGTGTCTGGGCAATGAGGGGCTTGGCTTCTGTAGCCACCATAGGGATAGGAGTGCAAACACAGCCTGCTTTATTGCAAGTGAGATTTGAGAGCTCACAGTATTAATACTGGCAGTCCAATGGGCAAAAAATTTGAGCCAGCATTTGGACTTCACGCTCTACCCATTCCTGTTTGGGCCAGCTCAGACAAAGATACATTGCTCAGCTGGCTGAGCTTAACCCTCTGCATGCCCATCTTCATAGAATCTGAGTCTGCTTTAAATCACGTTGCATTCAGTTCCCTACTGAGCTGTGATGAATTAGTGTGGCTTTACTGTCACCAGAGAATACATACATGGTTTATTTTGCTTGTTCCAGTTAACTCCTTCTGTTTCCCCCCAGTTCTTCTCCTGGAGCCTTCTGCACTCCAGATACTTCTCCCACTTCTTCTTCCCTGAGCAGTGCCCTTGTTGTGACACCCCAGTTGCTGAATTTAAGCATCCACAATGAGGACAGTGGCCAGGACCCTTATCAGCTGTGCCCCTGCTCAACTATTCCCACCTCTGCCCTCCTCACACAGCCCTTGCTGCATCCCATATCTCCTCCTGGCCCCTCACTCCAGTACAACTAGATCATCTGGAAAGTGTTTTGACAAGCATTAAATGGAACTACCTGCAAAATTGGGTCAAAATCAACAAATAATTTTGGCTGGGAAGAAAAAAAGTGTGACGAGAAGGAGGAATTTTGAAAATGCCACACAATATCACTTAGACGTGCAAAATGAGATGTTCCATTTTGGAAAACCCTAGATCACATCAAAGATTTTCAGATTGACTTCAGACTTTCAAACAGCATTTCAACCACTGAATTTCAAAACAGTGGGTTTTGATAGCTGACTAGCAATTTTGTAATACAAAAAAAAATTTGCAGAAGATTCAATGATGAAGAAGAAGACAACGAAAAAAGAAGACAATTCAAAAGAAGACAATGATGAAGTGTTTTCTCTTGGCCTGAGCAGAAAGACCTTAGGATGACTTGATACACCTTTTCTTTCAGGTTTTCACTTCTCTATTTTGAGAAAAAATATGTAAAACTTTCTACTTCAGTTTGACCCAGACCCCTTTACCTCTCCAGTATTTATTCCACTGAAAAGACACACTAAGAAGGATCCTCTTTCACTCAGTCCAAGCCAGGGCCTTGATTTCTACCATTTTAAACAAAACTTTGTACAGCTTCTTTCATTTTTGCAACAGGGGCAGCTCCCCGAGAGAGATTGGCTTTGCTGGGCTAACAGTAGCTCTTGAAATCCACCCAGTAGGCACATCTGGAGTTTAAATATAATGTGAAGAGATTTGATGTTAATATAATGCACTTTTAATGCATCCAAGCCTAGAGATAACAGCACGATGCCTCACTCAGAGAACGAAGCGGGCGACCCACTCCATTGAAGTTTGAAATTAAAATGGAAATGAACTTCCCTGCTCATCCATCATGATACACTCACCTTGAAAAAGCTGAGGTCATTAAGAAAAAAGATGGTATGTACTTTTTAATTCTCTTTCCATTATCCTGGGGGTTAATTTTCTGAGGTGAAAAATTTCTGGGGGAAATTCTGAGAAAGCACTTGGGAGAAAGCCCAGAAAAGGAAAGAAGGAAAAGAAGGATGGATTTTAAGTGGTTTATATGAATATGAAAAAGAAGACTCTCTGATTCATTTCTGAAGCGAGGTGCCACTTGTTTCAGCCAGGAACAGTCCTAGCACCTTGCTGGCATTCTCAGGAGTCAGGTTTCCAACCAGGACCTGCTGTGCAGGGCATGTGCATGACCTGGCTTGACCAAGGGCATCCTTGCTCAAAGCAAGGGTGCCAAAGAGCAGCCAGCAGCACCCTGAGCCACAGCCGTGCCCCAGGTGCCGCGTCCCCAGCTGGTGTCTGCCCCCGCCAGGGCTTGCAGGCTGTCACTGCTCTGCTCTGCCACAGCAATGACTTGTCTGTCCCATCTGCATCCCATTCTGCACATCAGGGATTGCAGCATGGGCTCGTCTTCACCACACAAAGGTATCAGCAGAAAATGTGACTTCCAAGGCTAGAAACCCCCCCCAAAAAGCCAGGAGTCTGACTGCAGGGTCTGAGTCTGGCTGAGAGCTGCGACACCCAATCCTGTGAACTTTTTGCGGCATTTTTTTCCTCCAGCATCTCCTTGGTGTCTCTCATCACTGCTGCTTGCTAATTAACATGCTTATTGTGGGCTGCTTGCTTCTTTTGAAATGTGCTAAGACATACAGTTCTGGAAAAAGCACACTGACAAACTTGAAACACCTGTAATTATCTGCAGTAATAGCTACAACTTGGGTCCAATGGCAGTGAGCCTTGCTATCATACTGTATCACATCCTCAGCCCATGAGCAGGCAGATGTCCCCTGCCTCCCAAAGCACCTTCCCCACAACACAGTAGCACTTGGCCCTCCGCAGCAAGGAGTTCTCATCCCACCCAGAGAGCAGAGCTGTTTCCACACCACACTCAGAGGTGTGTCTATTGCTTCAGGGGACGATTTAGTACAGCTGCCAAAAATCACCAGAGAATCTTTAAACTCCACAGTTAAGATAATTTCACTGCCTTCCTTGTCACCTCCTTGTTAGATCTAAATCCTGTAGGACTTAGTCAGGACCCACCCCATCTTTCTTGCCTGGCCCACAGTGCTGAAATCAAACGTGAACGCTGTGAAACCTGAATCACTGTGTGTCTCCTTACCAAACATCAGGGCACAGGAAAGCCACTGCTGGAGAAAACATTGCATTTTAACCAGCACCAGCCTCCCTGCCTGATAAGGAGGACACCAGTTTGCAGGTTCTTCCAGTTTCTTCCAACCTACACATCAGCCCCTGCATCCTGGCTCAGATCACACAGCATCTGCACGATCTGAATCACACAGTCAGGGTTTATTCATTGTCACATGGCTGGAGAAAACCCACACTTGTCACTTGACATATCTGCAGCTTCACTCAAGACAAGGGGGAAACCAACACTGTAGGCAGCAGTTGGAAGCTCCTTCTTCTTTCACTCTTATGGGATGTGGGGACCTGACGAAGCTGCTCAGGCTTCCAGGCAACTCTGTACCAAAGAGTGCATTAGCCATAGCAGCACAAAATTGAGTGTACTGAAAAACACCTTATCTGAAACACAGATGACTAACAGGACAGTCAAACTCAAAAAGCAAAACATTCTGTGCCCCTTATCTGAGATGGGCAGCAGCACTATCTGATCAGTTTGGAAAAAAGAGCTCCATCTCTACCTTGAAAGGGTAGCCAGCCTGTCTGTTCTCCCTTGGAGGTGTACCCCTAAAGTCTCTCTGCTCCTTTAGCTGGACCCAGCTGCAGTGTTTGCTGGGGCTAGGCTCTCAAGCGGATTCTTGTCATCTGTGCCATTCCTCTTCACCAATTTAAAAATACCTGTCTGGTCCAATACTCTCTGCTAGGTGCAGCTTTCTGTGAGCCCGTGGAATGGTTCCAGCATGGTGATGAATTGCACAGCTCAGGCCACACATCACAGCGTGGTGAAAGCTAGAGGCGGAGGAGAAGATGAGCTGGGAGTTTTACACTTGATATTTGCAGGTGCCCACCCATGAAACACAGTGACCTGGAAAGGGATGGTGACATTTCTTCATCATCCCTGAGCTAATGTCTGTGCCTCTGGGCTTGTCTTGCTTACACCTGAATCACTCTGTAAAGGTTGCTTGCATTCCCCTTCCCGCTCTGTGCCAGGTTCTCTCCTGGGCTTTGGAGCAAGTGAAGACATTGTCCTGCCTGGGCACACACCAGTGACTACCTACAACACCTCTGCACATCCTTGCTAGTGCCAGTGCAGCCTTTGTTTTACAGGTGTGTGGCCATGAGGGCTGGAGGCAGAGTGGCATCACATCAGAGGATGGCACAGTCTCTCTTCTCACCAGGGCCAGCCACCATGTCAGAGGGAGGAGAGGCCACAGTGAGGGACAGAGGCAGGAAGGGATGCTCCTCACTGCATGGATTAGGGTGGGAGGCTGGGAGGGTGGCTGGCCACACTATACCTCTCTATCTTGAGTGTGAAGCTGTGTGGCAGCAGATACCCTACATGATCTGGGAGACTCTCGTCTAGAAGGGGAAGAGGGCCCAAAGTGGTGGTTGGAGGTGCTTTGGCCCTGCAGCCCATGGAGCTGAGGCTGAGCCACAGACCCAGGCTGGGACCTCCTGCCTCTGTTCGACAGCCCACTGCCACTGCCCTTGGTGCTGCAGGACACCAGTCCAAACCTCAGCACTGGGTCTTTGGCCACAGTGTAGTATCCATCCTTGCAGCCAAAAGCATTTTGGAACATTTAAACACCTGACTAAAACCATCATGACAAAGGACCAAATACCAAGTCATGTCACCCATCCTCTTAACGTATTTTTATATATATGCTGTGCATGCATACAATGGTCCAAACTCACTCAGATTCACCAGAATAAACAGAGACAGCAGACATTTGACAGCTGTTTCTGCAGATGGCAGTTTTTACCATTTTTATAATTTTTATTATCCTTTGCTGTTCGACTTTAATAGAGAAACGTGATTTAATTGCACCTGTATTTGCAAGGCAGCTTAATTTCATTTTATAAAATAAGCAGTGTAAAATTCCTTTACCTGAATTATGTGTAGATTACTTTTGATTCTTTGTTTCTGTTTCTCCTCAATTACTTCTTCTCTTCTTCTTTTCTCCTCTCACATTATCTTAAAATGTAATTTTTCCTTTTCTCCCCATACTTCTCCATCCCTCTCTCCCTCCCCCCTCCCTCCCTTTCTTTCTCACTCATTTTTTTTTCTTTCTTCCTTTAGTTCATTGAGATTAAAAAAAAAGGTGGATTTATTTATTGTTTTTTGTCTGGCTGTCCTAAGGAAAGAAGATATGAGACAATGCAGTATAGCCATCAGTCTCCTTAGTTTCTACAGTCAAAGCCTCAAACCTAACAAATACTTACAAGTTGTGTGAAAACCAATGACAAAGTGAAGATATTCAAGCTAGGAATGTGCTGAGGGAAAGGCCACAGCATAAATTTGACAGTTATTTTTCCAGTTTGGTATGCAGTCAAACCAAACTGCAAATGGATATCAGCAACATGATTACTGTCTGTGTTGTTTGGGCTCTGAGTGGATATAGAGACAGGAACAGTGGGTACAAATTTATAGGAACTCACTTTGCATTCTTTCTGCTGTTCACTGGACAACTTGCTTTCTAAATTTCCTAGAAGACATTTTATTACAGTAAAAATAAACAAAACCTCTGCTACATCTGGTTTATGGGGGGAAAAAAAAGCTGGCACTGAGAAAGGGAAAACAGAAATGAGAGAACGCAGAGAAAAAGATTTTGGGACTAAATGCTACCTCAGAGTTGTGAATAAAGAAACTGTTTCCTGCTGTTTCATTTCTGTTTGGTCCAAAGAAAGAGAGTTTCATGTACCTTCTGTGTAAATAAAGCAGGGCTGCAATAAGAAAATACAGGGCTCCATTATGAACTTTTTTCTCCTAAATGAAACAGTCCTCGGGACATTTAAAATTGGCTAAAAATGCAAGTCAAAAAAGGATGATAGCTTTGTGAAGTGATCTGAAATGATCCCGACATTGCACAGACCTGGTGTGTGTGCATTATCTTAACACTCCACTGCTGTTTATTTTATATGTGTTGTCACGTCAGAGCTCTGACAAGGCTCAAGCTGAGTTTCCATTCCCCTGGAAACACTTAACCCTCCCAAGACTTAACAGCCCTGTTCAAATGAACAGAGATGAGCCTGAATTTCCTCCCATTCTCTTGACCTTCCCCCATGCCCACTGTCTCCTGCTGCCCCACATTACAACTCCCAAGCAATCCTGTCCTCCAGTGGCATCCAAACTGCAGTAATGATGGCTCCAGAGCACGAAACTTGGGCCTAGGAAATTCCCAATTGTACTTCGAACTCTGAAAAGTTAGTGGCTGAGAAACCTTGGGTGCATTGTCTTTTCCTCCTGGTTTTGAATTTCCATGTTGGTCTTTTTTGGTCAAATTTGTCTCTTTTAACATAAAAAGTCTGCTTTTTTTTTTTTTTTNTTTTTTTTTTTTTTTTTTTTTTAACTGAAGTTAAGATGCCCATCTAGTTCATGGCTTCTGGGGTCTGGGCTTTAGAAAAACAGCATCCCAGACCACAGGTAAACGTTGTGATAAACATTCAGTGGTACTGCCATCTGCTTTAGTACACTTATTCTGTGATTTCTGCTCTTGTGGCTTTCCCTAGTTGTCAAAGAGCTTTTTCAACTCCCAGCATCAGGCTCTCTACCCACCTTGTGATGAAGAGGGTTTTTGATGCCAAGAAAGAAAATCATATGGATAAAGTGCTTCATGACTCAGTCCAAAAAGAAGTCACTGATTGTTTTGTTTTCGAAGTGTTTCAATAAGCTTACCCAAATTTCCAGCTCTGGAATTTTGATATGCCCATTTCTCAGAGTTCAGACATCTTTTGACTGATCGATGCATGGGACACTGTCTGGTGACTGAAGTGTTAAGGAAGTTTCCTCTATCAAATTATATTTTCATTCTGTCTCTACTGTTCCCCATCCCACACCCCCTCAGGATTTTATAACCTTCATGCTCTATTTTGGCTAGTGATGTCAGAGGCAGAGCAGTTACCATGGAGAAGGGGACAGACTCCACTGAGATGGACACAAACATAGCCTAAATCTACAACAAACTCGTGATTCATCAGCCAAATTGCGTGTCATCATTAATGACTAGCAAAAGGGGTCACTGATAATTTTTCATTTTAATGTATGTGGTGGTGGACAAGTTTATTAAAAACTTAATGAAAGCCTGGCTAATATTTACATCAGAAAAAGCCACAACACGTGTTATTAATGAAAAAGTGGAACAATATCAGGCACCCTCTCAAGAATGGTTACAAGAACATGGCTATAGAAACCCAGCAGGGGGCTGGAGATTTTCACTAAAAGAAAACACAATTACTCATTGCACGCTAGGATCAATGTTGCAATGATGCACAGAAAATGCAAGGAGCTCCTTAAATGGCGAGGAGAGAGCAAATCCAATGGCACTAGGTTGTATAAAGGGCATCTCCATGAGGATGCACTGATGTATTTAAAAATATTTCTGCTTTTCTTTCTGTTGTTTTGTTATTTCTAATGTTTGGCTTACTGCTTAAATTTTGCTTATTCTGTGAAATATTTCACTCCTGCATAACCCTCTTTTCTCAACAGCTGTTTAAACTTTTTCCTCTTCCATCACTCTAGGAACATTTTCATAAGGTGAATGCTCCACAGTAACCTTTGCTTGCATGAAGGGGTAAGCTCAGTACCAGGAGAGGCTGTAGAACACTGTGACATTCCGTGTGTTTTGGAGCCAAGTAAGTGTCTAAGATGAGTGGAAAATCCTATATGCTACCTAGATTTGGGAAAAGCAGTTCAGAAACACCAAGAAACCCTTTTTTGGTCATAGAATTCAGCACTGAGATGCTCTGCAAAAGTTTTCTATGAAAATAGCTTTGCACATTATTTCATAAGAATAGGAAATATTCTCATGTTATAAATAATAATAACAGAGCTGAGAGTTATTTGATTTCTCAGTTTCCTTTACGATTGGGAGGCTTTTTTGCTCATCACCAGTCTGCTGGGAGTATTTCTCTCTCTAGCAATAAAGAGCCTAAGCTGAAACACCAAATTCAGCTCCAGCTCACAATCCAACATAGGCAGAACTGCATTCAGTTCACTCTTGTATAATTTTATAGTGTTTTGAAAACTGTCAAGTATAAAAATGTAGTTAAAATGACAGCAGTAAGAGCTCTCTGGATCTTGGCAAAAAATGCTCATTATTGCTCAGTGGAATTTCATGATGAGGTGGTGTGGTAGCTGTAACTGACTTCTTTGGTGACTATTAAACATAGACACCCAGAAGCATCTCCTGGCTCAGGAATTCCTGTAACTACTGATTTTCAGAAGGGTTCTCCTGAGGCAACACTACTTCAGACTTACCCTGCGTGCTGTACTCTTCCTTATGCACACAAAGCTGCCTGCTCGAAGGGGCAAGGAAAGTTGGATCTTGGGTTTGCACCACTGTGGCTGTTTTTACCTTACATTCACTGTAGCTCCACTGACACGAATCACATGAACCTGCTCTGGAAATTATGTGTTTGTAAGTACTCCCATCCCCTCAGGATCCAGGATCCCAGAGAGCCCTCTTCCATGAGTACGGCACATACACTACCCTTTTCCCTAAAAGTCCTGACGCCTCTCAGATGGACTTGTTCTCTGCCATGAAACAGGTAGTCCTGCTCATGCAAAAAAGAGGTAAAGTACCCTTCAGAAACACATCCCACCCTGCTAGAGTAGGGAAAGAAAAAAGGGGGAAAAAAAGAAATAACGAAAGACTCCCAACTGTGCTGCGGTACAAAGGAATATCTTGTTCTTTTTGAGATCCATATGGGAAACTTAAAATGAATTGGCTTGCTTTATGGATTTTTAACTCTGAAGCCAAACAACCTCATGTATAAAAAAATTGCAGAATGGGGGATGCTGACACAGATCTGCAGTTCCAAGAGAAGAAATACATCTCATTTTTCCCCATTTGTTCCTTTCCTCATCTCCCATCTCCCAGCTAAAGCAGCACCCCTGCAGAGTGCTTTTAATTAAGCAAAACCCATTTGTTCAATGTCTGAAACTCAGAGAAACAAGAGTAAACATTCCCGTGAAACACCAATGTAAATTTATTTAAGGGTGGGAGTTTGCAATGACCAAATCACATCTTGTACTCAAAAACCTCTTAAATAGTTGGATTGAGAGTACCCAGAGACTGCCTGGGAGCTGTTTTTAGAAGAAGAAATGTTTTGTTCTGTTATCTGAGCTGTCCCAGGATAATCCTGCTGAGAGGATGTTGTTACCAAAGGGTGTCCTGAGTGGGTACTTATGGAATGACCCTCTGTGCAAAATGAGTGAGACCTGGAACACAGCATGGCAGAACACTGTTGTGGAAAGTCATCTTTTCCTTTAACATGTTTAGAAATTACCTATTTTCTTCCTTACAAGATGAATGCCATCTTCATCAATTTCCATTCCTGGATTTGGAAAACAATTAAGTATTTAAAATTAAAAAGTTTTTTTTTTTCCTCTGAAATCCCAGCCTGTTTCTTTTTTTTCTGTGAGAAAGCAAACAACACAAACATGAAGTTTTGAAAAAAGCTGTAACTTTTTGACTTTTTGATTTCACTAAAATTTTCCATTTGCTGACCATGTTTGCCTGCCATCAATGCAAAGACCCCTGCCTCTGCCCCCCTCCATCCCATTTCAGCTGAAATCCACCCTCCTCAGGGTGAGATGTCTCCCTGAAGGCTCTCACGGCAATGGTTTCAAGAAGGGAGATTCGCGGTGGCCTCAAAATTAATCTGAAAGTGGTCACTGCTGCGTGTCCCAGCTTGCACGCTCACCACAAATTGGCTCTGGCAAATCAAGTGTGGCCGACCTTTTTCTGAGTGAGTAATTTTTTCTGTATTTCTGTCTTTGCTTGTTCCACTCAGTGGTACTCCAGCTCTACCCTGATGGCCTCAATACTCAGAGGTAATGCTTCCCGCCTCCCTCTGATTTCAGGTGTTCCTGGGTGTTAATCAACATGCTTTCCTCTCTTTCTGCTGCCTTCTGCACATTCCTCTGGACATGGGAGATATGCTGGCACTCTCTTCAAAGCAGCAGGACCTTCAGGTTGGAGCTGGGTGCAAACTGGTCCCAAGAGGAGCTGCTGGCCCTCCTGGTGTGAGGGATGAGAGCTCTGTTGAGGAAACTTGCTGGAAAACCCATTTTACCATTGCATCTCACACTGGGAGGGATTCCAGCAAATGGAATCACAGGGAAGCCCAGATCCATGCACAGCCAACCTGGAAGCCCCCAGGGATGCACACCAGAAGGAGGAGTGCAGCCGTGCCTCTTCTGAGACACAAGAATGGCTCTGCCATGGTTGCAAGGAGCTGGGATGTATCCAGTCCTACTGCCTCAGGGATATCGCAGCATGCCTTGTTGGAGGGCAGATGGCTTTTAGGTGGAGAGTGAATTTCTAGGAGAAACTCCTGCTAACCAACACCTAATTTCTCCTCCCTCATCTGCCCTTCCTCCTTCTTGCTGGCACTGTCAGTGATGCCACCCTCTGTGCTGTGCCAAAATCCTGTGTGACTGACAGCTCCCTCTCCTCCTTCCCTGACTTTGCAGTTACAGTTCAGCAGTCTGGGGCTGGCAGGGCCTTGACTGTTCCAGTCCTGTTCTGGTTCTGCACATCTGTACACACACTATAAACAGTCATTTCTGCCAAGACCAGAAAGCAGGGATTCATTAGGTCATAAGCCCCCTTTTTTTTTTTAAGAGTAAAGTATGGTGAGAAATTGCAGCCATTTTCCTATTTCTGGATGTGGGGAATTGCAGATCTCCCTGGTTATTTATGCTGGTAGTGTTTTCAGCTGGCAGTCCTCAAGGGCCTTGAGAAGGAGCTACAGTGTCTTTTCATTGATGGGCACAGTAATTTCCAACTTACAGATGAGTGCACGCACACACCAACTTGTGCATGTATCAAAACCCAAGCAGTGCACCAAAAAGGCACACAACCGGAGACCCAGCCTGCAGAAACCTTCCTGACAGTTCTGTGAGGAAGTGTCAGAGGTAATGGCATGTGGCCATCTTCACCGTCCTGGGAAAAATCCACATCACCAGACTCTGTCCTGCAAGGCAGACTCTGCCACTGCTGATCAGGTCCCCTCTGGACAGAGTGAGTCAACTCTGAGCAATAAAGTATTAGCAAAGCAACCACCATGGATCCACTGGGACTTCTCTAGGAAACCATTTCTGCTTCATTCCCACCATTTCAGCTTTACTCATCCCTACTAATAGAAACTGCAACACCAGGGAAAAAGACTAACGTAACATGAAACAGACCTTCACTCCTAATCTGACCACCCTACACAGATCCCACTCCTTGAAAGTTTCCACTGCTGGGGCAGGTTGACTGGTTCGGGTTGGGGTACACACCTTCTACTTTCAATGCCCTGTTCCTCACATGGTGACTCTGATACCCTTATACCATATACACAGACAGAAGACAGTCGTGTTCCATGTAAAATAACAAAATGGGGTGGACAGGATTATGGACAGGGCCCATGATTAATTCTGGTTAATGGTGGTAGTCTGAAATAGGCTTTTCCTTTTTTCTTCTAAAGACAGAGAAGAGGTTTCTGTCCCTCTAAGTCTTTGGAGCACGTGGCTCAGGAATATTTAGCCCTCATGGCACAAAATAAACTTCCTGAATGGGATTGCTGTAGGCTTGAGCACTTACTTGTCTAGTAAACTGGAACAAACCCGAATGTACTCATGAGTATAGATTTTATACAATTTCCTTATTAAGTAGTTGTGGAATTAGTTTCCAGTAAAACTGCCATGGACCTTAACAGGCTCAGATCAAGGGCTCTGTTTCAAGTGTATATTGAAACTGACCTCACGTTCCTTCCACTTATTTTCCAGATCCCATCTTCATCTGCTGGGTACGTACCCTACCTTTCCATCTATCGGCATGGCTCTGTACAAACAGTAGATAAGAAACAGTAATTAGGTGGAGTAGCAGAGAGCAGTTCCATGAGGGATGAAGGTCATAGCCCTGCAGTCCCAAATTTCATGGGCAAGGCACTGCTGCAAAGAGGAAAAAACCTGTCACGGTGCACGGAACCAGTCCCCTCCCTCGAGTCTGCTGCAGTTGTGGAGGCCAAGCAAAGAAAAGGCAGGTAGTGGAGGCTGGGGAGCTGGGGCTGAGCAGAAAGTGTCCTTAGGAAACAGTCGGTGTTTCTCTGCTTGCCTCCTCGGAGGCAGCTGCATGTTTTGTCTGAAGCCAATCTCTCACTGGAGCTGCTTCAGAGCAAGCACTAAGGAGCCCCTATTGTAAACGCCACACAAAAACACAAAGGAGAGAGCCCAAAGTAAAAAATATTTCCATAATAAAACTGTCAAGGGGAAAGGAGAGACTAGAAACCCTTGTACCGCCAAGTAATTAAGAACAGTAACTCCCTCTCCAAAGCACTCGAGATAAACTGTCTCCTTAATACTCTAATTGGAGAGGAGCATTTGGGGTGAGATGCACACACAGACCAGGTCAGTAGATGACCCAGGGAAGAGAGCCCAGGAGCTGCAGGGGATGGGTACATGGCTTGAGCTCCTGCCAAGGAGCACAGAAATCCCCACTTTCCTGTGGGCTTCCTGATGCTTCTTCCACAATTTCTCCAAATTAGGTCACTCCCACACAGCCTACAAGTAAGAACAGCCAGCACTGGACCACCCAGGGCAACGGGGAGGAGGCTAAGGATGATGAAGCAGAACAACAGATGATATGATGCAAGGGAGGGCTGGGCAATTAGAAACACACTCCAGTGGACAAGAGGCAAAGAAAGGTCACAGACAATGGTGGGACATGATGTCTGAGCTGTGGCCCAGCCTAGGGAGGGACGTCCTCATGTCACAGTGCCCTGTGTGCGCACTCAGCCCGAGCTGGCACATGGGGATCCATCCATGGCCTCGCTGCACTCACAGCTCGGTGGATCCTCAGCTGAGGTGTTTCTCTGCTGACAGAGGACTTTGCCAAAGGCATATGTTGGCTCTGGCCAGCTGAGAGATCTGTCCCCATGCTTAGCTTTCAGAAGGGGTTCACCAGCAAAGAATGAAATGTGGTGTCAACACCCCAGGTTTTTTCTCTGCTAAATACTGAGAATCTGCCTTCTCCTATGAACTGTCTGGGATTCAGTCTTCTCAGCACTGGACCAGTGTCTGTTTCCCTGCTGCATCTCACAGCCCTGTTCCTATCCACACTGCTTTTACCAAAGGGCTGGCTGCCTGAGACAATGAAGAATAACAGCAACAGATCACCAAAATTCAATTTCTCACTCACCTTCTTCTCTTCCTTCCCAGGTCACAGAAAGCACTACCAAGAAGATACCAAATGAGAATCAGGCCTTTCTAGGGCAAATGGTGATGAAGTCCAGGTCTGGATGGTCTTACAGTCTCTCACAGGAATTCAGTTCACATTTGGGTCTCTCTGCCAGGCACAGGAATACCTTCAGGCTGATTATTCCTCTCCCTCACTGTAATTAGGAGAAAGCACCTACCTGATGGAGAAAAATAATGTTTGCTTCAGCTTGCAGAGTTGAATGAAGCAGTCTGTGGCCCCGGAAAGCTACTCATGCACTGCATGGCTCAAAAGAAAGACTGTAAGACTAGCAAGAGGACCCATACTTTTGAACAAATCACCTACTGTTTTTAGCCCAGACACTGAGACATAGAAGTGCACCAAATGAAATAACAGATAAAACACAGATGTGGAAACCAAGACAACCAAGAACTGATGGACTTCAAATGACAGAAATAACCCTAACAGATCAATACCAGACCAGGCAACCTAGAAAAACCTGTGGTCTGAAATGCTCCTGTGTCAGACTGAGAGTAGAAGTTTCTTCCATTTCAGAAGTGATGGAGTCATTCACACGCCAGGTATAAAACACAAATACCAGACACTTGGATTGTGAAGCTACCCGACAGAGGCATTAAGTTCATTGGACTCATTTGAAGCAGTCTTTTTATATTTTCAAAACACCAAGTTCTGTGCAAGTATTCAGGCTGCCATGGCAACGTGGTACATTTGTTCCTGAGTGTCATTTCCCATCACAATTGGTTGGGGTTTTTTGGGTTGGGTTTTTTTTTTCAGAACTTTGCCGAACTTCGAAACTTTGGTTGCTGAGGCAACATCTCCCTTCAAAGGGAAGTGATTGCCTCTGCCCATCTGTGCCAAGGCAAGGGCTCTCCTGTGAAGACCAGCATGCTATGGCAAGGGAGGAGGTGTTAGGGATGCTAAAAAATATCCAAGGAAGAGCAGGGGGAGAGGGAGGAACTGTGCTGAGAAGTGGCTGTGGAAGGGCAACACACGCCTTTGTGTGAGGTGGGTGGGATGGGCTCTGAGTGGGAGGCTCCAGGCTTAGCACCGAAGAGCTGATGAGCCACATTACATCACTGAGGAGAATAGATGCAATCTCATTGAGAAAACACTTTGCCTTCGAAGTATCCTGTGAGGATCTCATGGAGATGCATAGTCCTCACAGGACCTCTGCAAGAAAGGAATTTGTCACCGGGCTTGTTTGACAAAAAAATGATAGAGGTAGAGAGAGCTTGAATGAACTACTGAAGGTCACACAGTAAATTAGTGGCTGATACAGGAATAAGCCCCTGGGGGTGTTATGTTTCATTTGTAAGATCATCATTCCTCTGATATTTAACTTAGGCTTAAACAGAAACCCATTTACTTTCTGCAGAGAAGCGCTGCAATCACGTTTTCTCTCTACTAACATATTGCAGTCCTCACCTCTGCTATTTGTCAATGTATTTGGCTGAAATGCACTGAAGCAGGGATTACTTTCTTTCCAGATAGCGAGGCCTAGATCCAGACTCTTCCTGACACCCTGCTACAATAAATGTGAACACCACCAACAATCATAACAGCTCCAGGCAGCTCTTTAGCTGGGGTCATTCCCACCTTCCTCTTGACTGGAAGTTCAGAAGGGACACAGCACTGCCATGGTTTAGCTGCCTTAGGCTCTGTCTGAGTCACCTCCAGGAGACAGCGAGCAGCTTCAGGATCCAGCAGGGCCCTGCATCCAGAAGAAGGAGAGAAGGGTTTGTGGAGTAGACCCTGGAGGAGTGGCTGGCAGAGCACTGAGCTGAAGCTGGTGGCTCTAAGGAAATGCCCAGGATGAGGCCATACATGCACCACAGGAATGGACACCAGGTGAGGAGCAAGAGACAGGATGAGAATAGGCAAGGGACAGTGAGAGAACATAGCAAGGAGGTGAGCATGGCACACTACTGCTGCTGACATCAGGACTGAGGAACCTGGGAAATCAGTACAGGGAACACTATTGTGCCACAAATCAGTATGAATGGCATGAGCAGGAAAATTAGTTCTTATTTCATTAAAGTTGCTGAGGACATATAATTGAAGAAGCAGCAAGTATAGATCAGTGAGGCAAAACTCTTCAGGAGGGATTTGTTCACCATGTCAGTGGCCTCTTGTGGAACAGAGGTGTTCCACACAGAAGGCTGTGATTCAGCCCATGAGAAGAGGAAGACTTGAGATGGAAGAAAGCTGGCAAAACAAAAAAAGGGTTAACAACAAAAGGAGAGGGATATGAGGGAGGTGAAAAGTCATGGCATATATTTCTCTGACTCTTAAAGAAAAGGAGAGAGCTCAGGAAGAGTGGAAAATACTGTGTATGTGACATCTGTAGGATGCAGGAAATCCCCACAAGCAGAGCTTGGGACTGAAGAAGCTGGATTTCATCCATCCTTCTCTGCTGTTAACTGCTGTGCATCATGGACTAAGACATGCTGTTTTCCTGTGTCTCCACTACCATCTCTAGGAGGGATGACCAGGCTTCTCCACTACCTAAGGCTTTGAAAGGGTACAGGTGTTACTCAGTGCAAGGTGCCAAGCCACTGCTGGAACTAGGAACCAGTGTAGGACTGAGAAGTGGGATTGCCCAGGCATGCTTTTCACAAGATCTCCCCTCTCAGCAGCTCCCACTAGCCCTGTGTTTCTCTTGCCTGCACCAGCAGCAATGCCCTGTCCAGGCAGCCTCTAACTGCACCAACAATCTTTTGCTCTGCTGTCACCTTCACATGAGGGAGCCCACAAAAGGGGCCAGAAAAAGCAGAGAAGTTACAGTCAGTTGGGCTCTACAGGTTCCACCTACCTCTTGCAGCTTACTCTGCGACCCAGAACAGAACCACTCACATCCTTTTTAAAGTCATAAGCAGGTGGATTACATGCTTAAAACAAATTACCACTTCAATAGGAGTTCTCCAAAGCTCTGGGCTATTGCAATGCCTGTGAGCCAGCAGCTTTTCCAGCCTGGAGGTGCACACAGGAGGTGCAGCTGAAAAGTAAAGCCAATGAGTAAATATACAGGGTTGGTACCAGCTATGGCTTGACCAGAGGGCACAACCGATTCATTAGGCCAGCTCTTGCCAGGTCTCCACTTTTCAGCCTGTATCTCAGTGCCCCAGTTCCAGACTGATGGTGACTCTGACGCCTGTGTATGGGTCACTGGAGATTAGGCTTTGATTTCTTTCCATTTCAGCATTTCAGAGCTGACTGCATAAGCAGAGTCAGATACAAACCCACTGCCTGGATCACCACCTGCCTGTTCCAAATCTGGGTCAATGTAGCATTAAAAACATACACAGCCAACACAACCCTGCCAGGCAGATGCAAATAAGAAAAGTAAAGGTGAAAAGTACTCTTGATGTCAAAAGAGAAACATACAGAGACAGAGGGCATCAGGCTTTGTCTTTCTCTTGCATTTAATTGTCTTTGATACTTCCTTCCCATGGGCATTCAATTTTAACTGCCTCTTCCGAGGTGATGTAGGAGACCAGAAATGGCCTATGGTGATGGCATGTCTGGCAGTGAACCCCCTGGTAGCTGCATCCTCCACATCCTGGGACATTTTCTTCTATCTGAGTGACCACAAAAGCAGCCCGAGGAGTGACTCCCATGGGAATGTTATTTCTCTACTGATTTCCAGGGACTGTCTACAGTGCCCAGGCAAGATTGCTCTTGCCTGGGCACTGACTCCAGCGATTTTCCCTCACTGGTCCTGGATGTTTCATAGCTTTGGCAACCCCAACTCATGTCTAGAAGCACTAGAGGCACTGCTTCTCCTCTCCCATGGGTAATGCAGAGCATCCCTGTGGCACACATGAACCAGATGAAGAAGTCAAAGGAGGCCCTATAGCTCCTAAAATACTTGAGCACATGACAGATGAAGAAGACCTCAGGACCTCTTTCTTGCTTGCTGATCCCAGTGTGGGGAGAACAATTCCTCGTCCTCTCCCATGCTCCAGCATCTGAGTATTGCCTAGGAGTCTCTTATTCCCAAAGGCAGGAGGTTCAGCAGCTGCTAGAAGACACAGCAAAGAAACAAGCAACTTCTGCAAAACGTGTCTGGACATCAGCCATCTTAACCATGAGTGCTGCTCTCCCCTGTGGATACAACAGCTGCCCATTGGAATAAACAGGAAACCATTTTATCCTCCGAGGAGCAAGAAAGGTGAAGGGGTCATGACTGTAAATTGTGTCTCTGGGTTTGGGGCATGCAGGATGAGCCACAAACAAATAGGTCTTCTGTTTTTTCTCATAGAGGAGGGACTTGGACGCTGAGCTTCTCCTTCTGAGCTGGTTCTCTGACCTAACGTTACCCTTTTCCCCAGTGCAAGAGATGTAACAGCAGAAGCTGCACCCTCTTTCCATGTCATTTATCTATTACTGTAAGTTGCATCTGTACCTGGAAAGGGTACAATGAAGTGATGATGGTGCAGTGTGGCAGTAGTGATGTTACTGTGGAAACCATAATATTTTAATTGCCTGGCTCGGGAGAAGCCAGGTAAATCAGTCATTGTAGTTCCCTCATTGCAGCAGCTGTGCTGCCAAAAGACCTGGACTGAGCATCAGGTACGTAGGGCTCTGAAACTGAGCGGCTTGTGAGAGCATGTGGTGCTGGGAAAGCTGTTTTCCTCTGTATCTTTTGTTCCCATAACTCACACCCTCACCCTTCACCTGCTGGACCCACATAAATGGCAAACCTCCCAGACTGGTGACAGTCTCTGCACTCCTGGTCAGACCACCAAGCACCTCCTCATTATAAAACACAAATGGAAGATAACTGATAACATAGAATGTGCATCTTATTCTGGTGCAAGGGTCTAGGACAGTGACATTACCTGTATGCTAGATGAGCTGTCAACTGTTGCTCCAAAAACCTTATAAATATATAGAACATTGTGCACTTACCTTCACAGTCCTAGTGAAATATTGAAGTTCATCTTTATGATCACTTGTGACAGAGTCCACAATGTACCAGGTGCAGTTTGAAACCTGACAGCCTCTATCAAGAGAAGGATTTCCAGAAAGGAAAGATGCCTATCCATCTATATATAGGTGTGTATTTATACTGCAGAGGTGCTGGATGCTGACAAGCACACAGCATGGGACCAGCTGTGGATAGACCTGCTTTCCATTCAGCAAGCTGTCCATGGGTACTGGGCCCAAGGCAAGCAGGCTAGTGCTGCTGCTTTCATTCTGAGGGTCCAAAAGTGTGAGGGGCAAAGGGTTTATAAACCAGTGTTGCCTGGCTTTCCTGGCCATAAGTCTGTGGCATTTCTGGCCAAATTGCCCACACACAAGTCTGAGAAGAAAAAAAGCCTTATGAAAAAATAAAAAAGGGAGGTAAGATAAGGTGAACATACAGAATGGGAAGAGGAGGTGAAGCATCTTGGCTGGATGAAAACTGAAGGGCAGGGAGGAGAAGAATGTCCGAGAAGCAGCAGATGGTCCGGGGAATGTTCTTAGATGCATGTTCCTTGGTGTCCTGTTCCTAACAGGCAGTGTTGAAAGTTGAATCCAGCAAATTATACCCCGATGTCCTGCCTGCCTGTGAAGCCAATAGGCTTGAAAACAGAAGTGGGAGGCTTTTGCTAAGCCCTCTGTAAGGTGGCCATGGACAGACTGCAATGGCCAGGAAGGGGAATAGAAGCAGATGACCATGCAGATGAAAAGAGAGAGCAGGCATGAGGCATGCAGTAGGGGCAGGAGGAGTAAATGGACTGGCTGGCATTGCTGGGAGAGACCTGGAGCAGAGGTGTGCAGGAAGGAGCAAAGGATGTCACAAAAGGTTGGGCAAAACCTGACAGAGAGCAGTAGCAGGCATTTGTACATCACTGCTGTGGCAGAATGAGTGGTTTGGGATTTTGAAGGAACCTAGCCCAGAATTAGGGAACACAGGCTGTTAACCAAACTTCTTAGGGCACCTGATATTCAGCATGAGACACCCCCACCCAGCAGAGCCCTTCACAGGCACCCAGACCCATGACATGTACTGTTCTGCAGGGTGATGCTATGGCCGCATGGCATTGCTGCACCATGGTCTTCCTTTGCTTCTTGATCTTTTCTGGCATTGTCCATAACAAACCACAGGAATTTCTTTGCCTCCAGGAGATTGTTTGTCATCCTGATAAGGGCTGAAGAGGCCTTAGAAAGTGTTAAGGTTAGTTATGCCAGCAGGTGAAGTCTGCTACTGATATTGGGCTACTGTTGTGCCAGGCACTACACAAAATCATGGTGAGAAGTGATCTGTGCTCCAAAAAGGTTATTATCCAGAACAAGCAAGGAGATGAAGTCACTTGCCCAACTAGTCCAGTAAGTCAGAGGCAGAAAGGATGAGTCCCATCTTCCTTTGTCTGAGATTGGTGCTTGGTGGACCAGATGAGATGATTTCTCACATTGCCCATATCAGCATATCCCACTTGCCAGTGTTTATCTCACATCCTTGAGCAATAGCCCTCAGGACTCTGCAGTTTGGTTTTGTTTTATTTTATGGAGGAAGTGACACTCACAACATGCTCAGAGGTTATGTAGCTGCATTGCAACAGCTCTCGTCCTACACAGAGATGGAAGAAATCCGAGGAGTGCAGATGTGATGACTCAGCTTTGCTGGATTTTACAATAGTGGAGCTCCACTGACATTTCACAGAAATATTCTGATAAGCTCCACAGAATCACAAATCAACTAGGCTGGAAAAGACCTTTGAGATCATCAAGTCTAACCTATGACCTAACACCACCATGTCAACTAGACCATGGCACTGCCACATCCAATCTTTCCTTAAACCTCCAAGGACAGTGACTCCACCACCTCCCTGGCCCACCAATTCCAATGCTTAATCAGCCTTTCTGTGGAGAAATTCTTCCTAATGTCCAACCTAAACCTCCCCTGGTGCAGCTAAAGACTAGGTCCTCTTGTCCTGTCACTGGTTGCCTGGGAGAAGAGGCTGATCCCCACCTGGATACAGCCTCCTTCCAGATAGGTGTAGACAGTGACAAACTTGATGTAAGAGGGAAGAGGATCAAACCTATTGAAGCTGCCCCAAAATTAGCCACCCAAAGCAAGCCTTCTCCTAAGCCCTTCTCTGCTGCAGCAGTGCAGCACACAGGGAGGACAGACATGCACATCTCCCCAGCTTGAGATGCCTATGATGCAAAAATACCTACTTGATCTAGATGCCCTGACCTCCTTTGGTAATCAATGGAGACAAAATACAACTAGGGCACAATTGGTTTCTTTTAAAGATCCACTTTCAATAGAACAATTTGCTGCCTGGAAGTACTTGCTCCCCTGCAATGACATATCTTCCTATTGATGCCTGGTCACAGGAATCACAGCCCTCCCATGGACCACCAAAAGTGCTGGCAAGAGCCCAGAGGACTGGATCTCTCTGGAGTGATTTGCTCACAGAAATTAACACATCTCATGCAGAATTAGTTGTAATCTGCCAGTTCTTCAGGTGCTAACTCATTGTGGCAAGAGGTTGGTGCCTTCTACAACAGCTCAAGCTTTGAATCAAAGGCACCTAAGCATCCTTAACCTTAACCCTGGTTTGGGGTGATTACACTCATCCAACTGTTCTTCCCAAGAAGACAAGCCAGGGTTGGGGAAGGGGCCTCCTGTGCCAGTGACACAGCACTGAGGCAATGAAGGGACTCGGTCAGGTCAGTAGGTGAGGTAAGGGAATGCTGTGCTGCTCAGGGACAAGTGGCTAAGCCTGACTGGTATTACTCTCTCAGTATTGCATATGAGAACCGTATTTTTGGTCAACTAAGGACACATAGACAGGGACTCTATCCCAAATCTCAGCATTCCAGAACTTCAGATGAGACCAAAAAGAGACACCTTCACCAGGAGGATGACAGTCCTTTATCAAGTAGCTATCATTTGAGGAAAAATCTGGTCATCTTCACCAGGAGGACCAGCAATCCCTTATCAAGTAGATATTACCAGGCACCTACCCAGCTGACAACTGCTGTTCCTCACAAGATTTCCACCTGCAGCACTATGTTCAACACAAGTCATCAGTAATCAATGATCTCAAGTCCCAAACAATGCCAGCTGCGCACATCCCAGCTCCGCTCCTGTGATAGCACTGCAGGCATTAACTGCTAAACAATGTTGTTTCAAGTCGCACGTACAGTTACATAACCTCATACCATATAATCAACACCTTTCTTGGCACGAAGAGATCAATCATTCTGATCCCCATCACAGAAATATACCTCTGCTCTCTATCATGTCATGAAAACCACATAAAAAAATTAGAATTTCCAACCTCCGCACCTGCCAACGCCCAGCACAGCTTGATGTTCCTTGAGATGATGGCTCGTTTGAAACCTGTGAATGCCACACAAACACCACTGGCAGTGAGCAGCAGCCAAAATCCAGCTATGTCCTACAGCTTGAGCAAAGACTATGAGGATGGGGGGGGTGTCTGAGGGAAGAAAGGAGGCAAGGAGGGAAGAAAGGTAGGTGATGGACACAGAGCTCTTTGCACTGTGTGCCCTTCCTCCATCCCCTTCCCAGGACACTCTCTCCCCACCCAGCCCCATTGCCAGGTGTTCTTTTCAAGCCTGGGACCAGAGGCTCAGTCTCCTCCAGAGGCAGCATTAACAGCAGGCTGTGGGTAGATCCCATACTCACTCCCCTGTTGGCTTTGCTCTTGCTGCACCTCTGAAAGGACCAGACAGGTAGTGCCTGCGCCTTTGAAGCAAGGACAGAGAGAAGGTAGACTTGTGGGACTTGTGGGAAGGTGGCAGGGGATGAGGCCTCAGGGCTTGTTACTACAGCTCTGCATGGGCTGCAGCTTGTGGCAGAAAAACAGCCCTGACACCACACTGCTGCTTCAGGCCTGTGCTGACCCTGCTCTGAGGAGCCACCTCCTGATGCTGCAATAGCCAAGTGCTTCATCAGGGGTGCAGGAGCTTGCATGGAGGGCAGGATGCTTTCAAACAGACACTGGCAGTTTTGGGAACTTTGGTTTCTATGGGAGGATGTAGCCCTGTTATTCTCACATTCACTTAACTCCTCTTCCTCCACATAGGTGCTCCCCTCCATGGACCAGCAACATCCTTATTTTCCCAGTCAGGGAGCACTCTGGGTTGGGCCCAGAGGTGGGGCCCACTCTTGCCCCAGAATCGCTTGCTCCGAGTAGCACCATGAGGTGCTTGGCACTTGCAAAAATATGGGGCAATAAAATCATTGGAATAAACTTTCCAGAGACCTACCCCTGCCTATCCTTTGGGAATCTTTGGGCCAGCCTCCTCTTCCTTCCAGCCCTCCACAAACGTTGTTCCCATCCAAAAAATTGGACAGTCAAGAGCAGAAGGCTGTTTCTCTAATTTGCACCCAGCCTCTCCCAGCCTACTACCACCCCAGCCCCTTCAGACTCCCAACCCCACAATCACATAAGGAACGCACTATGTACCTTTCAAAACACCCAGAAGCAGAGAGGGATGTCATTGAAGCCACAAGAGTTGCAGTGTGTCCCAGCCCTTGTGTGACAGCTGCCAGACTGGGTGCACACCACACCCCAGCCCACTGGGACGCTCGGTTTCCCCTCTTGGAGAAGGGGGCAGCACTGCAAACAGGGCTACAGCTCGGTATCCTCGAGACTCTGGTACCCTCTGGTGGCCCAGAACGTTTTTGCTATTGAAACCTCTCCTGGGGTTTTTCAGCCTGAAAGCAGCCACGGCAACCACCTCTCCCCCAGCTGCAGCAGCATTGCTCACCCAACACTGTGCTGTCTTCCAAGGCCCTCACCAGTGCTCTGATAGCCAAGCTGGATCCAAGCTGCCGAGGACAGGGACCTACCTGC
Source organism: Climacteris rufus (assembly GCA_013398175.1). NCBI lineage: Eukaryota > Metazoa > Chordata > Aves > Passeriformes > Climacteridae > Climacteris > Climacteris rufus. The sequence goes on from VZRZ01007688.1 coordinate 891,958, forward strand.
ACCTTACATCTTTGTGAGAACACTTAAGAAAATCAGTACAACTTTGCAAAGAAATATTAAAAACCTGGCAGGTTTGTAAGTTTGTGGTGCAGAAAATGGAGAAGGGCAAAGTAGCTGCACAAGGGCACCCCAGGGCAGAGGGTCCAGGAGAGGCTCCTGGTGTGTGGGACAATCCTCCCCCACACCACTGGCATAGATGGAGGTGTCAGGGGCTATGTGGAGAACAGCACATAGCTCATGGGCATTATCCTGCATCCCTGTCCTGGTTGGAGCAAGCAGGGAACTCTGTGCAAGCCTCCAGCAAGGCTTTCACATAGCCCTTTAACCTGCAGGGTGAAATACTTCCCTGCTGCAGCCCTGGCAGAGAGGAAAGATGGATAAGCAAAGAGCAGGGAACCAACAGGAGATCATTTCCTTCACTGCCACTGGCCGAGGGAGAAGAAAGCAGCAGACCGCACACAGGGATTGGATAAAGTGCCTCCTGCACTGCTGAGCTCAACAGGACAGCCTGTGCCAACAGGATTTATGCCTTAACAGACAAATGCTGAGTGAGAAATGAGTTTCTGCGTTCAAGGCTGTTGGTGCTGCCCATGAGGCTGCAGCCTGACTGAGGATGACTGCATAATACAGGGGAGGCAGAACACCTTTCTCACAAAAATTCTGTACCACCTCCAAAGGAGGAAGGCGATCCATCTCCTCTGCCCCCCTCAGGGCCAAAGATCCTGAGCTACCCAGATCAGTTTTTATTTTAATACAAACTAAAAGCTTTTGGAGTTCAAAGAAACATGGACATGACACAGTGACAGAGCACACAAGGGAAACCCTGACCACCCCCAACCGTGCTTCATTATGAAGGCCTGGGGCTGTTTGGCTCCCCAGGGAAAAGCTTCTTTCAGGAGCAGGCTCCAGCTCCCTGGAGCACTCTGCATGCACGTGGGCAGGTGTCAAGCAGCAGCAGTTCCCTCCTGAAGCACAGGACAGGGAGGTCACTTGATGCGGAAGAGGACTTTGCGTTGCATGCGGTGCTGGATCTCCCCCCGCCGCATCATCAGCTGCAGCACCTTGTAGATGGCATGTTCTGGGTACTTCTGCAGAAGGGGAGAGCAGGGGAAGATGAGCCAGCACACAATAGCTGGAGCTCAGCAGGAACCTGCAACCTCTGCTAAAGCCTGGCTGTGCCTCTCCAGAAGGAGCCCAGTAGTCCCAGACACTCCTGGGAGTGCTCCTGTCCCCTTTCACTGTTTCAGGTCTGGCTACAGTCAGTCTCACAACTCGAATAGTCCTGGTTTCAAGTGCAGGACCCCAAACCAGCCCCAAACCTCAGAGCTTTTGCAGAAACTCAGTCCCCTTAAACTCTGCAATCACACTGCACACCATTCCCTACACTTGACTTTGAAAGCATGACCAAAAGGCTCTCCAGTCAGCTCTTGAGGAAGGGGTTTCATGCCTCCAGCAGCAGCCTGGGGTCCGTGGTTTCACAGCCCAACCCTGCACAGGGTCCCTGACCCACCTGCCGCATGAAGTCCTGGACAATGCTGTGCTCTGACACCTGGGAGCCGATGGCAAAGCGGCGCTTGAGCTGCTTCTCAATGCGGGACAGCATCTCTTGGTCCTCCTGTGTTGTGAAGCCTTCTGCCCCTGCAGGGAGAGGTTGTGTGAGCTCTCTGTGCTGCACAGGTGTCCCTCTTCGAGCCAGAGTGCTCATCTCCTGAGCCTCCTACCACTCCTGCACGTCTTAGATACCTTAGGGAAGCCATGAACAACTCTACCGTCAAAGGCTGTGGAGCTCCAACCACAGAACTGAAAATGGACCTTCATGCTGGAGCTTCCTTCAAATCTTTTGTTCCACACTGCTGCCCAAAGAAACATTGTCTTCGCTCCCACAGGGAAAGATGTTAGAGGATTAACGGGTTGGGGAACCACCTCCAGCACCAGACTCTGCCCTTGGGACCACAAGGGGCCAGACCAGCCCTCCCCTGACCAGCACAGGTATTGACCCTCAGTGTCGCTTGCCAATGCCCTCCCTGTGAGGCACAGCCCCACAGCCATGACAGCCCCTTGCTGCCACAAGCATTGCTTTGTCTTTGCTCAGGAAGGAGGTCCAGCACCTACCCCTGACAGCTGAATCCTGGGAAACAAGCTTGTCTTTCCCTGCCCCAAGCAGCCAGGCCCAGCATCTCTCCTACCCTCAGCACAGAACATCTCCTCCTCACCTGACAGGTTGCCTGACATGGCCGCGTCAAGCGTGGACACCTGGAAGAGCCGCAAGGCCTCCTCAACATCTGCCTCGGTGGCAAAGGGCTGAAGCCTCATCTTGGCCAAGGACTCCGAAATGCGCACGATGGCCTCCAGTTGCCTGCGGCCAAAGGAGATGTTCCCTGCTTTCTACTGCTGCTCCAAGGGTGTCTTCTCCTTCCCCCAACCCCTTCCATCCCCTTATACCCCACCACAGGCACCTCCTGCCTGCCCTCACAGCACCCGCAGTGTTGCCCCGTTCACAGCAGGCTCCCCCAAACCCCAGGACCCTGTGAACCCCTTCCTGGGTCACCCCAGCACAGCAGCCCCATTGCCCAGGGGCTGTGGTGGGCGGGGCAGGGGTGCTGCTCACCGGACGGTGATGGGGATGCTGGAGCGGCGGTCGCTCTCCTGCTCGTGCTGGCGGGTGCCGTTCCGCATCAGGATGTAGCGGTTCTTCAGCTTCTCCGCCGCCGCTGCCGACAGCCGAGGGCCACACTTCCTGCAAGGGGGGACAGGAGCTGGGACAGCACCTCTGCAGGCAGCACCCCCAGGGCAGGGGATCCCTGGGTACCCCTCCCTTCCTTGGGCCGTGCTGCGGCACCATTGCGAGCTCCTCTTGCATCCCTTTTTTCAAGGCAGGAGTTAAAAAAAGGTCCCCCAGACAGACAGAGCACTCTGTGGTTTGCATCTCACCACTGCCTCCCACTGTGCAGCCCGGGTGCTGCCCAAAATTCATGCCTGTCACTCACGTCCGACAGAAGGAGATGAGTTTCTTCAGCTTGTTCAGCTCGATCTCACCCTCCACAGTCTGGGTCTGTGTTAAGGCACTCACGTGCAAGGACATCACGTGCTTGGCCAGTGTCTAGGAAAGCAGAAGGCAGTCAGGCAGCAGGAATTCCCTTGCCTCCTCCGCCCCAAAAAGGGGCACCAGGACCCAGCTGCACCCACAGGACTCAACCCACCATGTCTCGCTCCTCGTTGTGCTCATCCTTAACAATGAAGATCATGTCAAATCGGGACAGGATGGTGGGCATAAAATCAATGTTCTCCTCGCCCTTGGTCTCATCCCAGCGCCCAAAGACAGAGTTGGCAGCTGCCAGCACAGAGCAGCGGGAGTTGAGTGTGGTTGTGATTCCAGCCTGTGGGGCAAGGAGAAACGGATGGTGTCAAGAGCACCTGCATGTCACAGCAGGGCAAGAAGGCCATTAACTCATAGTGAAAGGACCAAAGTCGCTTTCAAGGACTCATCCTCAATCACTTGTGTTTAAATAAAGCCCTTTAAGTAGCACCTAGTTGCTCCCTAATGGTGGGGTTGGATCCACATGTCCTTCTGGAGGGGGGCTTCAGCTGAGACCTGAGCACTTCATTTGAAACTTCATGTCAAGGGCAAAGACACACAAGATCTCACCCAAAGTTTGCAATCTGAGCCAGAAACTGGATAGCCATGGCTGAGTCCTCCTGGGCAGCTCTGGCACAAAGCATGGGTTTGCATGGGCAGCCTGACAGTGACCAGCAAGGAACACCCATGGTGGGTTCTGAAGTTCACGCTGTCCTGAAGACAGCCCAAAGCCTCCAGGCAGGTCTGGTCTCAGATCAGCAAAACCAGCAACCATCAGTACTACTGCCTGGACTCTAAAATGGGCAATTTTGGCAAAAGACATGTGACCGCTGCTTGCTGGGGTCTCAGGTTCCCACCTCAGGGCAACATGCATCCACAGCTCACCTTGGCAATGGAGATGGTCTGCTGCTCCATGGCCTCATGGATGGCCACACGGTCATCCTCACGCATCTTCTCATTCAAGGGGGTGAGAAACCAGGCAAGGAGAAAAAGTTACCACCAGTCACCTCTGCCAGACCTCAGCTACACACCCATTGAAGTGATCCCCAACACCAAGCTCAGTGAGGGCCTCTGCCCAAGAGTGCAGGATGTAACTGAGTTCCTCTGCAGCCCCATCCCCCTGACCTTCCCCAAAAGAGAGTGAGGCACTCTCAGAGGAGCTGCCCTTTCTCCTGCAGCTCTGGGCTCTCCTGGGAGAAGCTGGCATCCCAAGGGCTCTCTTTCCCACTCCCAGGCAGGCAGCCCCACAGGTACCTTGTCAAACTCATCGATGCACACCACTCCCCCGTCTGCCAGCACCATGGCTCCTCCCTCCATGAAGAAATTCCTGGACGAAGGGTCGCGGATCACTGAGGCTGTCAGGCCGGCAGCGCTGCTGCCTTTTCCTGATGTGTACACCTAGAGGCACGTAGGACAAGGAAAGGGACAGCATATCAGCTGCAGCACCCAGAAGCCCACTGCTCCAGCTGCAAGACAAAGCACCCCTGGCACTGCAGAATCTGGAGGGCTGGAGGAAACAAAAAACAGGAAAAGCCCTCAGCACATGTAAAAAGCAGATGTGCTGGGTAAAGAGAAGGACTATTGCCTCTACCCAAGCCTCAGACTAAGCAGCTGTGACACACTGGAGGGTGTGCAGACACACAAACACAGACATTAAGTACAGAACAGGGAGTGATTCATTGTTTGGTGGGCTACTGCATTAGCTTTGTTTTCCCCTGGAGGAAACTATGGAGTCAGAGGCTGAATTTAATGGAGACTACAAAAAAACACAGCTGAAAACAGCATAATGCTATGCCTGAGCTCAGGCTGGAGGTCCGTGCCTGAGATGCAGTCAACTTAATTTGTTCTGACCAGCCAGCCCCTCTACTGATGAAGTCTGAACAATAAACAGCAGCACCAGGCACGTCTTTGGACATCTGCAAACTGCCTGGCTCACAGCATAATGAAAGGCATGACCTGCTTCCCCTGCCCTCCCTCATCCCCTACTCCTTCTAGGCTAGTATTGGAAATGGCAGCTCACACTTCTGCCAACAAATAAACCTGTGGATGCATGGGGAGGCATTTGCTGTGACCATGCTCTTGTCTTTGGTGCTACACAAGGAGCAGAAGGGAGAAAAGAGGTGCACTACCAGCAGGCAACTCAAGCCACATACCCCAATGGGTGAACACTTCTCAACAAACTTGAGCAGCTGGGATTTGGCTGTGCCAGGGTCCCCCAGCATCAGCAAGTTGATGTCCCCTCTGCGGGTCAGCCCATCTGGGAGCCTGGAGTCACGGGTTGGGAAGAAGAGAGGGAGGAGATGGTGAGCCTTAATTTTGATAACAAAGCCCTGCTGACAAGTGGCAGGCAGCTGAAAACACTGCCAGAAGACCGTATGAGTGCTCTGTGCCACCAGTGACAGCCCTGCCAGCACTTCCTCCCCACCAGGCTGACTTTTCCCCACCTTTTGCGAGAGCCTCCAAACAAAAGGCAGGCAATGGCCTTCTTGATGTCTGCGCTGCCATAGATGGAGGGCGCGATGCTCTTGGCGATGGTCTCGTAGATGTTGGGCATGGCAGCAAGGCGACGAAGCTCCTCCTCTTCTTGAGGGGTCACCGAGCCAGAGAAGCTGTGTCCTGTATAGGGATGAGGGGAATGATGCAACAGTGAACAAATGGATGTTTTAAAGTAAGTTATACCACTCCCCCCACACCCCCTAGCACCAAAATCTCTTCTTGAAGTTCATGCCAAGTGCCACCAGGTGGTAAGGATGGAGAGGGCAGGCATATGCTAACCCAGCAATGCAGGCTGTGTCCTTAGAGACTGGTAAGAAAAAGCAAGGATCACAGGAAAAGCAGCTCTGCAGGAACCAGATGGAGAATTACAGTCAGGACCATGGTTTAAATACAATTTTAATCATGGACTTCATCCAGGATCCTCAGGGATGGCTAAGCGAATTCCCACTGAAGTCAGTAAGATAAAAGCACTTAAATACCCTGGAGGAGTCAGGCTGAAACCTCCTCATTTAATATCTTTGAGAAAAAGTCACACAGGACACAACTATAGAGCATCCAGGGCAAGTCAGACCCTTGGAACGGCTTGAACCTTCTGCTATCTAAACAGCAGAGAAGGACCAAAGCTGTGATTTCACAGACCTTGCTGAGGGATCACCTTGTTCAGGAAGGGGGTTGTCTGCCAATATACCAGGCTACCAACACAGAGCACGTGCACACCACAAGCAGCCCTCACCTGAGCCCTCCATATCCACCTGGATGCCCACCACGCGGATGTAAGCGCTCCGAATGCCCACTCCCACATTGTTCCGGCCTCTGTTCTTGCTCTGCGCAGACTTCTTGATGGAATAGATCCCCATGATAGTGACTCTGTTCCCTGGGACAACTTTGTCACACAGGTACCTAAGAGGAGACAGGGGAAAGCAGAGGATGGTAGTGGGAAAGGATGGCACCAGCAACACCCAGCGGAGTTGGGGTGGGCAGGCTGTGCCAGTACCTGTCACAGTAGAGCTGCAGGTGCCGGGGCATCTCCCCATGCGGCACAGCATCTGGGGACTCCTGCAGTTTCAGGACCTGGAAGTCCACACACTTGCATTTATCTGGCATGATGAAGTAGGGGTCCAGAGGGCACCTTGGGCGGCCAGCTTGTTCTCTGTGCAGAGAGATCAACCAGGGAAGGCTGTTAGCACTCAGGAGCCACCCCTTGGAGCGCACCTGTGGAGGGGACAGCAGTGACAGTACAGAGCAGCTGTCCCTTCCAAGCAGTGCTGCACCAGCAGGTAAGGGCAGACACACAGGCCCAAACAAAAGGCCATCAAGCCCTCCTGTCTTCAACAGCTGCCAAATGTGTACATGTGAACAAGCCAAAGGCAGGGTGACACTTGTCTCAGCACCCTCCCTGCCTCCCCCAGCTCCCCTGCTAGCTGGAAGCAGGGAGGAAGGTAATTCATTAATTACACAGAAGGTAACAGTACAGACTCAGTGACACAGCAGGGCATTTTTCTTTACAACCTCATGCACGAAGCAAATGTTAAGTAGTTTCTGGTGAGAAGGCAATTAGCAATGTGACAAGGCTGACATCCACCTCCCAGTCTCTCAAGACTTATCTGCCTTGCTAGACTACAAGCTCTCAGAGAAAAAAGAGCAGCCCCACGTCCTGCTGCCATCTCAGAATGGCCCTACTGATGCCTGACTCCATGCAGGGCTTGAGGGAGGGCAGTACAAGAGTGCAGATGCACTCATGCAGTCAGGGAGCAGGAGCAAGGTGCTGTACACACCACACACAAGAAGGATCCCCAGCCCAAACCCCTCTCAAGCTGCATTAGAGATCAGGTGCAGAAAATAAATCCTAGCAGGTATGAGCCCAAAGACACAACCCCTCAAGATCAGCTGCCTCGAGAGCCGCAGCACAAAGGCAGCCCAATGCTCCCGGTTCACATGGGCACCAAGAGCTGTAAAGCAAGACAAAAAGGTTAGTAAGTAAGTAGTTAGTTCCCTAAGGAAAGTAACACAAACCAGCCCCCTCAGGAGGGGGAATGTGGAAGCAAGGGGTTTGTTCAGAAAAGAGAAGAACTTAATAGGAAGTCAGGAGAGCAGCTTAACACAGCATCACGGGACAGATGGAAGCAGGACTGAACCTTTAGGTGCAATGGGCAAAACACCCTATGGATAAAAGGAACTCCCTGGACACAGTTACTCAACACCGCATGCTGCACTGACCACACAGCATCACCATCAGCACAACCACAGATGGACAGAGCTGGAACTTGCCAGCCACAACTGCACAGGGCACAGGGGCAGCACAAAGGGTGGAGGCAGAGCAGTGCAGGTGCTTCCACCTTGTGTGACAGGGAGCAGATTCTGCAAGGCATGGGACGGAGCAGGAGGAGCAGATGCAGCCTATTCCCGCCCTCCAGCCTGCTGCTTGCATGCCCTTGTCAGTCCTTACGTGTTGCATTTCCTGGGGAGAGCATAACCCTCCAGGCCCGGGCGCACCGCGATGTTGCTGATGGTGTTGCGGCAGCTGCGGCACTGGATGGTGATTCTGGTGGCTTTGGCTCTCACAGGGGTTGCTGCAATTACAATCCCAGGGATCTTCACAAGATGGGACATTTGGTCAGACTGAAAGGGAAAAGGTGAAGGGAAAGTGAGAAAGCCATCAATGGAGGATGGATGGGAAGCTAAAGAAGTTAAGGAAACAGTTCTTTCTTAGCTACACTTCCCACATTCATGGAACTAAGAAAACAGAACAAAAAATCCTGCAGAGTGTCACCCCTTCACTCTTCAGTAGTAGTGGGACACGACTTAAGCCTTGCTGATTACAAAGCACGAGAGCAAAGGACAGAACACTCTGTGAAGAACATCACCAACAGCACTAACACCCCTGCAGCAGGAACCAGCAGTAACAGTCCTTTGCAGTCAGATTTATGCTGCAGAGTTGTAAATCAGTGTGTGACCTGTGTCCTGAGCTGTGTGACCAGGTACCAAAAGGTCCCCTGCACTCACACACACCCACACAGGTGCTGCTCTGCACAGCAGCGGATTCACCCTCACCTTCAGGCTGCGGACGTTGGCTGCGTTGGCATCCGACCTCAGCATCACCTGGATGTCTTGGAGAGTCTCCTCTCCCAAAGGTCGAGGACGAGTGACTTCATCTGCCACTTCTCTTGCTGCTTCTTCCAGCTAGAAGGGAGCAACTGAGCTATTGATGGGCACGTTACAGTAGAACATCAGGGCTGCTCTTGCAGTGTGACAGTGTTCAAGGTTGCCAACCAAGTTGTCAACCTCCATCCTTACCAGCTGCAGGTGCTCTGCTGGTTGCTTGTACAGATAGTCTGCGAGATCTTCATCAAAGCTGGCCAAGTCTTCCATCTCCACCTCCACCCAGTACTGCCCCAGGTTATAGTGACGTTTGAGCTCATCCCTGGAAGGCAGGAAGTGGCAAAGGTTTGCAGGGCAGAAAGCATCAGTCACCCACAGTGGCCTTAGAACAAGCAGGGATCAGAGAAGGCAGATTCTGTAGGGAGTCCTTGGTTTGGAAAGCAGACAAGGAGAATGAGGTGAGTGCAAACAGAAGTGCAGGACAGCCTGGGAAATCTTGCACCAAAGCCCACTTTGAAATGTGACCTAAGACCAGGGACACCACTGCTTGCAGAGGCAACGTGAAGTATTTACTGGAGTTACATGACCAGATAAGCAATTAGAAAACTTCTATACAGGACAGTAACTTTTAAACCCAAGACATAATTTACAAGGGACAAGAGAACAAGGGAAGTAACAGCAGAGCAGGCAACAGTCTCCTTAAAAATGCCAGGATCTATGAAATTCAGAGGTGAAAGGTGAAAGACCTTTCTAGCCCTTGGTTATGATGTATCTCCGTGTTTTCTCAGAGATGTGTTTCCAAGCTGCATAGAGAAAGGGATGGCCAAGGGAACTTCAGAGACTTGGAAGGCACATGTGGACAGTGCTGTACTGATTTTAATGGATACACCACAATATTCCAGTCCAGGAAGTAGCAGGACTTAAAGACAGACCTTGAATTTTAGAACTAATTGCAAGCCTGGCGGTGTGGATCCCTCTATTGCTTCCTCTGCCACTGTCTCGCTGCCTAAAGAATTGGGGGAGCACCAGAGCTCCAATTATCTATCAGATTAAATAGGAACAACAACATCTCTGAACAGTGACCTTTCTATGGCCTACAAGGAGACAAGCTGGCACTTGCTATTGTGTATGTGGGGTGTGCACTGCAGGAGGGAGGGTAAGAGCAGACTGGATGGGCCAAGAGGGTGCGTAAAGCTCAGAAGGAAAAAAGGGGCCACAGCAGCACCTGTATTTGAAAGTGAAGCCCGTCCGGTCCGTGCCCACCCGGTACTGCCGCAGGAACTCCTTGAACCGCTTCTGCAGCTGCGACTTCCGAATCTGCCCGTCGTCCACGGACGCATCTCCCCCAAAACTGTCGCTGTAGTAAATGCCGGGGTCGTCGAAGCCGGACATCGCGGCTGCTGCTCCGCTGCGGGGGCGAGCGCGCTCGGTCAGGCCCAGCTGCCTCCTTCCCCCGCTCCGCACCGAATGCCCCGCGGGATCGCCCCTCACCGACTGCCCCACCTCCCACCCCACTGGCCGCGCTCGTCCCACGCGATGTCCCAGGGACCCCCAATCCCAACCCCGTGCCCATCCACATTCCCGTGCCCACCCCGCTCCGCACCTCGCTCCCCGCCGGAACGCGCCGCCAACTTTTTCGCGGCAAAAACGGCGCCGGGCGGAAACCAAACAGGCGGAGGGCGCGCGCGCCGCGGCCGCCGCGCACTCCGATTGGCTCGCCCGCCGCGCGCCGCCGCCGATTGGGCCGCGGCCGCCCTCCCGCCCCGCCCCGGGAGGGAGCGCGCGGCCTCGCCGCCGCCGCTGATTGGCCAGGGCGCTCCGCCCCGTGCCCACCCCGAGCCCTTTGGCGCGAAAGCTGGGAGCGAAATGGCGGGCGGGCGGTACCATTGCGGCGGAGTGCGGAGGGGGAGCGGGTGAAACCATTGCGGGCGGTGAATACCGGGAATTGGGCACCGCTGCAGGCTCCGGAGGCAGCTGGGGCAGGACAGGCGTTCACCGGGGTGCCTTCCTCCGGGCTGGCAGCCTTTGTGCGGGGAAGGCCGGGTGCGCAGTTTGGCCCTTCCGAAACGGGGTAGTGTGCACCCTAATTGGAGAGAAAGCTGGGAAGAGCAGTGCGTTGTGAAAGGAATAAGATGAATGTGTCTTTACAAGCACTGTGAATCCGCTTGTAGAGCTAGGAACGTATAGACAGGGAAGTAACAGAAGAAACTATTAGTTCTAGAAAATGTGACTAATCTACATGGACTGTTGCTCAGCCAAGGACGTGTTAAATTCCTGAACCTAGAGAAAAAAAATAAAGACCTAATAGAATTATGAATCTTTCTTTCTTTCTTTCTTTCTTTCTTTCTTTCTTTCTTTCTTTCTTTCTTTCTTTCTTTCTTTCTTTCTTTCTTTCTTTCTTTCTTTCTTTCTTTCTTTCTTTCTTTCTTTCTTTCTTTCTTTCTTTCTTTCTTTCTTTCTTTCTTTCTTTCTTTCTTTCTTTCTTTCTTTCTTTCTTTCTTTCTTTCTTTCTTTCTTTCTTTCTTTCTTTCTTTCTTTCTTTCTTTCTTTCTTTCTTTCTTTCTTTCTTTCTTTCTTTCTTTGATATAACAAAAGGGGGTGCATATTAGCGGGGGGCATAGAATACGCGATTTGAGAAGTCTGTACTTTCTGAGTACCTCAGCCAATGGGGAAAAGAAAGAGGGTGATGTGGCCAGGAATTTAGGATAAAAAGGGGGCTGCATCCCTTAACAGTTTGAGACACTCCCATGGGAAATGCCCGTGGCCTCTCCCTTTATTCAAATAAAGTTACAGGACTCCTCCGCCTCCTTTTTGGACATAAACCTCTGGCATTGTGAATTTTCTTTACACTAGAGAGGGAGGTTTCAGCTGCAGCCCGCAGGAAATAAAGACAGTGTCATTGTTGCAGAGAAATCAGATCTATTCATAAAGGTCATAGATGAGTACAAACAAGGCTTTAGTCTCCATCTCTGTAGACTTGGGGCTCAGTCTGGAGTCCTTCAATGTGTGATATCACAATGGCTGTGAGACACTCAAAGCACCATCTCTCTCCTGCCATGAGCAGGGAGGGGATGATGCCCATGTTTTCCTACTCTGAGGTCTCATTCAGGATCTCTGGGCAGCACAGAGGGGCTGAGGTGGTGCAGTGTGTTTCTGAGCTCATGGGTGTTTGTTTGGCTGTTTGGGATCTTGGTTATCTCAGCATGGTTGAATGAACATAATGGTTTAGTTAGGGTGGTTTAGACTGACTGAATAGGTAGAGCTTAATACAAATCTGATTGAACAAGTTCTTGTATTTGAATAGCTATCAAGCCTCATATCCCTGCTTTTCAAACACCTACTGTCTTTTTCAAGAATTAACTACTTTTTCTAACAGGGTTGGCAGGTAGATCCACAAAGACAATTATTAAAGGAGATTGAGGAAGGGATATAGGGTACATAAGAGCCTGAGAATGATGACAGTCCTGTTTTCACACTGCTCATTCTCAGCAGGACCTGCCTTCTGATTCTTGTTCTTTCTGCAGGTTCAGTGCTGGTCATTAAAACAGATCAGTAGGAACATGTGTCTTTGGGATTAAGATCACAGCCAGAACACTGAGACCGTGGAGACAGGTTGATCACAGAGGCTTTGTGGTAGAAAGAGATGACTCTGAGATCATACACAGCAGTTTTGTAAGGACCTGCAGTGCCACACTTAAACTGCAGCCTCTGCTGTGTTGGGAGACCTTCCGGAGCAGACAGAGCCTATGGCTGGCTACAGTGCCAGCCCTCCAGATCTGCCCCAGCAGAAGGCAGGGGGAGCAAGCTGTGTGCATGGTCTGCTCCAGCAGTGCTGCATGTTTCGAGTGCCTTTAGCAATGCCACGTGTGTGCCAAGCCCTGGGAGTGTGCTGGGCTGGTTTGCCACTCAGGTGAGGGCATGGAGTTGTGTGCTTGGTGCCTCCCATTTAGCTGCCTTGACCAAAACCTAGGATGCATCTTATTTTTGGGTGGTGAAAACATACTTGCAGTTCTGGTTCACGCTGAAGTTCTCGCAAAGGCAGCCTGGTAACGGAGCCCTTTGCTGGTAGTTCAGGGAGAGCTGTCCTGGCTTCGACCAGCTGAAGGTCCCATCACCTTTTGCTTGGGCCAGAATAGCAAGCAGCTCTTACCTACCGCTCCCACCCCTTAAAAATACTTTGCACACTCACTGAATTTTGTGCTGTTTCTAGAAATAGAGAGTAGCACGTAGGAGCTGAAGGAACCTGCCCCAGCTTATAACAGGTTATTGTTAGCAGTGAGTAGGAGTGGAGTCTGGCTCTGACGATAGCTCCCACTTCTGTCTATTGTCATGTCTGTGCAGGCAGCAGCTCCAAAAGACATAAAACTGGGAGGAAGAAAGACACCTCCTTTCTCCCTGGGAAAGGCTGTAATAATAGGAAACACCAGGCTTGAAGACTTTACATTGAAATTTATTATGTGTATAAATTATACAACAAGACAAGAATGACACTGTATCTTCAACAACCATCTTCTGCTTTTCAAAAACCAAAAATGATTTGAAACAGAATTAACAAAGACCAACTGGTGTCATATAAAACCGTTTGTAACTCACAGGAGCCATTGTGGCTCTACAGAGAAAGTGATCACAGTATTATCTAGCAGTGTAAAAACATTGAGCAAACAGAGCTCCAAGGAGCTGTGTATTTCTGAGGAAAGACAGATGTCAAAGCTGTGTTTCTGACCCTACAGGATTTTTGTAGGCATTCTGTAAAGCAATGACAATTCTTGGCCATTGTTTTTATCCTTTTCTACCCTTGGTTTTTGGTGATAAAGTTAGTCTCTGGGAAGAGCTTACACCAAGCACAGGAGAGACTTTGCCTGAACTCCCTTACAGCACTTTGATTTCTGGGGAGAAAAGTCTCCTAGTGTTAGTGGCAGAACCAAGATCAAGTACCCAGTCAGGGGTAATTTCTCTCACAAGGACTGGGGAAGGTGGATTAGTTCAGGACGAGGACAGTCACAAGAGGAGGTGAAGGTCCTGCTTTTTCACATGGCAAATAAGCCCACGGCAACTGTCATGGCGAGGAAGCTGAGCGCCAGCACCCACCGCACCAGGGAAGTGGTGGGCGTTTTGTCTGTGTTTCTCATCTTTGTCCTCTCACTTCCTTTCTCATGTGCTGTACCTAGATCAAATAGGGAGAAAAAGAGAATAAAGACAAGTGAGAAGAGGTTGAGGCAAGAAGCTGCTAACGTGCCATGCTTGCTCTTCCCAGGGCCAGAGCAGAACCTGCTGGGGTCATCCAGGGAAGAAGGAGGAAGCCCAGAGCCCAGCTGGGCTGGGAGAAGCAGGGGCAGCAGGTTCTGCTCTCCTGGTGAAGAAGCGAAGCAGCAGACTTGACCTGAGAATCACAAAGGCTCACAACCCCTTTGCCTTTACATGAGCACCAGCCTCTTCCCTTGTCTCCTTACAGGCACTGTCCAGTTCCATCAAACCCCTCATGTGTGCAGAAGACAGACAAATACTTAAGCCAGAATTTTAAAAGGCATTTTGTCTCTTCTCATTGATTTAACTAGTTAGGCATCTAATGACCTTAAACAGTCTTCAGCAGTCCAAGCAATTTTGCCAGTATAATTTCAAGATAGGATTCTTCATCCAACACCAAACCTTTTTGAAAATCTTACTTGTATTCGTGTATTGGGAAACGAATGGCAAAGTTTCACAGATAATTTTTAATGCCTTTCCCACAGAAGTGCAAGGCAAGGTTTTCTTTTCATTCTTTGCCATGGGAAAACTAAAAAAATCTCCATTTTAATTTTAGAATGGATAGGTCCTGAGGATTTTTTAATTTGAATTGCTCATCATCATGGAAACCAGTCTCTGTAAACGTCTGAGCTCATTCCTCAGGTCAGGTACAAGCCTGACTTACAAGCTGATTACATTCCACTGTCCAGAACAGTGCTCCCTATAAACCCAGCACACACCCTCGAGTGTTTTCAATAAATACTTCTGGAAAGCAGGAAAATGATCAGAGGGAGATATAGTCCAAAAGCACATGCTGCTGTATGGGACTGTGTGTCCAGAAGAACCTTCTGTCAGCATCACAGCACCGTCTGCTGTGCCCAAAATTGATGCCTTGGCTTTTGTGAAATCTAGGTCAGTTTTCCCTATGGTGAATGACCCTTACATTTGCTAAAGTCCAAGAGGTGGAGAGAGGAGTCTCTTTTTGTAAAGCTTCCTCACTGACACTCTTTCTGGAGAGCCCACATGTGTTACCCTTGCTCTGTCATGTTCAGAAGAAGCTTTGCACACACCAGTGCTTCTCCCTGCACTCTCTGCTGATGGCTGGAGAAGAGATGGGGCAAGCACCTTATGCTCATTTCCCAGTGGCTTTTACAAACAAGGACAAAGGAAGGGAGGAGAAGGAAACGAAGGAGCAATGTGAAACACCTGCCCTTAGAAGTGTCTTACCATGCTCGTGTGTTTTGTTGATGTTCCGTGTGCGAAGAAACGCTGCCTTTGGCTGCCCATTCTCCTGGCCCTTGGACACCAGCTCCTGCAGCGCCTCAAACACCTGAGAAGAGGAAACACTGTCGCATTATGCGGCCTCCTCTTGTTCTTTCCCTGGACCCCTTGCCCCTTTCCCAGAGGCACTTTAGGAACTAGAGGAAGACATAAGGCTTAAATCCGAGTCTCCTGGCACATTTTGCAAAAAACAAAAGCTGCCTGTGGGGTCAAGAAGAGGTCTTTCAAACTCCTTGTTCATTTTACAAGTTCTTGCTGAAGCTTTCATCTAAGGAGAAGACTATTGCCCATCTTCTGATAGGAGGAAAGCAAGGTACCTGTGCACCTAGTCAATTCCTCAGAGGACCTGTGGAATTTTACCACAGAGCTAGGACAGACAGACGGTAATCCCCACTCTGAGTATTAGCCCTCATTCGTATCTGAGTAGTGGCACATGGAAGAGACTGGATTCAAACACTAAGGGAGGGAGAAGAGCTTTTCAGAGACCATTGTTTTACTTGTCTCCCAGGCTGGACAAGCGTAGCCATCCAACTCTGACTGGCTCGCCCTAATCCACAACTTCCCATAAGTTCCCCAGCAGAAATACTGGCTTTGCATTTCCCCTGTAGCTGTTTTCTTTTTGAGAGAGGGTGTGGGCTGGCTGGGCTGGCTGGTTGTTGCTCACCTGTATATTTAACAGGAATGCTTTCTTGGCCTCCTCCATGACTCTTTTCTTAGTGGCAACGTCCATCTCTAGAGCATTCATGCGGGAGCGATAGAGCTGCTTGAACTTGGTGGCATTGGAGACCCCATCAAAGGTGAAAAAAGCCAGCCCTTCTCCAGTGCTGGGCAGCTGGAGGGCCTTTTGGGCAATTTTCTTCAGCACCTGCCCCCCAGACAGGTCTCCCAAATACCGAGTGTAGGCATGGGCCACCAGGAGCTCTGGCTCATTCTTGCCTACATAGTGGAGCCTCTCAACATATTTCTGAGTAGCCTCAGGACATGGGATCTCTTCCCTCCAGTTTCTGCCATAGAAGTACTTCAAGTCTTCCTCCAGGGCAGCTTTCCTGTGCAGCTCCGTTGGAAAATACACAGGGGCATAAACTGGATTGCTCTTGTTGCGCTCAATCTCTTCCTCCAGAGCAGAGTAGATGAAGTACAGGGATGCTGTAACCAGCTGAAAGAGAAGAAAGAGGATAAGCTACAGGTGCATCTGTTTGTCTTTTTCGTGTCTGTGGGACAAATCGTACTAACAAGAAAGATACTCGTGGGCACACCCAGTATGAGTCACGCACATCTGTGCTGTTGCAGATTTCCCATGTGGAAAACAGAGTTGCAAGGTGCAGGGAGACACTGTTTAGCCCTTCCCATTCTGCTTGAGGCAGCAATCAGGTAAGCCCTTTCCAGCAGGTATTGGTCTTACTCTCTCCTAAAGTCACTGTCTTGCCTTCAAGTTAAAGCCTTGCAGCTTAATGTCATGTAAACTGGAGCCCTGCTTAAGCATTCCTGGTCTATTCTCATTCCCTCAGTCAATAGAGAGGGTATTCCCAAAGGTATCCTTTCTGGTACATTGTTCAAATTTGAATGCTCCAAACTGTGGCTTCCTTTGCAGGGCCTTGTGAGACGATGACACACCCCGTTTATTTTTCACCATATTCATCCTGTGGCGTCCCACCATCCTGGGAACTGAGGCACCCCCACTCTGCTCCTTCAGGCATGCAAGTGGGGTTGCCCCCTTGGTGTCCCCAGGGAGACAAGATAAAAGGGAGCTGGAAGCACAGCCTGCCTCTGAAAGATGCCTTTGTGAAGGAGCGCTGTGAGGCTGTGTTCT
This sequence comes from Climacteris rufus, assembly GCA_013398175.1. NCBI lineage: Eukaryota > Metazoa > Chordata > Aves > Passeriformes > Climacteridae > Climacteris > Climacteris rufus. The sequence continues at coordinate 908,943 of VZRZ01007688.1, forward strand.
CCCCTCTGTTTTGAAACCATTGTTATTGTTGTTTTTCTCAGCTTATGTGATACTTTCTTCTATCTGCCAGCTTTTCCACGTGGTCTAAGACAATATAGCTCTGTTCTTTCCTTCCCCAGGCATTCTGTTTTCAGTGGCTGTTGCACCTACACCACCCCTTCCTTACACTGGGATCCCTTGTGAGCAGCAAAGGGTAAAAGATGAAGGTATTGCAGTACAAGTGAGTCAGGTTTGGGTAGAGGGGATTGTGCTGCTCACAGGAGAGAAAGTAGTTGACTTTCTCACAGAGCAGTCAGTTCTGCAGTGAGAGAGTTGCTTTTTCAACTTTTCCCCACTGTGCCAGCAAATAGGACTTTGATAAGCACACAGGAAGTGACTGGTTGTGGAAACAAATATCCACCATCTGGAGAGTCACATAGCAGGGCAGATATATAGGTCTGCCAAGAGAGTAAACAAAACCAGAGTTTTTTTAAACAATAACCTGTTACCCAGCTTACTGAAAGAGAAACAAAGTATAGGGACATTGCCTAACAAATTAAGCAAAAATATAGCTCAACTGATTGTTTTCAGAGGCAGGTAGTGGTTTAATGAGAAACATGGCCTTTGAAAACTGTTGTTAATTTTTAAAATCCATGTCCCATCTCATCCCCCTAACAGTATTTAAATATCTTCTAAGAAACAAAGGTGTATTCTTGAAGGTCTGACTTTTTACACTGTTGCCTGTCTCAAAGTTCACTCCCTAACCAATGTCGGATTTCTAATAGCAGGAAGTCAGCACCTGAGATTGAATTTATGCTTGACTAAGTATTCTGAATGTCACCTGTCAGAAATAAGTAGTCTCTTTCCAACTTTTGTGGATTTGTTTGCCAAGGAACAATTCAACAACAAAGTAATTAAGCCCCAGGTTGAATCGGTAGCTGTTATTTGCAAGCCCATGCGTCACATCCTATAGCCTCTCAGGAATTTCTGGCCCAGGTGTTTGCTTTGGTTTTGCTCATGGCTTTGTTACGTGGCTCAGATCCCAGGAATTGTATCTAGCCAGGTTAGGCTAATATGTGGAAATGTTTCTCTTTTATCTTGAGAAAAGCAACAGGCTCCTGCTTGTTAGCAGCAGACAAGGATTGCTCAAACTCAGTCTGCTTTTGAGTTATTGTTCATGATCTCAGCTCTGGTATAACTCAAGCGACAATGCAAAGTTCAGTGCCAGCAATGATCCCACATCCTCACTTTCTCACCATCCCATCATTATTTCCAGCTGCAGCTGCCTAGTGTATTGTAAATATAGTATTCCCCCTCTTTTTGCCATTCCAGCTGTTCAAGTATCTGAACATAGTTCTATCTCCATTAACTATCATTGCCAAAAATTAACATGGAGGCATTTAAGAAGAAAGAGAAAAGCAGCTGCATTAGTCCCATCAACCTGTCTTTTTTCTCCTGTTTCAGCTTGGCTGCCCACCCTCATAGGCACAGTCCTGCCCCACCTTCTGCAAGAGGAGCCAGTAAGATCTCAGGGTGCTGGAGTTTGATGAAAAGCATGTTTTTCATAGGAGATGCTGATACCAGACAGCTGTACTGTCCCCATCCCCCTTACCTGTACCAGCCCCATCCTACCCCCTTTAGTCCCCACGCAGCCCATCTGGTCTAACTGGTGAGGAAGTCCCACCCCCAAGCAATGCTGCTATGAACTACCTTAAACTCCTGGAGTGACACCTGCCCCTTCTGGAAATTCCTCATGAACGGTGTGTTCTCTGCCTGCTCGTGCACCTCCTTGGTAGCTTCCTTCAACAGTTCTGACAGGTCCGTGGACATTCTGGGTAAGAACAATAAAACAGGTATTAGTGCTGTCTCTCTCCTCTGACATCTTAGCTCTCTAGGACAAAAAGGGGAGCCTGGGATGGCAGAAAAGGGAACGGCGCATTCCCGAGAGCTGTGGATGGGAATCAGAGAACACCAGCTTTCCAAACGCTGTCCCGAGCAAGGAAGACTGACAGACTTCATCCAGAGGTGAAAGCAGCAGCATGCCTTTCCCTGCAGAGCAGGAACAGGAACAGGAACAGCATGCCTAAAAGCAAGGGGAGAAACACGATATTCTTCTGGCAAAACGCTTCCCTCTCGTTCCCGTCCCGCTCTCACCTTTCGGAGCTGTGTGTCTGCGAGGTTTCCATGTTTCTCCACTGCTTCCCTGCTACTGCTCGTGCTTTCCTCCTTCCTTTCTGCTCCCAGGACAGTGAAGCTCTGAGCTGGGCAGCCTGACTCCCACATCCAGCTTTATACTGCCAGGCCACGTGAGCAGCAAACCGCTGACCTCAGTGTGAGTACAAACTTCTTGCAACACAACAGCACTTCCCTTCCGAGTCTGGCTGTCACCCCTCCTGGCCCGCAGCCCCGAGGAACCAGAAGGAAGTCACCTGATGCATCTTGATAACTAAGCACAAACAAGAGGATGTCCAGCAACTTCTGCTTCAAGGGTGCCTGGCTCTGTAACCCTTGCAGTGCCTTGCCTTTGGGTACTGCAGGGGGTGCTCATTGTGCTCTTTGTGCTGGGGACAGTGGGGTTGGACAAGGAGGGTGGATATTGAGGGCTGGTGCCTGGGGCAGGGAGGGCAGCCTCCTCACCCTACACCCCAGTCTGTGTCCCCTGCACCTTGCCTGGAGAGCTAATCCAGCACCCACCCTCACCTGCTCCAGCACAGCTCAGGTATAAACATCTCGTTTCCCATGGCTGACCACATCTTCAGAGAGCCTTTCAGATAACACAGTGCTTGTGGGCCATGGGATGGGAAGCTCAGCAGCTCAGGTTGGGAGCACACACCCCTTACAGAAAGGGAGCACAGCAGGGACCCCAGGGTATGAACCAGCCGTGGGCAATCTGGCTGCTGTGGCACCTGTATGCACCAGCTCTGGTCTGCAGGTGTCAGAACTGCCCTCGTGTGCTTCCCGTTGCCCTTGGCGCTGGGCAGTGCACCCTGTCACTTTGCGTAGAGCCACCACAAGGTGTGCCAGCCCTCATGCACTGCGAAATCCACTCCATGCTCTCTTGCACCTGGAAACAATGGCATCTAATTTGTTTGACAACTGGGTCCTGTTGTCACCACAGCAGCGTGCAGGGCAATTTAGGAAAATAGCAGTCCATCTCCTAGATACCCAGAAGGCTGGGGTAGCTGAAAAAGTGTCACACAAGACTTGGGGGAAACTGAGGAAGTCTGCAGGGACTTTCAAAGGCAAATAATTTCTCTGATTTAAGAAAAGAGTTGGACATGGTGCTTCTGCCAGTTGCTGTTCCTCTGCTGTTTTTTTTCCTAATAAAGTGGTCAATGAAGCAGCCAACAGATGAAGCTGGGCCTTTCTTTCCCACCTGTAGCTATGCTGGAAGCTAGGCTAGGAGGAACAAGTGATACACTGGCTGCTTGTACTTTGGAAAAGCACACATTTGTGCTCAACCCAAAAGAGCAGGGGCACTTAGAGCCACCATTCCCCTGCTGCTGTGGGTGTGAGGAAGTCCTTGGTACAGTCGTGCAGGAGGTGGTGGAGAGGCAGAGCCTGGGGTGGAAGGAGAAGCACTGTGGCATCTGCTGTCCTTCTGCAGCCAGTCCCCTCTGTGCATGCTGCCATCCAAGCCAGCACCTTGCCTGTCTCCCTGTCACTGCACCCACACCAGCCCCAGCAGAGTTGGGGACTGTGGGTTATAAAGCTGTTCTGGAAAAAATATGCTTGCATGCTTCTTTTTTTGACTCCAGCACACATCTGGTGTGCAGTGTTCAGGAAGGATTACTCAGCGTTTCCATCCTGACTCAGCCAGACTTTTCCCGTCTTGCTTTTGTCTTTTAAAGCAACAGTGCACGCTGGCAAAAGCTGATGCATTCCACTCTTACCCCTGTCCTGCTGGCTTGCTTGCTTTTCTGTAAGGTAAAATAAATGTACCAGGATATCTGAGTCTTCAAAGCAAGTGTGACAGAGAGCTAACATCTCCTGAGAGAGGGCTCTTGTGCTGAGTCCATGTGTAGAGCATGGAGCAGCATGGCCAGGCCCTCCTGGAAACACTGATACCGGTTTGCCACAGGGATAGTCCCAAAATGAATGTTCCCCTCTGGCATAAAACTCCTTACAGCTCTCATTTTCTGTCATTTTCAGTGAGTCTTATTCTGACATGGGAAGCTGGAGCACAAATTGAACCTGTAGTTCTAGTGGAGGGAAGTAGGAAATATATGAAAATTATATGAGAATAAGAATTATATTATGAGAGCATATTATTCATTTTATGAAATAATATTAAAAATATCCAACCCTCAAGCCCTGTGCCTCCTTTCACCTGCAGCTCTGGCAATGCACACAGTTCTGTCCCAAGGACTTTCTGGGTGCTTTCAGGCCAATGTTTTTGTCCCCAGCTTGCCTACCTGCCTTCTTCCAAGAAGCTGCATGCTTGAAGGCCCTAGGTAGGATGTATCCAAAAGTCCTTCTCCCTTTCATCCAGGAATGTGATAGATGTGAATGAGACTGAGGGGAAGAAAGAGAGGATGTCTAGTCATGTTGTTACCATTCCAGGTAGGTTTTCTGTCGTGTAACCATAATGACCCAGGACATGGAACAGTACCTCCTCTGAGTCCTGGGACTTTACCTTCCCCTGGGGTGGTCACAAGAACTGCAGCTCACCTCTGCCAGGAGATTTGCAAACGTGCAGACAAGCAAGCCATGCTCCCTAAGTGATTCATGCTGTCTGATATCTTGCTGATTTGGGTTTCTTGGGGTGGAGCAGCTGTGAGACTGAGGCCAGCTCTCTGGAAAGGCCGCAACACCCTGCAGCAAGACAGAAGGAGAACTGAAAGTGGGGTGTCATCTTATTTGCAGTTGCTGGCCTGGAGCATTTCTGACCCTATGCAGTGCTCTGCAGCGAGGGCCTGATTTGCTTCTGCTGTGCTGCTGCTTTGTGGTGGGGGGAAGGTCAGTGACACTGAGTGGTCCAGTGAGCCATCAGGGATTTGTCAGGGACCATCTCTTCCTCAAAGAGAACTTTGGAAGTCAACACTTGAGAGCTATGAAAGGGGAAGAAGGTGTGTGCTTTTAGTGGAAGGAACAAGCTGGCTCCCAGAGCATAGTGGTCCATGGGAATTCAGAGCATCCTGCATACAGGTCACTAGGAAATTTTGCTTGAATATCACTTAAGTGTCAGAGCTGAGGTCTCCACCGTGCCTGCCAGAAATCATCTCCTACTTTTCCAGTGGTGCCAGAGCTACTTACTGCGAAGGCACCAGCAAAACTTCCCAGGGGATTTCTAGCCAAGATGAATAAAGTAGCCTCAGGCAAGATATTTGTAAAAGTTTCTGCTGAGCTGAAAAGCCTATGTCTGTACATACCAGTCCTTGAGAAAATGCTTAGTCATGAGATGGCAGATGAATGGTTAAAAAAGTTTAAGAAGTCAGTGTTTCCATCTGGAATAGGGAAGTGGGGAATTTTCTCCTCTTTGTACATTAACAGCTTGTTTTGCCAGTAGATTTATGGCCAGAAATGTCTAGTTACACAGGCAGTCACAGGATGCAAAGTCAGCTCTCCGGAGTCCCTTGTGGGCAGCTCTGTTCCACGCTGGCCTCTGGCAGGCAGCTCCCAGCAGCCCAGCTCAGCTCGGCTTGGCTTCCGTGGGGAAAACCGGCCTTTGCCAGCTCGGAGGGCCTAATGGGCTTTCTCAAACCGTGACACAGCAAAATGCAGCTGCCTGGTTTGCACTCGGAAAAGGTGACTCAGTAACCAGGATTTGCTGTGTAATGGTAGGGGAAAAAAAGTGTTATCATAACTGCTTAAAAGGACTTGCTGGAGAAGGGTGTCAGTGCCTGAGTATACAGGGATAATCTATGTGTTAATTTGTGTTTACCAAAGGGAGATTGCTTGTTCCAGCCCTGCCCTGGCAGCGCTGACTGAGCTCACTGCTCTCGGCATCCCAAAATGCCAGTCTAGATCAAAGATACAGGTGGAAAAAAAAGGAGGTCAAGAGTCCAATGCACTGGAAATCCCTATGGAGAGCTCAGGCAGTGCAGCTGTCCATGGGACTGGCACTGCTGGTACCTTTGGAGGGTCCTATAAACAGCATGGATGTGCTAGGCAAACACCACACACAGGAACCCTGGAAAGTGATGTGGTGGGAGATGGAGGCACGGGCAGATTTCTCAGGGTAAATGAACCAGCATGACAAACATTGGAAGGACAGATTACAAGACATATTTTTATAGATGTATGGGTATATGTGTGCTGCCGCACGTTGGTGTCTCCAGCACATGGCTATGAGCAAGGGGAGAACCTGGGCTGTCTGGAAACAGCATGGGGAAAAGGAGGGAGAACAGAGCAAGGCATGTGCCTGAACAGATTTAGGCAGCGACATAAAGCATGCAGCAAATGCCCAGGCTAGGGGTACACTGGGCTGAAATTTTGGAGGAGGGTGCATAGAGCCCTAGAGTCTTGGTGGTCATGGGGATCAATCCTGTGCCCAGCTGGGAGCTGCTTTGGGAGCCAAAAGGAGGTGTGGAAGGGAGAAGGGCAGAGTTAGCAAGTAAAAATCGCATTGTGCAAATCTTTCAGTCAGTGCCGCAGCCTCCTTTGTTTCAGTGCTACAACCGTGGAAAACAAAGTGTGCCCTGACTGTGAGACAGAACAAACTGTGAAGCTTTGGACTGGAAGAATCACACGTATGCAACAAGGAGGAACTTGTACCACACTGCTCACATCCCTTTCTCAGGAGAGGGAGGAAATGGGGCTGGGAGCCAAGTTTTGCACAGAAAGTGAGACCCAAACACCCAGGCCCCGCAAGGCTTCCAAACGACCCCTGCACGGTTCCCTGGTTCCTGTGTCCCTCCAGGGTACAGGAGACTTGCCAGGCCGCAGGAAGGGGCTGTTTCTGGAGACTTCTCCAGTTGTCCGGAGCAGCGGGCCCAGGGCCAGGAGCAGCAGCTGCAGTCTCGGGGCGGCGCAGGGAGCGCCCTGCCACAAACACGTGTGTGCTGCTCCGCCGTGACTCAGCAAAAGCCCCTCGGCACAGCCTTTACTCAGCAATCCCCGCGGCCCGGCCTGACCCTGACTCAGCAGGACGCCCACGCTGGGGAAAGGGTGACTCAGCACCAGCGGGAGGCGGCTGCGGGTGCGGGGGCTCCTGCGAGACGGGGAGTGCGGGCATCACTCGCTGCCACAGAGTGTTCCCCTCCTGCCTGCCCTTCCCAGAGCCGCACTGGCTGGGCTGGGACAGGCTGGAAAAGCTGGTGTCCCGGCTGGGAAAGCTGCACCCCTCTCTGCCCTGGCGACGTGGAGGATGATGTGGCCATCTGCCCTGGGAGCGGGACAGTCCCTGCTCCACGCGGGGGGAATCAAGGCATGAGAACACTGTTCTCTGGGATGCCGGTGGGTACCCGGCTTTTGCCACCAGCAAACCCAGGACAATGTGTGGGAATGAATTCATTTTAGAGACTGGCATTCAGGATGTGCCAAATTTAAGTGACTTACTCAAGGCCACATAGGGTGTCTGTGACACAGCCTGTGTCCCCTCCTTCCCCCTAACTTGTCCTTCACTCCTTACTAGGGATTGCTCCAGGGCAGGCAGGCAGGACTGCTACAGACCGAGCTACTGTCTGTTTTGAGAGGGTGACACCTACATGCTGACAAGAAGAAAAAAGACAAAGAAGGGTTAGAAAGGGCAGATATTTCTTCAACGTCCTTATTTTAGGGACAGAGTGGGCTCCTGGATGGATCTTACAATCTGTAGCGACTATGGCAAAAGAGCCAGAACATCCGGTGTTGTGGAGAGGCCTTCCCTAGCATGCCAGGCTCTGAGGAGTCAGGGCTTCTGTCTCTGTGTGGCAGAGATGCCCTGCTTGGCACAGCAGGACCTCGGGCCGTGGCGGCAGCTCTTTAGCTAAATAATCATTAACAAGAACACCGAGGCTACGTGGGGTTTGAATGGAAGTCTTCAGCTGCCGGGTGTGGTCCGGCAGAGGCCGAGAGGGACCAAAGGTGCTTGGGCACAGAGACCAAAGGTGCCTGGCGTGGCGTGAGCCACCCCCTCACTGCCCTGCTGGAGCTGCTGGTTCAAGGTGTGCATCTCTGCACAAAACATATCCCTGCTCAGGGGCAGCAGGGACGTGCAGAGGGGCACTGCTGGCAGATCACCCACACCCTGGCTTTTTAATTTTCTTTTTCTTTTAGTCATATTTGGACTAAAACTCTGCGAAAGAGCTCCGAGAAATTGGCACCTATCTCCCACTGAGACTGGTCTGGTATTTAAGCTCTTTTTTTTTTTGGTCAAGGAGCTAAAAATACCACTGAAGTGCCTCACAGCAACTTTTCTAAACACAGATTTTCCTACCACTCTGTGCTGGTGAAAGAGACTCCCCTAAAGCTGCAGGAAATCCATGTCCTTGCCTCACCCCACCATGAAATTTGCTTTGTGCCTGATCCACGCTTTTCTGCTGAGATTGGCCAGGAAAGCACAGTGCCTGGTTAGTGGCACATGCAGCTTTTCTGAGCTGTGGGGGAATTCCTGACCCCCTGAGAAAATCCCTGCTGCAGAGACGCTCTCCCTGGGGGTCTCTTTGCCAGGGCTGAGCCCCCAACCTCACTGTTGCACAGTGAAAAACCCCTGCACACCCCAGCCAGGGACTCCTGGGGAGGACCAATGTCCAGCCCTGCAGGAAGGTTGCTGGAGACAGCACTGCAGCAAATTTGTGCTCATGGGGAGTTATCCTGTCAATGACCACCTCCATCCCCTCGCTCCTGAGCACTGGGGCACTTACTTTTCCTCTCATTTGTATATACATTTTCCTATCCTCCCTCCTTTTTTTTTTTCCCTCTTTCATCTCTTCTTGTGCTTCTATTTGCTTATGCCCCCTACACAGATAAAAATGAGTTACCTACAGAAATGTTTTTCTTCCTCTCTGCTACCCACTGGGTTCCCACCACACATCCCTTCCCAACATCTTCATCCACCCTTAGCAGCACCAGCACCTGAGGAAAGGGGAAGTGGCTTTATTCTCATTTTGTGAAGGTAAGGAGAATTTTGTTATTCAAAATAAGCTTTGAGGAAGTTTTGGCATGGCAAAGCAACATGAAAGTCCTGTGGAATGGAGAACAGTCTTCCCAGTTTACTGGCTCAGGACACTTCTGTGCTAACTTGTGAGACAGTGCTGTGGGAAATCAGGAGATATTTTTGTTACCACCCTTTGAAAAAAAAACATATACTATTTGGAGGTTAGTGGTTGGTAAAGAGAAGCATGTAATTTTTTGCCTCTGTGAATGTGATACTGGCATGCCAAGTATCACAATACCCAAACATCATGGAAATTCTCATTAACTTTCAGCATATATTTATATTTGGTATTTAGAGATGTGGAGCACCTCTGACCCAGTACAAGGAAGTTGCGTCTTTCTTCATCTGGTGTAGCAACAGCTGTTCTGGGTCATGCAAAATATCTGTCCAGGTCAAGATCCCGTCCCCCGTGTGGTTATTAATGGATGCTTAGGCAGAGCACCAGCACTCCTTCCCGTCCTGCATGCAATCTCAGTGTGCGAAAGCCTGTTCTGGAGTGGTCCCTTGCGAGGCTGCACAGAGCTGGTGGCTGCAGCATCATATTAGAATAAGGAAAAACTTCGTTTTGTTTTTATTCTCGGGGGTGGCAGAGCCTGCTAAGCGGGTCGCTGCGGAGGGAGGGGTTGTCCTCCGCAGTCGGGAAGCCCGGGCTGGTGTGTGAGGGACCACAGCCATCTGGTGGTCAGACAGAGCGAGCTGTTGTTTTTTAAATAGCAACATTAGAAAACTCTTTTAGAAAGGGAAAGGCGTTTAAAAGAATTCCTGACAGCGCAGTCATTTTATTTTTTCGAAATCATGAAGCAGTTTTTGCCAGTGCAAAGTGCCCAGCCTCTACTTAAAATGATCCCTTGCAGAACTAGCAGGTTTTTTTTCCCCCAAGTTTGTCCTGAAAAGAAACCTTGGAAATTTTTTCAAGCTATTACTGGTATAACCTATAATAAGTACGACAGTACTAATTTGGAATTTTTCCATGGGCCTTCATCCCCATTATTTGTATTTTCAGTGACTTGAAAAAAAGATACATCATTCCTGTCGGATAAATCTCTGCACTGGAAGGCCTGCAGTGAAAAGCACAGTTACTGTGACTGGCTGCACAGTGGGGAGGGCACGGGCTCACCCAGGGGGCCACAAGCAGCACTCTGAATTTTCACCTGTTGGCCATCGATTCAAACTGACCTCACTTGGCAGACACCAAAAAACTTTCCATCTGTTTGCCCCTTGACAAAAATAGTGGCGATGCAATTCTTCTGCACTCAAGTCTTCCTTGGGGACGGTTCCCTCTTGGCTCTGCCAGGCCCTGTGCTGGCTGTCTGGGGAGTTAAAAACAAGGTGAGGGTGAAGATGGGGTCTTTATCCTGAGGTGGGCTCAGGGCATCCCACAGGCAGTAAGGAGGAGTTTGAACTCTCCATACTTGGGAGTCTTCATTTCTCTTTTCAGGGAAGCTGCAGGCAGTGCTCTGAGGGAGCTGGAAGCACTGAGAACTTCAAGTGCCAGCTGAGGCAGGAACCAGTGTTAGAGCATCACTATGTGAATAGGCCAGTGCCCTGCACAAATGCTGACTGGGCACCAGAAGCCCTTCCTTCCCAGCAGAGCCAGGCAGCCTGAGTGCAAGCACTGGCCAGAGGGTTTGGGCATCAGGCCCCTGGCTTGTTCTGGAGGCCCTTCTGGCCCCCCAGTTACAAAACCCACCCGCCTGCGCTCCATCATGCCCCTGCTTTTGCTTCGTCTCCTGCAGGTGCTCCAGTGGGGGAAGCTCAGCCATTTGGCTCTTTTGCCTTTCTTCAGATGACACATTCAAATCCATTAACTTCCTTTTAAGAATCCTTCTCACAGCTCTCACTCAGCTGTGAGTGATGGATCCCTGGAGGGATGGCATAGGGACAACCGAGGATGTCCTCTGGATACTAGAGGGCCCTTTAGTGGCAACTGTATTTCTTGCATGTCTTTATAAATGACTTATGGGCTGCAAGGTGGGTGTTCAGATCTGGTCACAAGGCAGAGAGGCAAAGGAGAGGAGGTAGCTTGCTCTCCTGCTATTTTGAGATGGGCCCTAGCCACATCCCCACGAGAATGTGGCAAAAAGCAGGAAGCACCTGCCTTGGCTCCCAGCACCCTCATCTCCCATGCTGTTCTCCTCTCAGCACCACAGTGCCCTTGCCTTTTCACGGAGAGCAAATGTGGCTGCATGGTTTCATCCATCTTCTCCCCCAGCATCCTCCCCTCCCCCTGCCAGCACTGACAGCGCACACCATCTCTTCAAGGGAGGCTCAAGTCTTTGCTCCTTTAATGTGCAGTAAAAAAAGACAACTCTCCCACACTCAACAAGAAATCCCACGAGCAGGAGCCCTGAGCTTGGCACCCTCCTCCCTGGCTCTCATTTACAAGTGGGCAGCGTGTACTCTGAAGGGTTTTTCCCCCCATGTGCAGAGGAGCTCCTGGCTGCTGCAGGGCTGCTTTGCTGGCATGAGATGACTGATGTCTCGCTTCCCCTTGTGCTCACCAGCTGAACAAGCTTCTGCAGCAACAGCATGTTCCCACTGGTGTAGCAGTGCCGATGGAAGGGCCTCCTGCTTTAGAGGGACGCAGTTCTGTGACCCCAACACACACAGCCTCCCCAAGGGAGTCTGTAGCATTGGCCTGGCTCACAGAGACTCCCCACACCACCGCACAATGGTGGAAAGCATCAGTGGAAGTGAGAGAGGGAGGTAGGATCACACCGGGAGAAAAGTATGATAATGGGAGAATTAAATTAACTGCAAATAGTTTGCTGAAGGCACACCCTACCCCATGGGCGATAGCCCCTTCAGCCTGGGGTACCGCTTGCAGTCCTGTGTGCTGCCAAAGGCTTGAGCAACTGGCTGTCATTCAATGGAAACATCTGGGCTGTGGGTAGGATTCTGGATAAACTGATAGGGAAAGGGAGGCAAGGAAGAGAAGGGATTGTGAGTGGGAAGGTGTTGCATACCACAAGCACTTGTGCAAGAGATATTAGAGCAGCAGGGTCCCTCTACCATTAGTGTTCCTCCTTGGCCACCAGTAATGCTTCACATCCCTGTGCCTTCCAGTCTAACACTGGCAGGCAGAGGGCTGGAGATACATTCTAGGGAAGGGCTGAGGAAAGAGGCAGGCAGGAATGATTTCAGCAGCAGACTGCAGCCTCTCCTGTTTCTTGGGCAAAATCTCTAACTACCTTACTGGAGAGTAGGATGGGGGAACTTCTTCTGGAGCTTCTTCTGCTTTGCCCACACTGTACCAAAAAAGAAAAGCCCACTGAACTCCCACATTCTCTAGCAGCTTTGAAACCCCCCTTCACAAGTCTATTGTGTGATATCCCTAAACACAACAAAGATTATCTGAAGTCTGAAAGCAGCTTAAAAATAAAAACAACTCAAAGGTATAACAGGAAGAGAATGGAGGAAGGGGACAGAGTCCTTCCTCTGCTGGCCCCTGGTTGGAGGCAAGCGAAACAGCACACACAGCCTCTTGCTCCACAGCACACCGGTCCATAGCATTCACAAGGCAAACATAGCATCATCTTCCTTTGCTTGTTTCCGATGATGGCTGGCAGCAGCAGGGGAGACAGACGTCCCTGCCGAGGGGCCGGACAAAGTGGGGAGGCGGTCTGCAACTTTCGCTCGCTCTTCCAGAAATTTGTCAAACTCTAGGGGCAAGAGAAGAGCAGAGCGTTAGCACAGAGGGAGGTTTGGGAAAGAGCCAAGCTACTGCCAGGAACAGTTAAAAAAAGGGCTGGTTGACACATCTTACCTTCGCTGGTGACACCTTTTGCATCCTCTGATTCTCCCTAGAAAAGGAGAAGGCCATGGTTAGAAGGAAGGAGATAAAGGCGTCTCCCAGATGTGCTTATTTGCACATGGAGAGATAGGACAGTGTTCCCCGCAGTTCTGCAGTACAGACATATTGGAGTGTCCCTGAGCCTCAGTTCATCAGCTGTGCCTCCCAGAAGGCTAGTTATACTGTTGTGGCATCCCAGACCCTGTGTCCTTGGCTTTTCCTTCCCTGGTTCCTCCGAGCAGCCTGTGCCACATGTTCAGCAGTGCCACTGATGTTATACACTGCCTGAAGTCCAGCACTGCAGACAACTCCAGCAGGACTGCTGGCTCCAGGAAAGCAGCCCCTCACTTACCACATCAGTAGAAAGCCACTTTTCTATGTCTTCCATGAAATTGGCTTGAGGAACTGGTACCTGGAACAGAAAATAAAAGATGATGAGGCCAAGAAAATAGAGGATGTTCCAGAAAATCCACTATGCAAAAAGAAAGCTCAACCCAGAAGCTCACCCTCTCACTTCACTGTTCAGTCAGCTCAGGCCCTTCCAAATCCAGCCAGTGCCACTGCAAAGCTCTCCCAGCTACCGATGCCACTGCTTACCTGCTTCCTCTGCCCCATCCATGCCCAGACACGCAGTTTCCAGGATACATGTCATTAAAAGCGTCTGTGGTTGGTGGTTGGCTTTGGGGTATTAGGACTGAACCAGACTTTGCATTTTGGTGAGGACTCACTAGGTGGAAGTTGGCTGCTTGTGTTAGGCAGCCAGAGAACAAGAGATGTGCATTTCTCTACACCTCCTCCCTTCTGCTAACCAGTGACAGTCTGATGTCAAAGGTCTGGCAGCACAATAAGGGGGAAAGACACCTGCCAAGAACTGATTCCCTGGTAGGATCATGGAGCACAGCAGGATGTGACATCACACCAAACTACTGAAACAGATCTATCAAAGAGAAAGTAATTTACAATGAAAGTAAATTTTACTTCCAGTAGGGATGAGGCTATCTCAAAAGAATTCATGTCCTTGGTCAATTTAAACAGCAAAGAGACATATTCCTAGTGGACAGAGATAACCTTGAAAGAAACAAAATCTCTATCAAAACCCCAGATCCTTTTCTCCAGTCATGCTCCTGAACAAAGCTGAGCAAGAAGCAGCCCTTGCTAGAAGCTCCACAAGCAGAAGCATGAGAGAGTATTTGTGGGAACTTACTTATTAGTCTTCTAATATGTATAGCTCCCTTGCCCTCAGGGGCACCAAGAAAAAACTCCAAGAAAAAGAGCAACACCTTCGTACTAAAGACAGGCAGATTTCCCCAAACAGGCAACAAGTGCAGATAGTTACCACAGCTGGCAGACGGATGAATGGGAATGCAAGAGGATGTGTGAGATTAGGGAAGTTTCGAAGCAAACTGGCTTTGCCTACCCAGAGAGGAACTCTGTGGGGTAGAAGTGCATTTAAGCCAACTGTACAGCATGTGGGGAAACTTCCCAGAGCAGACATCAGTCTGGACAGTGCCCATTACAGGAAGACAGGCTAACAAGCTTCAGACCTGGATGCTGTCAAAGCCTGTGTGTGCTTGAGGGGATGTAATTTCAGGAATTCCTGCTGTCAAAAACCCAAATTCAACAGCCTGAAAGCTCAATCACTAGCTACAGGAGGAGGCCTTGAACAGGGTAAAAGTCAGAATGTGTTTTCCTTCAAATGAGGCACCTCATGCTAAGGAGGAAAGGCTGCAAGGAGAATGAGTGGCAGCAGCCCTCCTCCAGATGCCATCAACTAGTGCCTCTGCCCCAGACACCCACCCCAAAACAGGACATCCTTTAGCTTGGAGTGGCACGTGCTCTCTTGGCCTCAGAGCTCCTAGGATTTTTTCCTACAGACAGGTACAGTTAAGGAAGGACTGACACACTGCCTGCTGCCTTCCCAACCCTGGTCTCCACTACTGGCCCAGCCCAGGGCTTCTCCATTTCAGTTAGCAGTCTCTGCTGATGTCTGCTATGCATCCTCATGTGCTGTGCCAGTGACACTTCTACTTCAGCAGCCCCAGCCTGCTGGCGCTCCACGACCTCAGATCTCACCATTCCTTGACGCATCATCCACTTTGTCAGCTGGGCTCCATCACTAGAGGCACCAGACTCCCCCTGGATGAGAGAGAGTCTGCATTGCAGAGTGTGAAGGAGAGGGGAGGCAGTGGGTTTAGGGCAGGGAAAAGAACATACTGGTACTGGTGGCCTACTTCTCTGATTGCAGAGAGAAGGCACCTGGGCTTAGAAACTTGCTGAAGAGGAGTAAAACATACATTCCAGTGGAAATTTCCATGTACATATAAGGAGGACATCCTGTAACTGACTGAATCAACCCCAGACTACTTTCCATAGCTTCCCACCTCAGGGGCTTAAAGAATGAGGTATCAGCCCAGGTAAGAAATGCAGGTTGGTGGAGACTGGGAGTTATCATCACTTGACTTTTTCCAAACAGACAGCCCACTTACTGCTCTGGTGAGCAGGAGGTTACTCCCACTCCTGGTGATGCACTAAAAGCTGTCCACTCACCGCTCCCGTGTTCTGCTGCCGGGCATCCAGGGCACCAGCGAGGCCTTTGGTGGCTTGGGGGTCTTCGTACTTTACCCTGGAAGGATGAAGTGAGATAACACACAGGGTGATGAGATGCCCAGCAGTGGAGAGCAGGAACTCCTAAACATATATTCAGTTCTTCTGATTGTACAACTTTTCATCCCTTGTCATTCTGCTCCCAAGAGCTTCTAGAAAGGTGTGCAAAACCCCTATTAAAAGTGTAGCCCACCACAAAACAGAGTAATCTACTCCCTGCAACATCACTGTGGGATACAACAGGACAGCCCTGGCACATTACAGAAGGATGACAAAGACTTGTATGAAAACTAAGACACAGACTTACAGAGCTAGGTGCATCAACCATGACTCTTACCTTCTTTGGGGTTGACTATAAAGAGAGAAAATTAACACAGACTGACCACAATATTACAGATACTTTAGAAAGCATTTAAGCAACAAGCCCCTACATACTCACCTATCTTCACAGACACAAACACAGCTCAAAAACATCTCTTTAACTGATACCACTCAAGAAGTGATGGTGGCAGAGACTCACTGGCGTATGCTACATAGGTAAGACTGGATGATCAGAAGAGCCTACTGTTGCTTCAAGGTCTCCAAATGCACCATTACAGCAAATTCTTTACACACACAGATGCATCTCACCCATAATCTCCCTCATCCCAATTCTATGTCCCCTCTAGGCTGCTACCACACATGATAATGCCACACGTCACCATTTGATCCATGCCGAGTGGGGAAAGCTGTCCATGCTAGGAGAATGAAGCCTTTCACAGAAACTCTCCACAAGTATCCTCTCCAGCTGCTCCCAGGCCCCTTTCCACAGACCCAGCAGACCATCAAGTGGAGCTGTTTTTGTTGGGGGCCAGGGGCTTGGGCCACCGTCGCTCAAACTTCTCAAAGAAGTGCTCATCAGTGAAAGGGCCGCTGTGGACAATGGCATCCAGGATGAAGTACAGCGCTGCTATCATGCCACTGATGAGGAAGAATGGCAGGAATGGCTTGAAGTGTCTCAAGCACTGCCTCACTGAGACACACATGAAGCCTGGGGGGTCAGGAACAAACCCCAGCAGTGTTGTCAGCACGTCCTGTTCGGGAGCTGTAGGGCAATGGGTCTGTTCAGATGGAGGGAGACACTGAGAGCAGAGGCTTGTGAGTGAAATGTGAAGCCTGAGTCACTAGAGGTCGCCTGGCAAGAGTGCAAGTGCAGGCAGATGAAGGGCAGTGAGGAATAAATAGAAGATGTCTTGTTACTTGTGCAGAGATCGTAAGCCTCAGCCTGTTAAGGATTGCACCACAGCAGTGAGGATACAATTCCACCTCTGTCCAGATCTTCCCCAGCCTCCAGCACTGAGCACATACCAGTGGCTCAGGTTTCAGCCCCAGATTGGGTGCTGTTGGCACAACTGTTTGTGTGCTGGACTGCCTCTGTCCTCAGGCAGCACACCCCTGTGGTGGGGAAACCCATGGACAAAACACATGAAGTCATGTGTGTCACGAATTTCCCCACCACATTTACCAGAAGCAGTCTGAGGCCGAGAAATGGAAGGAGACATCCTTAAAAGATCCTAACTTGCTACTGCCCAGCTGCAGAACAAGGCACTCCAGTGGATGCAGGAGTGGAGGAGCACATGTCTTTGAGGGCTGGAGATGGTGATGTGCCTGTGGGTTCTACTGCTTGGTAGTCAATGGAGAACAGTGAATGACTCTGACAGGGAAAACAGCGTGAGATCAGCCACAGTCTCTCAAACCTAGGGGATCTGGTCAGCACAGCCCATGTCAGCTCCTCCAGAACAAGGATTGAGGAATCCACTCTGCAGTGGAGAAGAGCTCTTCAGTCAGTACTATGGAGACCCAACTCTTAGTACTTTGCACTAGGAGGTCTCAAACACACCATGGAGGAGGAAACACCAGTCCCACTTGCCAACAGGGAAGCTGAGACACAGGGCCCTCTTGCAAGCCATAACTGACTGCACTCTTCCTGCACTCCAGTTCAATGCTCTGTTTGTTAGACTGAATCAGTACTCAGCAATTCCCAAATTCAACATCACCCCAGTCAGGGCACAAGGGTTCAGAGACAGACAAGAAAACTGAGCCAGTCCCACTTCACATATTCATCTCCAGACAATGAATCTCCCCAGAACATGCAGCATCACAATGTTTACATGCAGGGACTGCTTCTCTCTCCCCATACCCAGGAGGACACTGTGAAGGGGAGACAATGGCAGCAGGGAAAAGGACTGGGAACACAGAGCTCATCCTACAAACACTGTGCGTCTGAAGAGTGCATTTCTGTTGCATCCTACTGTCTCCCAGGAGCTGCTGCTGCTCAGAGTCATGGCCCCAGTTGCCCTGAGCCCTTGTCCTTTGCAAGAAGGACAGACAGTGCGAGCTGCTCCACTCACCCTCTGCGCTGCTCAGCCAGTGAGCTGCCACGGGTCAGGGCAAACATGTCAAAGTCTTCTTCCAGCTTGCCAGAGGTGTCGAGGGAGTGCAGCCCTGCGCTCACACTGCTTGAGCCCAGGTCTGTGGGAGAGAGAGCGGGGTGAGCAGGCAGCACAGAGCAGTACATGGAGGGCTGTTGGCTTGGCGAGTGCTGGATGGAAAGCTATCATCAGAACAGCCTAAACTGCTCTAGACCCACTCCTCCACCCTGCTCCTCAGCTGCAGCACAGTGTGTGTGTGTATGCAGTGTTGTGGGTGAAGTAAGAGAGGCAGTTTCTTTGCCTACTCAATAGATATTTTTGGTTCAGTCTCACACAGAAGCAGGAGCATCAATTTACTGATGCTGAAGGCTAGATGTTCCTGAACATTTCAGACACCTCTGGAGGGAATTGCTCCTTAACCTGTGGAAGACAATAACCTGTGCTTCTGGGCAAGCACCCCTGAGACAGATGAGTAGATTTTCATGACTCAGGCATCATCTGAAAAAAACTTGACTTGAAAAATACCTGAACTGGCTTGTCTGTAAAAACAGTCTTGCCAATTTTCTGCAACTGCACCCAGGCAGTGCTATGTAGGCTGTTGGTATGTCTTGAAGAACCCTCAGGACCCCTCAGGCTTTTTGAGTAAACAACCTGTCACAAACAAATCCCAGGTCCTGAGCCCAAGATGGTCATGGCTGCCATTGCAGCATAACTTCAGCTGCTTTGCTTCTCCCAGACCTTCGTGGTCAGCCTGACACCACACACCCAGAGAGGCAATGCTGCCAGGCATTGCAGAGGGAGCAACTTTATCCCTGATCCTGCTGGAAGGCCTAGTCCTTAGCCACAGACTAATGCTGAGGTCTTCTTAAGTCATGGCCACCTCCTGCACAACGTGAGGTGAGGATGCCAAGACATGCTTGAGTGCCTTGGGGCAAATACAAGCTTGTTCATGAATTTATTATGTATGGAGACACCATTTCTCTAGGTTACTCTATGAATGTGACTAAATAATTTTGGGAGATGATTCAAGGGCAGGAAGGAATTCACAAAGCAGCACAGGAGAAAGATTGAGGGGAAAACCACATGGCAACATACTCATTCCAGCCAGCTGAGAGGAAAGGTTGCTGGTGACTTCAGGCTGTTTCAATGCAGAAGGAGTACTGGGTCCCAGGTCAATCAAGCTGTTCTCTGCCTCATTTGGTGCCTTTGGAGGAAGAAAAAAGAAGATGGTGGAGAGTTTCTGAAGCTTGGACTCCCCTGACCCTACAATCCTAGCTCATTAACAGTGGAGAGGAAAGCCCTTCTGTATCCATTGAAAGGTACCAGCTGTGAAGGGGAAAAAGTGGGACAGTGATCTTTCCTTGTGAGACAGGAGGCAGTGATCAGAGGCCTGGCCAGGAATAGTGTCCCAGAGCATGATATGCCTAGGTAGCCAGACTCACAGCTCTGCTGGATGTCAGTAAGTAGAGTAGATGCTGGTTCAGAGGACAGGGCAGTGCTCAGAGAAGGCTCATATGAGAATTGGTCCTCTCAATATGGGTAAACCATAACTGCTGCTGCTCTGCTCTTGCTTTTTGGGAGGGCGGGAGAGGCCTGCAGTGGGACCTGGAGTGTCCTGCACACCAGGTGGTCTGGTGCAGCTCAGCTGGGACAGCAAAGCCCTTTCTAAGTGGGGCAGACTGAACCCCCTCCAATTCAGCAGGGCAGGATGCAAGCCAGGCTGCACAGAGGAGCAGTTGCTCCGAGTTACCTTAACAGGCTGTCCTGTCCGAAGTCGTTCAAACCTGCAAGAAAGATGACAGGATGCATTTCAGTAGTGTGGGCTTATTCACCCACAGCCCAAGAGATTTGTTATAAGCCTTGGCACAGTCTGCCCTTTTCCTACCTACTAGGAAAGGGGGGCCATGGCTCAGGGCCCAATTTCCCCTCAAGACTGAAGACACCACAAGAAGACCCACAGAGTTGATGTCTCCTGAGAAGTGCTGTGAGAAAGCTTCTTGTGATCCTCCAGAGCTACTCCTAACCAAAATGGTTTAAACACAGCTCTCCATAGAGAGACAGGGCCTAAATTTCCCAGACTTCATCCTAGCAAAGAGATGCATTTGTTGAAATTAAAGGAAAAAAAAAAAGGGGTGCTGATCCCAACTGGGCAATTTCTTTTTGTCCTCATCTACCTCAGAGCCTGAAAACCAACTCTTTCCATGCAGTTTCCTCCTTCTTCTGGGTTATGCCATAGAGACATCTTTATAACCCATCAGGAACTTACACAGCAGTTTTGAAGGGACAGGAATTAGTCAGCAACAACCGAGAACGGGCTTTGTTCTCAAAGATGGATGATACAGATTAATACATCTCGAGTATTATACTCATGGGCAGATCAAAAAGGTGGGATAGGCAGCCTTCAAGGGCACTAAACTCTTGTGGGAGAGCCGGGAAGAGAAGGGAGGAGAGAGGTACCTTTCATGGCGCAGAAACACGTTATTGAGGTTGTCATTGATGAGGAGCAGCTCCTCAGTGAGTTGCTCATGGAGAACACGGGGAATCAGCTCCAGGACACGCTGCTGCATGGCTCTGCATGTCCGGTTCAGCTCCTGTTCAAAGCAGGGGCAGTTACCACAAAGGTCATACTAGGGCTGAGCACTCACAAATTTGGAAATCTGACTAGGACAGACAGATCCCAGAGGCTACTGGGATCTACCAGGAACTGTTGATGGGCAGCAAATATTGGTGTGAGAGGTAAATTGAGTCTGAGCTTTACATGGAATAATTCATACTTTTTGTGTAACATAGCACCCGGAAAGAAAGGCCCCATGTGAGATGATACTAGCCTCAGTAGTGCAATTTCCATCTGCCATTGAATCTCCACCTTCCCTGTGTCTCCCTTACCCCTTCACTCCCTGATAAGCTCCACATTAAACCATCCAGTCATTCCCCATGCCTGGCGTGCATTGTACCTCAGTCCATCAAGTCATTGCTAAATTGTGCTGCATGTGCCAGCCCTCCACCCTGCCAGTTCTCCTTACTTGCAGCAGCTCCAGGTCAGAAGGCTCGGCCTGGGACGGCACCAGTTCTGTCAACATCTCTGACATAACCTTTGTGTTCCCGTTCACCACTTCCAGCTCACTGCGCAACTTCCCGATCTGCAAAAGGAAGTGAAGTGACAGCTCTGCCAGGGAAGTCTGGGGACTCAGCTGATGCAGCTGAGAATGGCAGGGAATGGCATCATGTGTGGAGGCATGTTCACAGAGCTGAGGGAACAGCCACCGAGGAGTTCACTTGTCACCACTCAGTTTAGCTCTCACGAGCTCCTAGCAGAAAAACCCTCTATTACTTACCATCAAGTTCATTTGCTGATTACAGATACCAGGCCCTCACCTGGGATCTTTGGCCACTAGTCATCTTTGGTCAAAATCAAGGTCTCAGTCTTGATTTTTAATAGCCAGCACAGGCTGCTGTTATGATTCAAATCTCTCCTCAGCTATCATCTCCCATATGGTAGCCATTTAAATTGTTTAATTTCCAAAGTGGTGTAAGAGAGTGAAAAAAGTTAATTCCCATTCAACAGGAGAGCCTCAGCTAAGTGTGCAGTTAAAGCTTTATTCCTCTGGTTTACAAGCTGCTACTGAGCCTCTTTAGAACAGTTTCTACCCTCTGTTCTGCAAGGAAATGCAGCATACTGACAGCTGGGGGTTTGGTGCTGAACATGGTGTCATATGAAGTCAGTGTGAGGAAGGAGAAAAGAGGATGGGGAGACAAGTGAGGAAGCCCTAACCTTTGGAAACCACATAGCCAGACAGGGTTGGTTCATATAAAGTAAACAGTGAGGCAAGATAAACAAAGGTGATAAAGACGCATCATGTCTCAGCTCCCCACTTCCCTATAGCCAGGAGAACCTCCCTCTACCTGCAAGCAGCCCTGTCTGAAGAAATCATAACCACTCGTGGTTGTGGTATCCCAGTTCATCACTGTGACCACAATGGAGCTCTGGGGAGCTCTCGAAGAACTATGCTTTAGAGAAATGGCTCCTTGAAGACAGAGGCCAGGGCAGGACAAGGGCTGTGTTTCTGGAATAGCCCTCAAGCACAGGAAGAGCCAGCAACATCCCGGGACTCATGTCCAACTCACCTGCTCTGGTGTGGGTGTGATGGGCGCGTCGCTGGATGTGCCCCTCCCGCTGGGCAGGGTGACAGGGTGGAGGATGGACTCCATCTGCTGAGGGGAGTTGACTGCAGGTGAGTTCTGTCCAGATTGAGAGTCGGAGCTATACACAGTCTACAGACAGAGGTGGGGAAGGTGATAGAGAGATGTTAGACACTCACACCTGACAGGGCAGTGCAACTAGAGGAGAAATACTGATTGCAACTTCCCATCTGCTTTCAACTGCTCTTGTCTGTCCTGGCACTTCTCACCACCCAAAAGCCCTCTAAATGCAAGACAGAGTTCCTGAAATCCCCTCATTGCTCCAGAATGGCAGCTGCCTAACATTCTTCTCTTCAGCAATACTGCCATACCCTCTGTGGTGTGTGGATGGGTGACAGCATGTCCAGATCGGTCATGGGGAACTCCAGGCCCTTCCGTCTCAGGTCTTCATAGACAGCAACGACGCCAGTCAAGTCTGGAGAGCTGCGGAAGGCATCTGCCCAGGACTGGGGAGAAGGAGACAGTACAGCCATCACCACGTACAACAGCCTTATGTACAAACACCTAAAGACAAACACTCTCTGGGCTGGTGCAGATGCTCACACTTCTTGGCTCACCTGGATGAGGGTCAGCACCTTGTCATGCACTATGGCAGGTGGATTGTTCTTTGGCAGGATTGTTCTCACCAGGACGCCTTCTACAAAGTCCTGGCTGGACACAAGGACGTGGAAGCGATGGCCGCAGTTTTTCACGCAGGTCTCCAGGACCTTCAAAGGCAATGAAACACCAGTTATAGCCTTCTCTGTCCACCTGTGTTCACCTTGTTGGCTTTAGGTACATGTGTCTGTTCAGTGTGTGTGCTAAAGCTCAGGCTCAGCGCTCAGCTTTACAGCAGGGTGTCACAGAGCTGAGAAACAGCCCTGACCACTCACCGTCAAAGCCAGCATAACTTCATGGAAGTTCTTATTCCCTACAATTCTCTTCTTAATGGCTCGGAAGGCATCTTTGGGCCTGAAGGAGAAATGAGATGAAAAAAGATCATCAGAAGGTTGAGGCAAAGCAAAACAGTCACTGTCTCATATTCAGTGGATGTCCCTGCTCACCATGTCTTCAGGATGGCTTGAAGCAATGAATTGTAAAGCAGCTTCTGCCTGTGGTTCTGCAAGAGGGGTGGGGTTGGCTAATCACAGAATCATTTAGGTTGGAAAAGACCTTTCAAGATCATCAAGTCTAACCATAGACTTACCACTACAAAGTTCACCACTAAACCATGTCCTTAAGTACTGGTACTGAAACTGGAGGCCTGTGTGCTGATGTCTGCAACAGCTCAAGGTGTTTGGGACACAAGGACAGAGTAAAAAGAACACTAGAAACACACTACTTGAGGGTAGAACAAAATCCCAGGGCAGAGAAACTAAAGACAAGGAGATCGCAGAAAAGCTAGGCATGGATTAGAAACAAGAAGGAGAGAGTAAGCTGCAGCAATTCCTGTGTTGCTCAAAGAGAAGCTGTTTAACAACATTTCCCTGAAGAAAAGGAGGCTAAAAAGCTGCAAGGGAGATGCAGTGGCAAAATCTTGCCTATATTGCAGGTGGGCAAGAGCACAGCACCATAGCAGGGCCTCCTTAACCATTCTCAGAGGGGAGAAACACTGTGGTCTCAGACCACTGTGGTCTTGAGAGGGCACAAATGGACCAACATGCTCCAGTAGAGAATAGCTGAGCTGGAAGAGTAGCAGTGCTGGAGGGGAAAGTGACGTGGAGACACTGAGGCAGTGAGGAGGGCAGGAGTGTACTGGACCATGGGGCAGCATGGTGTCAATGGCTGGGCAATAGGAGAGCCTGTTCAGCTGTGTTATCAGGTGCCCAGACCTGAAACAGGTGGCCACAGCTCAGGACTGAGAACTGTGGACAGAGACAAGTGTATTTGCACTGTGGGGATAGCACGGAAAAGGAATGGTGACAGATCTCTAAGTAGAGATGTTTGACTTTGTTTTCATACAACTGTGAAGCTGAAAACTGGGCTTGCTAATCCTCTGTCAAAATCACTGTGGGGTAGGACAGCAGGGGTGACACCTACATGTTTTATTCCATGTAGCACCTTCTTTTTTACATGCTGCTCCTGACATCTCCACTGTGAGAAGGAGCATTCTCCCTTGAATTCACTGGCAAATCCTCAGATCCAGAGTTAACAAGTCTGGCAGATTTATGAACATCTCCCTGCAGGGAGAGGGAGACAAGAGCTTCCCCACTCATTCTCTGTGTGAGTGACTGTACATGAAAACACCTGAGAAGCAAACCCAAGAACGACTGGCACAGTGAGAGGACTGAAAAACAGCCTGAGATTTTCCCCTCTCCTCAGTCACCAGCCTTTAGATTTTTACATTCCCAGAGGAGAGAAAGAGAAGAGTATGAAGGGGGAATAAATCAAAGTGGAAGAAATGCAAATACACCTTTTGAAGATGGGAGGCAGCCTGACTTGAACAGAGGGTTGTCGGGGGACCCTGGAGGCCTGTTTGAATGGCTCCTGGCACTCACCAAGATTACAGAGAAGCATCTAATAAATGCTCTGACAGCTTTGCTATGTCTCTAGGTCTCCTAGCAGACTCTTGTCTCAAGGATTGTTGGGAAGCCTTGCCTATTACCTCCACCAGTGCATGCTACCACTGCAACCTAGAGATGTAGTGTCACAGGGTGTGCTGGGATCTGCCACTGGATATGGACCCTTGCCAGCTCCCTTACCCTTCTTCTGTCTCGTTAATGATGTCACAGATCTCCATGTTGAGAGCCCAGTCCTCGCTCCGCAGGGACCCATCGGTAGCTCTCTCTGGAAAACAGAAACCAAGACAGCGTTAGGGTTAAGAGCAGCCCTGGCACTCTCACAGGCTGCTGTTACGCTCTCACAACACCCCAGACCCCAAACTCTTTCTCCCTGGCTGCCACTACAACACTCAAGGAGGCACATCCAGCTGCCAGCTGTGGGTCACCAGGTGCTCCCCACTAGGTGTCACCACGGCAGAGCACACGGCTGGCTGGCGTTGGGATGGGTGGGTGTCCAACCTCACCCACGCTACCGACACACAAACACACTCTGTGGGAGCTCTGGTGTACAGCACACGAAGGGAAGGGGCTCAGCACGACTTCAGCCCCACAGCTGGGGAAAAGGGGCTTATTTGCTTTGTTACTGCAAGGCCAGAAACCATGAGTTTGGCCTGCTCACAGTGACATGTATCTTATGGCAATAGCACCATTCTTGGTTTGTACCACATAAGGAGACAAAAGAATCAGCCCCCCTTTTTTTCTGTGCACCAGCTCTGTAAAAACAAAAAAGCAAACATAGACAACCAAAGCAGGGTTTTCTCTTGTTTAACATTTACACCTCCCCCCTGAACCTCTGGCCTCTGGGGAGTGTGGGCAGAAGGAAACTGCAGGCTGAAGTCGAAGCAATATTGTTTCAGCTTTGATTGTGTCTGCTTTAATTAGGAATTCCTCAGTCAGCCTTGATGTTATTTATTCAAGGCAGAGATTTGGGAAATGAGCAGCTATTATGGGGAGGACCAGTGTCCCCACCCTGTAATCATCCTTGTCTCAGTCTTAGCCACGCCACTGACTGATGCCTTCAGGGACACCACCAGCAGCTGGGGGAAAGAGAACTGCCAGAGGGGCCAGCAGGACCCAGGCACTCCTGAGACCACAGGGAAACAGAGACACAGCAAATGGCAAGCAGAGGACAAGAACCATCCTTTCAAGCTCTACCATCCTACAAAACACTTGACTTAGCGCTAGGGCAAGAGAATTAAAACTGGCCAGACTGGTTTAGCGCTTACCAGGTGCCCTTCAGTAGAGTTCAGTCCCAGCAAGGTACTTATAGAAATGCCTGCATTTTCAAAACTGCTGTCCCTGCAAAATCTGGGGCTGTCCCTTGCTGCTGTGGGTCCTCTACCCCTTTGGAGAGGTCCTTCCTCTGCAGAGCTGCCTTTTTCTCCTTTTGACCCAGCAGCTAATGATCCCTGCGTGGGAATGAAATTAAATGCCCATTCACGCAGAAATGGGCTAAGGCCATAACACAGGGTGAAGAAGGTTTTTTAACTCCTGCCCGGGTAAGCACATCCATCATGTCCTGTTAAGGGTCAGGCAGAGAGCTATTCACTGCACTGTGCAATGCAGCCTCTTAAGCACGTATCCCTCCCACAGATTGCACACCACAGTGTGAAGCTATCTGCATTTTATCACAATCCAGCCACCACCTTTTCTGTTGGCTACAGAATGTATTGATTACACTGTGATTACGCTGATTACATTGTGGCCACACCAGATGGAAGAGGGCAGACGAAGGAGAGTGGCAGAATGTTCTTGATGTTCTTCCACCTTTCTGCTGCCTACTCCTGGAATATCCTTAAGGCTCCTTGGTTAGGTGAACTTCTGTCACTTTGAGTATTAACTTTACATAGGAATCCTCATCTCTGGCAGATCCAAGCTTCCTCAGAGAGGCACAGGAAGTAACATTGCAGTGGGTGATGCAGTGGAGAATATATCCAGGGCAATGGGCATGTGTGGTGCACAAGGGCATATATCTATCAGTGGGGGAAACTGTTTTCCATTGGGGCTTCTTTGGGATCAGGACTCAGTACAGTATCAGAGCTCCAGGTTTCCTCCTGCCCTGGGACACCAGCCTTGCCAAGCAGGCAGGCTGCAGCAGATCAGTCTGATGGATTTGGCTCACATGGTCACAAAGCCACCCTTCACTTGTGCTCTCCTCTGGGATCCCCTGCTCATGACACATCATGGTTTGAACAAGCCAGAAGTTTCCCTTCACTGTTTGCTGCTGCTGGCAATGAATCACACAAATCCATCAGACAGGGGGTGCTCTGCTGAAAGGGAAGTCTACATCCACTCTTCTCTCTTCTCACTGCACATGGAAGGGAAAACCCACAACTCGGGAAAAGGGCTGAGCCTGCTTGGAAGCTCTGAGCTACAGAAGAAACCAAGGACAAAAATAAAACCTGTGTTTAACCATCAATCCTTGCTGTTCAGATCTCCCCAACCTTCCTCATTCTTATTTGCATTGTACGTGAACATGAACTGAATCTGCAAACACCCTTCCCTTGCTTCCCAGTGTTTGGTAGCAGTGTAACCTGCTCCCCACCACCCCTTTCTCTCCAAATGCACCAATCCTGCCAAGGTCAAGTAGTAGATTTGCTTTTCAGACAGGAATGCAAATAAACCATGCATGCTCCTTCACCTGGTGGCCACTTAGGGGAAAACTGGGCTTCCTCAGAAGTGACACACACTGCCATGCTGTTACCCCACAACATGGTGGTCACCCTGTACCATCGTCCCTGTTCATACACTCACCAAGGAAGAGCTGCAGGAAAGCAGCAAACCTGCCATAAATTCAACACAGGCTCATAAAATACAAAGCTGGAAGAGAAGTATAAGAACATATGGAAAACAGGAATGTGATCCTGAGGCAATCCCAAGGACAAAGTGCTTGAATTTACCCAGTACAAATTAAGGCCCAGCCTAGCTGGCCTTGGGAGAGCTGGAGCTTTTAATTCTCCTTTCTCTCTTCCAACTCTAAGGGACTGTCCAAGCCTAGAAAGATATGTTGGCGTTTTCTCCAAAATCCTGAACTTTACCCTTTCCTAAAGCCTGCAGAAGGGAAGGAAACAAAGTATAATTCATTAGTCACATGAAGGATCAGGGTGGCTGGCCCCATTTCATGAGCCGTAATTAGCACATGAGCTGTCTGCTCCGCACGAAATCTGAGCCTGGGATGGCTGGGGACAGCAACAAGTCCCTAAAATAAGTGAGCACAGGAGGCAGGGCACTGCCACATGCCCAGCACTCTGCCTGCTGCGACCTACCAGGCAGCATCTACTTCTGTGTGTTACCAGCTGAGCCTGACCTGCAGCAGAGAATTCCCTGGCAGAGGTTGTCATGAATGCCGTCCCACTCCAAGCCCCAAACCAACTGGCTGCTGAATGTACAGGAGGCCCTTCACGGGGCTGCTCCAAAGCCACATTGTTTTGGCAGCCAGTCCAGCTCCTCGGGTGTGACAGCACTGGGGTTTGTCTGATTCCAGGCTGCTGCCTCACAAATTGCTCAGATTGGCCCAGAACCACTGAGGACTGTGGTATGGGTTGAATCAGAGTATTGACTCTTTGCCTGCACAGCATTTGATCTGCTCCTGCTGGCTGCAACTAGGTTATAAAAGTAATTTGGAATCATCAGATAACAAAGAACTCTGAGCTTGGCATAACTGGCACAACGGAGTTGTTGCTTTCTGCTACGAGTAAACTTCACAACTTTGCTTCTTCTCAAGTTTATTGCCTCTGCCCTGGTGGCAGGGGAGAGCCCACTGTGGGATTGGCGATCCCACCCAGCTGTCCCTGCAGCAGCAGGGACACTGGCACTGCAGTCAGTAGTGTTAGGAGCCAGGGATAGAAGATGCTGTGCAGGCTCCTGTCCCCTTTGCTCCCCATCTCAGATGTGAAGCACCCATAACCAGCCAGGTGTTGTTCAGAAACCCTTTGTCCATGATACGCTCTGCCATAGCTGATTAGAGCCTGTGCCACTTCTACAAGTGAAGCCCTCAAACTGTGCTCTCTGCAATGCTTCTTGCTGGCTCTAAGTTCCTCAGCAAAGCATCAAACACTTTTTCACGCATTTCAACAGATGTTTGAGGGCACTAGCATTTCATTACATGAGACAGCTTGGGTGCAGCAGAAAGCAACATGAGTCCTTTCTCCCAGCCTCCCTTCAGTTCACAATCCCCCACGCCCAAATCAGCACCTTGTACAAAGTGTCCTTGCTAAGCCTCATGTTTTACTTCCCTTAAACGGAATCTCAGCACCAGCTCTATCAGGACTTCACTATTTAGCTGTCCCCTTCCTCCAAAGACTGTCAGGACAAGATGCTTTCTAGAAAGACCATAGATACAGCTCCAAATGTAATTCAAGGATGGTGATGCACACAGGCTATGCTGACATTGTGCTGTGGGTACTTGTGTGTCTGAACTCCTGCTCCTTTCCTGTGAATCAGCTCAAATTCTCAGGGATCAAGTGACTCTTCAACTGCTGCCTTTGCCCCTTCTCCTCCAGACAGAGCAGGCATAGAAGACAAGGCAAAGCCTTTTTGAGGAGCACAACCTTGCAGTGACCCCCCTGGGTCCAACAGGAGAGTTACTGACAACAGCTGGTAACTGCTGCCCACCAGCTCCCAAGGTCCCAGCCCAAAGAAGGACACAGGAACACCTACAAGTAGTATCCAAAAGGTTGTGGGGATTTTTCTGACTTATTATGTTGCATCTGCCTCTTTTCCTCACCTAGGAGCCTTTCTTACTTGCTCTTTCTTTACAGTTTCAGCTTTTTTGGCTTTCACGCTTAAAACAACCCCCAAACATAAAAAAATCCTCGTCATCTCTGTGCTACACCGTTACTTCTCTCCCTTGCCTGCCCTCGCTCACTGAAATAACCTGTCATTGTCCCTTTTGGTATTGCTATAATTACTAGTTATTTTAAACTTCCACGGTGGGGAGAGAGCATTGGTGGTTTCCTCTCCATTCTCTCACTCAGAGAGAATTCACCTCCTTGAAATTAGATTTTCCATTTCAACAATGGAAAAAAAACTCTTCTCTTAGCTCCTAGATGGAGGTGCAGTGGATTTCCCTTTTGAGGAGAGAGTCTGAACTACGACGCTTTATCTCTCTTTGGAAAATTTCCCACTGGTGTTTAAAAGAAAAAAAAAAACCCACCACACAACAAAAACAAATACTGAAAAACCCAAACAAACAAGTCTGTATTCGTCTTACTTGGGAACAGATATCATGGTGCAAAAACTGGACAGAGGTAACTTTTGTGACTAAATCTCAGAACTGTGAGTAAGAAACTAGAAAACCTACTCCTCTGCATCTGACTCATGCTGTGACAGATCACTGAGATTATCTGAGCATTGCCCTCCTAGTCAGCAAAATAAATGGGTCTTACTAGATTAACATTAATGAAGGAATTTGAGAACGTTGCTGCAGTGTGCCACAGAGGATTTGTTTTTTTATTCCTTAGCCTGCATCTAAAACTATTTTAGACTTCATAAGCTATATCAAGCATACATGACTTTGCCCAAATGGTTTACAAGGACGCAGCATTAGCTTTGTGCAGACAGCCCAAAGCAGCAGCACCGTGCAGGTTTGGTGATCAGGCTTGTGGCATGGACATGCAGCTGCCATGGACCTACCAAACAAGTCTCGGTAAGTCATGCTTGCGTCCCAAATTAAGCTGGGAAGATAGCATTTATCCATGTCCCCAGGATGTTGATAGGCAATGTTCAGAAGGAGAAAATATTCATATTTTCAGTCACCAGCCCTTTCAAGTCCTCCACACTGAGTTCCATTCTCATACACTGTAATTCCTCCACCCCTTTGGATTCCCATAACCCCAGTCAACCCCAGTCCTCAAGATCTCCCTACTATCATACCTCTGCTACTAAGGCTTCTCAACTCCTCTTTGACAACACTTTTGAAATGCCTTTTTTTTCCCCCTCTTCTTTGCTATTGGTTTATTGCTTGGGAATCCCTTCTTTAATTGAAGCAAAGCCTAGAAGGAACCCTCTTACAATCTGGTTACTATACTGACCAGATCTGTGAGGCAACCTTCAGATTGCCTCTACCCAAACACAAGGACATATCTGATGCACTCACTGAGGGAACAAAGAGCATTCATTCGGGAAAGGGCAGGACACAGCTTCTCCTGGGACGTGTGATGAAACATGTGATGTTCTTCTGGGGATATGCTGAAGATCATCTGGAGGATTTTGATAACAGAAAGTCTTCCCTAATCCTTCCCCCACCTTGCTGTAATGTGTCTCACCTATCTGTGATATCTATCACATTACAGCAATGTGCCAACACCAGAGCAGCACATTGCAGTACCCTTGACACACTTTGGGACGGTGTTAGGGTAGCCCCTAATACCATTACAATAAAAGCATTACTTAGAGCAGCTGCTTGCTCCCTTCCCACCCCGGCCATAGCTGCCTATTCATCCATGCAAGCACACACAAAAGACTGAATGTGGGACCAGACGTTCACAGCAAAGTGACAAACAGCAAGACTTGAGCGAGTGCATAAACTTACAAGCGGAGAGTTTAAATGGGCATCAGCCTTCACAAACAACTTGAAGGCCCTTAGACAATACAACATGTGAAAAAAGAGTCTGCACTCTAAGAATTGTAAGAACTGCATCCCTGTTCTGACACCAGTGCAGCTGCTGACAGTCTTGTTCTCTCTAACTGTGGCATCTCTGCACCACTTTCTCAGACCACATCCTTCTCCCATGTTCCCTGAGCTGCCCTGAGCACAGAGCCTGTGGGGGACCACGTGCCCCTGGGCCTGCCAGGTAAAAGGGTGGGTGCTGTGTTCATTGCCAGAGCTGGTGCTCCATGCCGTGAGCCACCGCGTGGCACAGGAGCCAGGGCACGGCCCTAACAGGTGCCACTTGTCCCACACCTCAGCGCATAGAGGCTTAGGACGGGCAGCCACCCCCAGCTACCCAGAGCGTGAGTCCTTCGGGGAGGGGACACCGGTCCGACAGGGCGAGCCGTGTGCCCGGGGCCAGCACAGCCAGAAGCCGCTGTCCCTGCAGGCCCTGCTGTCCCGCAGCCCCTGCGCTGTGCCCATGTCCCGCTGTCCCGTGCGCGCCCCTCGCGCCACCGCGGCTCACGCGCCCCGTTCCCGCCCGGACGCGATTGGCTGCTGCGCCGGGAGCGTGCCCCCGTTATGGCCCCGCCCCTCCCGCGAAGCCCCCGAAGAAGGGCAGGCGGGAATGGCCCCGAGCCAATCACGGGGCTCGGCGGTGCCCGGGGGCGTGGCTCGGACCACCGGCCTGCGGCCCCTTTAAGTGCGCAAACTTCACCTCGCCACCCCGAGACCCCCTCGCGCCCGGATTGGCTGGCGGGGCCCCCGACGGAGCCGCCTCGGGCTGCGCGCCCACTATTGGCCAGCAGCGCCCGTCAGTCAGAGCGGAGCTCTTTTCTGATTGGTCAGGCAGCTGTTGGTCCCGCCGCGAAGGC
>VZRZ01007688.1:941233-1009646 GCA_013398175.1 Climacteris rufus
CCGGCCGCCGCCCGGACCGGCCCCTCCGTGCCGCGGGCTGAGAGGCGCGGAGCGACCGCGGCCGCGGAGGGGCGGCGGCTGACGGGGCGGGGTGGTGTGGCAGCCGGCGGATGGGTCCTTGGTCCTGCTGGCCCCCAGGAACCGAGGGGCTCCCGGCGCCGAGAGCCCCCGCCGCTTTCTGCAACCATGCCGAACTCGCGCGAGCCTCAGTGGTGCCCAAGTCCTGGAAAGACACTGAGGATTGGTTTTTAGTTTTCGGTAGCCCCATGTGGGAGCGTACTCGTAGGAATTAGGAGGAAATTCTTTACTTCTCCTTCCTTGTGAAGGTGGTGGGTGAGGCACTGGAACGTTGCCGAGACAAGTAGTAGATGCCCCATCACTAGAAGTGTTCAAGGCCGGGTTGAACGGGGCTTTGAGCAAACCTGTTTTGTGGAAGGTGTCCCTACCCCTGGCAGGGGGAGCTTTAAGATACCTTCCAACCCAAACCATTCTCTGGCTCTTTTCGGGCTGGTTGGTAAAGGCACCACGTTCAGTGACACGCTCCCGGCCACAGCAACTGCCCTGCCCAAGCCGAGGCTGCGATGAAGCTACACCCAGACCCGGAAAATGGGGACATGTTAATAACCAGCACAAATCCCGCTGTAACACTGCCACACCTGACATTCCGTGTAACACACTCCAGTCCCATGTGTTGGGACACGAACCTGAACTGAGGTGAGGCAGCAGGGCAGTGCTCCATGATACATCTCCCTTCTGGGAGGTCCCAAGTGGTCAGGAACCTGAGCCATAATTTGGGTGACCTGTGTTGCTGGAAACAGTACAACTTGCCTGGCAGCTGAGTGAGTTTAATAAGGTTATGACTGGATGTGTTTTTCTGGGAGACACTAAATACAGGTGGTAACAACAGCTGCAGAAAACAGCGCATGCCAGAAATGAACGACAACACTCAAAAAGTTAAAAAAAAAATTATATTGTAAGTACAGTACAAAAAAGTCTCTGTATAACTGTAATGTAATCTGGACCAAACAGCAAAGAAATAACAAAAATATAAAAACTGCTAAGTCTTGACAAAGTTTTCCCTATAGTACCAAATACCACAAGATACAGATTATACAAAGTGTACAAATTTTAATAAAAATACAATACACCAGGGTTGTGTGTGTTTTTCACTCTTCAAGAGTTTTCTATTGTACAGAGGACAAAGCTAAAACTGATCCCCTTCTATTTCTTCAAAAGCAGATCTACCCCTTCACCACAATGCTGTCAACTGTGAAGGGCTGGAAAAAGCCAGTTATTTTGTGCTGCTTGCAACAGCAGATGCTTTAATATAGGCCAGGATCTGAAGCAGGATTGCACAGTCTCTCTCCTGGGCCCTTCCTAATTCCAAGCTCACTGGGATTTGTCATAAGTTGTTAAAATGTGTGTTCAGGTCTGGTGGCCTGAGAACCTTCTGCGCCTCCTGCGCTGACTGAGAAAACCCCTCACTGCATGGAGAAAAGATCTGTAAGAGACAGACTACCTTGTGCAGGCACATCTGGGGAATACACGGTAAAGAGGCACGAGGAGAAAAATCCTCCTGCATACCCCAGGATATACTTCTGATTTGGTGCTCACAATGAGTGACAGCTCACTTTCAACTGTCCTGAAAAACAGAAGCTAAATTTACTTGGAGGTATAAAATGCCCCTTCTGTAATTTTAAAACTTTCCTGTTAGAGAGCTAAGGCCTGAGTCTAAGTATGTTTCAGTTGTTCTCCCTACCTTCACAAGATAGCCTGTTTCTACAAACACTTAGAATCTTCCTGGTGTTTCCTTACACAATGCCAATGCTTACTACTATACATAGAGTTGATTCCTGCAGGAAGTGAGGTGAAGCAAATTTGATTCACATTTTCCACACACTGTTGGCTGAGGGAGGAGGTTTTGCTTTTAAATTATGTATATATACACATACACACACACACAGAGAAATATACAGGATAAATTAAAATCTGTTACAGATATCGGTAAAAGTTAAATACATGTGATATGAACACCACATACACGTACAAACACACGACAAAAGCCTAAACAGGAATCAAGAGTTCTCTTCCAGAGGANCTGAGAGGCGCGGAGCGACCGCGGCCGCGGAGGGGCGGCGGCTGACGGGGCGGGGTGGTGTGGCAGCCGGCGGATGGGTCCTTGGTCCTGCTGGCCCCCAGGAACCGAGGGGCTCCCGGCGCCGAGAGCCCCCGCCGCTTTCTGCAACCATGCCGAACTCGCGCGAGCCTCAGTGGTGCCCAAGTCCTGGAAAGACACTGAGGATTGGTTTTTAGTTTTCGGTAGCCCCATGTGGGAGCGTACTCGTAGGAATTAGGAGGAAATTCTTTACTTCTCCTTCCTTGTGAAGGTGGTGGGTGAGGCACTGGAACGTTGCCGAGACAAGTAGTAGATGCCCCATCACTAGAAGTGTTCAAGGCCGGGTTGAACGGGGCTTTGAGCAAACCTGTTTTGTGGAAGGTGTCCCTACCCCTGGCAGGGGGAGCTTTAAGATACCTTCCAACCCAAACCATTCTCTGGCTCTTTTCGGGCTGGTTGGTAAAGGCACCACGTTCAGTGACACGCTCCCGGCCACAGCAACTGCCCTGCCGAAGCCGAGGCTGCGATGAAGCTACACCCAGACCCGGAAAATGGGGACATGTTAATAACCAGCACAAATCCCGCTGTAACACTGCCACACCTGACATTCCGTGTAACACACTCCAGTCCCATGTGTTGGGACACGAACCTGAACTGAGGTGAGGCAGCAGGGCAGTGCTCCATGATACATCTCCCTTCTGGGAGGTCCCAAGTGGTCAGGAACCTGAGCCATAATTTGGGTGACCTGTGTTGCTGGAAACAGTACAACTTGCCTGGCAGCTGAGTGAGTTTAATAAGGTTATGACTGGATGTGTTTTTCTGGGAGACACTAAATACAGGTGGTAACAACAGCTGCAGAAAACAGCGCATGCCAGAAATGAACGACAACACTCAAAAAGTTAAAAAAAAAATTATATTGTAAGTACAGTACAAAAAAGTCTCTGTATAACTGTAATGTAATCTGGACCAAACAGCAAAGAAATAACAAAAATATAAAAACTGCTAAGTCTTGACAAAGTTTTCCCTATAGTACCAAATACCACAAGATACAGATTATACAAAGTGTACAAATTTTAATAAAAATACAATACACCAGGGTTGTGTGTGTTTTTCACTCTTCAAGAGTTTTCTATTGTACAGAGGACAAAGCTAAAACTGATCCCCTTCTATTTCTTCAAAAGCAGATCTACCCCTTCACCACAATGCTGTCAACTGTGAAGGGCTGGAAAAAGCCGGTTATTTTGTGCTGCTTGCAACAGCAGATGCTTTAATATAGGCCAGGATCTGAAGCAGGATTGCACAGTCTCTCTCCTGGGCCCTTCCTAATTCCAAGCTCACTGGGATTTGTCATAAGTTGTTAAAATGTGTGTTCAGGTCTGGTGGCCTGAGAACCTTCTGCGCCTCCTGCGCTGACTGAGAAAACCCCTCACTGCATGGAGAAAAGATCTGTAAGAGACAGACTACCTTGTGCAGGCACATCTGGGGAATACACGGTAAAGAGGCACGAGGAGAAAAATCCTCCTGCATACCCCAGGATATACTTCTGATTTGGTGCTCACAATGAGTGACAGCTCACTTTCAACTGTCCTGAAAAACAGAAGCTAAATTTACTTGGAGGTATAAAATGCCCCTTCTGTAATTTTAAAACTTTCCTGTTAGAGAGCTAAGGCCTGAGTCTAAGTATGTTTCAGTTGTTCTCCCTACCTTCACAAGATAGCCTGTTTCTACAAACACTTAGAATCTTTCTGGTGTTTCCTTACACAATGCCAATGCTTACTACTATACATAGAGTTGATTCCTGCAGGAAGTGAGGTGAAGCAAATTTGATTCACATTTTCCACACACTGTTGGCTGAGGGAGGAGGTTTTGCTTTTAAATTATGTATATATACACATACACACACACACAGAGAAATATACAGGATAAATTAAAATCTGTTACAGATATCGGTAAAAGTTAAATACATGTGATATGAACACCACATACACGTACAAACACACGACAAAAGCCTAAACAGGAATCAAGAGTTCTCTTCCAGAGGAGCAGAAAACCAAACTCCAAGTATGTGGCTGGAAGGAAGGGGAACCAGTCCAATCAACCCACACGTGCCTTACTCGGCTGTAACCGCTGCAAACCGGTCACCGGTCACTGCCTGGCAGCAGCACCACGGCTCCTTCAACAGTGCTGGTGAAAGGGATGGGGGCATGAGCAATCTCACAAAACAGGTGCAAGATGGGCAGGAGCAACCCACGTTTTTCCCATCTGCTTCTGTACTTCTTTCCATCAAAGCAGGCTGACCATGCCGTGGAAAAATCAGGAGGTTCATTCTCTCAAGCCAATGCAGTGGGTTGGCACATTGTGCTAAAGATGATTTGAATACGACTCCACAAGAAAAAATTACACTTGTCACCTTCTACTTCACTTCAAATGCCAGCTACCAGACCAGCCAGCTGACACAGTCAACTTTCAGTTATTACTAGCTGAGGAGCAGGGGTTGGAAAATGCAACCAAGAGGCAAACAGCTCTGTACCTTTGATCAGCTATCCAGCTTTCCCCTCAAGCAGTGGATTTTAAACTGAAAAAGAGTTACAAATAGGGCTGGTGAAGAATTCAGTTCTATTCCTTGGTCCAAAATATATTATCATCTCTACCCGCCCATACAATATCAGAATACTTTAGGTTGGCAGGGATATCAGGAGGTCATCTGGTCCATCTCCCTGCTTAAAGAAAGTCCAACTAGAGCAGGCTGGTTATTCAGTTTTTGAATATCATCAAGGAAGGAGAGTAAGAAACCTCTCTGGGCCACCTGTTTCAATGACCCCTCTCATGGTGACAGCTTTCTTCTTTATATTGAGAAGTCCATTCTCTGCCTGCTTCCCCCACTAAAGGATATGAATTTAAGGCGAATGTCTCAAAAGCTTTCTGAATTCTTCATACAAAATACTTTCAGATTGGAGGACATTTCACCCACCAACACAATAGGGTTTTCTCAGCTTAACTTCACAACTTTTGATAAAATAGAAGTCAAATAGTTACAATCCTATGTATATACTATACATATACAAAACTTTAAAAGCCTCCACATGGAGCCCTTCGGGAGCGCCAGTGTAGTGCATGTACACAAGTCAGTTATGCAGAGGTTGAGTACATCCCAGGATCCTTTCCCATCAAAGTCCAGGCATGATGTAGGCAATGTTGTCTAGTGTGTTTGACTGGGAAAAGAAATTCAGTGATTTTTAGTGTAAGGTAGTAACTCGATATCATTAAAAAATGACACAGATGAGGGTACTAAGCATGTTCACTTGTGTTACAAGTTATCATATGATGAGACAACCAAATCTGCATATCAATCACTAGGTTTATTTTCACACTTTTGGAAATGTAAGCTGACTAAATATAAAGGTAACCTCAGTCTTTGTAAGCACCTGGAAGTACCAAAAATGCTTGAGGCTTTCTCCAGTTGACCTCCTCCTTATGAACCCCACATCTCTGCAAGCTACCCTGACCATATCACAAGAATCACAGAAAAGATTAGTGATGAAGGTGATTAAAGTTGTAGCATATAAAAAAAATTGACTTTACAATCACAAGTTCTTTATGAATTCTACAGTTTAGAAGTAAAGAAAAAAACCCTTAAGCACACCCTCTAACAGGGTGTCAGATGGTGAAAAAGAAGTGCCCTTCAGTTTTTCTTGCAAAACATAACAGAATTCTAAGAGTGAGAGTCCTTTTCATGCACATCAGAAAAGACCCAGCTGTATGTTCTTTGGATGCAGTGTTTCAGTAAGATCAAGCCTGTGTCTGGATAGCTGAAGGAGGCCTTAGGAACACCACCTTTAGTTGCAGGACAGAGGAATTGCATCTGCAGCAACTGTGATTCTAGAATTTAACGTCACCTACTGTTTGAAAGATAAATTGCAACACAACAAGTTGCAAGTTGCTGAAGTTTATCCAAGTCTTACAACATCACCATCGTTGTGTGTCTGATGGTGAAAATCAGATTTATTATCAACTCCTGATCACCAGTTTCCAGGAGTGAAAGGTAGCTGCTATAATTCACCTAAAACTCCATTGTTCCTTGTAACAATTAGTTGATCGAGTTTCCAATAAACGCACCACTGGCCATGTGGCGTCATTGCTCTGAATAAACTTGGCAAGCAAGAAGGAAAAAAGTATAGGAGTTTTTCCATGCCTTAAGATGGGAACACCCCACTGACTCAGTTTTTGTGTGCAGAGCCAGTTTGTGGGAGCTCACAGACTAAGTTGTCAACTTTGTTGCTGTTGTTAATGTTGGGGTGTCCTGTTATAACATGACAATTCATATCCTGCTTTTATTGTCTGCTCTACCAGATTTGTTTTTCATCTCTTAACTTTTACAGACTGTATATTTTTAAATTTTGCTCCTATCCTTCACTGCTTTATTCACGTCTCCTGTAGGAAATATGACTCTTGATTGCTGCTGCCATCTTAATCTATGTCCACATCAGGCTACATAGATGCTGCAAGCTGTTGCTAAATCGGGGCTCAATATTAAGAGTGGTTTAAAGTGAAAAGAACCTGTAGTTATGCAGTTCCTTAAAACAGAGACTATTTTTCTTTCCTTGGGGAAGGCCTCAGCCACATGTAAAAGGCCCTACACCATCACATCAAGAATCTTAAGATCACAAAGTGTTTGTATGCTACTAAAGGAAAAAACAGCTTGTGTGATACAGGGCAGCCAGAAGGTGCGTTTTATTTTTACAGAAAATTAGAACTTTCAAAAACACTGTAGAGGCACTTTTCTTTGATTCAGATTGATTGACTCTATCACTAAGACAGGATCCACCCACACTGCAATCAATGCCACAAATATTAGATCAGTTGCCAGTGGGAGAAAAAAAGTTGCACAATGTTGTACAATGGTAACATCTGTAAGAATTTCAAGAAGTATTCCTCTATAAAAGTGCATGATCAAGGCAGATTTTCTTACTGCACTGGAATTACAATTACATTAAGCTGATTAATAAAAAACCCCTCTATTTGGACTCTACTGAAATTAACAATGCTAGAAGGAAAATATCACAAAGAACTCACCAAAACATGCTTCGGGCAGCCATTCAACTCAGGAAGTTGTGTGGTCAGACATGCCAACGGGCCCAAAGCACAGATGATTGAATCTAGAAGTACTGACAAACTGCCTGAAACAGCCACCATTCCCTGGCAGTAAGGAAGGAAAAAAAAATGGATAGGGATGAGTATGGAAATTGCAGTTCTTTCTCAACTGTATCCATGCTCATGCAGATGCAGTATCTTCAGCTCCTGTAACAATTGTCATTATTTACACAGTAGCAAAACTGTGCCTTGGGCTTCACAGAGAGACTGTGGGTCAAAAAATTGGAAGAGTTCAGTAGGCAACAAACTGGTGCAAGATAGAGGTAGGGATCAACAGAAAATGTCAAAAAGTTGTCAGCTGCATAAAACACTGAATTACACAAATTTTTGTAATATATTTTCTCTGCCATTTTGTACCATCTATTTTGTTAACTACATAAATCATAATGACAATGGTTGTTTTATCTTTGAAGTTAAAGAAATGCTAAGTCTATAGCATGGTTTCATCATTGATATAGTTTCAGGAAAGGGAATTTGTTTATGTGCTTTTCTGTTCTCTGTTTTTTCCTCTGAAACTCATACCAATCTCATACTCATCCTCAATAACTCATACCAAAACCAAAATGCAAAAACATTTATTTCACTCTGATAAAATAAGGAAGCATAGTGGGGTGAGATAACCATGCTACTCATAAAATTCAGTGGTATTATTTGAGACAAATACATGTTCTCCTTAAAGGCTGGGCTGAGTTCTGAAAGTGTGCATGTATGTGCATGCATAGAATCGTTATAATTTAACAGTAAGAAACAATTAAAATATGATCTCATGTTACCAGGTAAGTTGAAACAATAGCAGCCCCTCTCCAAAGCACTGGCAATATGATACTGCCACAAAACTACAGGACATGCAAAAAACTTCTTGGTAAAGGCTGATAGTTTTCTAATAAGTAGAACAGTTACAGAAACTGACAGGAGACTGGCAGAATAGCAAGAAAGTACCAGATCCAAGGTGAACATACAGTAAGAAAAGACTGAAGAGTTTGCCGAACTAAGAAATTGCCTTCAAGGACCTAAAGCTGCAAAATACTGTCTTTGTGTGACAGCTGCTGTTTACTGAGGCTTTTTATTTCACTGAAAATAAACAGCA
This sequence comes from Climacteris rufus, assembly GCA_013398175.1. NCBI lineage: Eukaryota > Metazoa > Chordata > Aves > Passeriformes > Climacteridae > Climacteris > Climacteris rufus. The sequence goes on from VZRZ01007688.1 coordinate 949,588, forward strand.
ATGCATCAAAGAAACAAGGCATGCCACCTGTAGTTCCTCTTCCTAACACAAAACCATTGTTTAAACTTTTAAGAAAATAAAATAATTATCCCCCTCAATCCATTGTGTGGATTACAGGCCATCACTGTGACATTGCTGGTTACAGACTCACCTCTGTTTCCTGCAGTCTGTGTCCAATGAGGCTCAGAGATTCACCCAGCAACTGTAAGTGTGCAGCTACATCAATAGGATCTGTCTCAGGGACTTTGGCTGGTGAGGAAGGCACCACCACGGTGCTGGTGGGGGATTTCTTATGAGGGGAAATGACTCCTGTAGGAGAAGCTGGAAACACACAAATTTAAATCCCATATTCCTTTCTTTCACTCTTTTACTTACAAGCCTATTAGTGAAGTTCAAGTCTCATAGGCATGAGATGCTTAAATTGTTCTGTGGACCAGTTCTGTAATCTTTGCAGTCAAAACTTTTTTTTGCATGTACAAAGCATGTACCTCAGCTGAATGAAATTGGGGAGATTTGGTATCAGAGATGCCAACTCAAGGAAAACCCATTTTCCTCTAGCTGCAAACTAATCCCACTAGAACTTCCTTTCTGCTTCTTCTTATTTTACATTTCAATCCATCTTCCCTGTCCAAGAAATGAGAGCACATAAAATGCAACAATTACCTTTCATTTTTGGTGCACCATCTGAAGATGATGCCTTTCTCTTCACAGTGGTAGCCTCTGCTTTATTCTGCTTGTGTTGGAGATACTGAGCTTTCTGTTTCCAGATCTGTAGTTACCATGGTAAGAAAAGAAAGGTTCATAACATTAGGTAATACTGTTACTTGATGCCAGGACCTGGAGGCAGAATGATGTTGCAGAGCTAACAAGTGAAGCAATACCATGAGAAGAGAATGCATGCTTTTATGTTTGCAAGGGCAAGGTTGCCATACTTTCCACCTTTACATGCTTGGAGAATATAGGTACCATATTTCAAGGCATGGTGGCAATGCTGGCAGCACATTCTGATCTAAGAACCCAGTTCACAGAAATTATTTTACAGAAACATCTCACACACACACACACACACACACACTCACCAGTTTATCCTTCTCAGGTAGCTGCTTCCACACTTCTGCCAGTTTTTTACTTAGCTCTCCAAAATCTGGCAGAACGAAAGAAAGAAAGGAAGAAGAAAAATGTTTAAAACAAATTTGATCATAAAATCACGAAGAGAACATAGGAAATTTACCAGCCCAACCATACACATTTAGGAAGCAAACCATTCCACAACTGGAACTCTCCACACTGGCCAGAAAATGTGCATTCCTGTTACTGTTTGAAATGAAAGAAGCCCAGCTGATACCAGGAATATGAAGTCACAGTGTACTTACAGGAAAGTGACACAAAGAAAGTAATTCTTTAAGTAAAGAAAGTGATAGCAAATTCTTTATCCAGATTCACAGCTTGGTTAAACTGTAATTATAATAGAAACATGAAAATTTCTCCTGTCCTCTTTGCCACCTCTTATTCTAAGTAACATTAGCAGATTCTTTGCATTCTGTCAAAATTAAGAGGCTGGTCTAAAACAGAGATAATATGTTCTGCTAATTAATCTGACTGGTGTATAATCAAGAGAAGAGAAGGCTGGCTTATTCTCTTACCTATTCCAGGGTGCTCAGACACAATAGTTGTACGATATTCCTTACAAAACACTTGATAAGCAGACATATTTTTCTTCTTTGGCTGCTCAGAAGAAGAAAGGAAACAAAGATTTTAAATTATGATGAGACCTTCTCCAATTTAATAAGAATTTAGCATTTATTGAAGACTTATAGGAAGATATGGTACTTAGATCAGGAACCTTAAAAAGCAGTGTTTCATATCTTCGGGCTGAATTTAGTGTTTATAAAAGCACAGGAATCAGTGAGAACCAGTCTTAATACAAGGCTTAACTTGCAAAACTCAACAAGCTGCTATTCTAAATTCAAGATCAGCATACAACTCTGCTAATGTATCTCAGTTTTAAACCTTAAAATAATAAAACCCAGTATCTGTTTTACTATTCACAGTACCTATTATAGATCTGTCAAAACAATTCAGTCCACATGATGATGTTTTGTTCCATTCCATTCCTTGCATCCTTACAAAGTACTTCAACTTGGCAGGAAAACAGACTTTGTAAGTACACTGACAGCAAAGGTATTGCAGTTGCTGAGATATGATCAGGGAAAACTTCCCAAATAGAATAGGATAATGGCTGCATAGATCTGGGCTCTGTCTGCCCAATTCCTCATACAAAGCATCGTTTCTCTATCTGAACATGCAGAAACTGCTTTACCTCATTTTCTTACACAGCTACAGTTACATCATTTGTAAACTTGTTCATAGGCTAGCAACCATTTCTGCTACTAATATTTTTATGCAGTAATCATGGAAAACAGAATTTTTAAGTACAGGACAAACTGGGAATGTGGCAGTCTGTAAGAACTAGAATTTCATTTGAATACAGGAGTAAATGGGTAAATATCTTCACTTTTCAGGTAAGAGACCTTGATTCCTTTTTACAGGAACTGTGATGATGGGCTACATCACGAGTCCAAAAGTCTGCCTTGGAATAGTTAGAACCAGTTACATTAGAAAATGATGCAGATGTGCTTGGTACATGACCTCTACCAAGGAAAATTAAGTATACCTTTCCCAGAGAACCTTTATTGGCTAAGGACTGTGCCACAAACACAGAACAAAGTATATTCCTTTTGCTACAAATAGGAATCACAGTGGCTGACACATTTTTCCAAACATGCTTCAGTGAAACCATTGGTACCTGGTAACAGTTATCGTTCAGTTTCCATTTAAAACGCCTTTATAATGGAGTGCCCAGTTCACCATTACCCACCATTCCATTTCTATTTTCCCTCCAATTTTTACTTACTTTGTCTCTATCTCTTTCCTTTTCTCTTTCCTTTTCTTTTTCTCTTTCCTTGTCCTTCTCTCTTTCCTTTTCTTTTTCTCTTTCCTTCTCCTTCTCTCTTTCCTTTTCTTTTTCTTTTTCTCTTTCCTTCTCCTTCTCTCTTTCTTTTTCTCTTTCCTTTTCTCTTTCCCTTTCCTTTTCCTTTTCTCTTTCCTTTTCCTTTTCCTTTTCCCATTTCTCAGTCTTGTCTTTCTCCTTGTCTTCCTTTTTCCTCCTCTTCTCACCCTGACCATCTGAGTGAAAAACAGCAGAAGGAGGTGGAGGAACAACATAGGGGGTACTGGGAGGTGGTGGTGACATTCTTACTTCTCCTGCTGCCACAGGAGAGTGCCCAGAACTCTTTTTAGACTTGGAGTGCTTCTTCTCTCTGTGTTTCTCCTTATCTTTTTTTTTCTTACTCTTTTTTGACTTCTTCTTCTTCTTGATTTCCCGGTAGGAGTCATCTATCACAAGCTCTCCAGCCTCCAGCTCTCCACCAGAAGAAGAACCAGATTCTGGTGGTACCTCCATACCTGAAATCTCATACTCACTTCCATGGCCCTCTGAATGAAGGGAGGTGTCAGCACCAAAGCTCTCAGAAGGTGGGTGGGGGTCTGGAGGTGGTTTGTGCTTTCTCCGGGATGACTTAAGGAAGCTCTGCAGATCATGACCCAGCAGGAATGAGCCTTGCTCATCTCGAACTGATTTCTTTGAAGATTTCTTTGCAGCTGCTGGTGCTGAAGAGTAGGATAAAGAATCATCATCTGCTGCACTACTTTTCTCTTTTGGTGAAAGGATGAGCTTCATCTTCAAGCCATCAGGTTCACGAAGAGTGAGTGTCTCTGTGTTCACATAGAGAGGTTTCATTTTTTTAGATTTGTGGGAGCTGCCATCATCCACTGAATGCTCCCCGCTGCTCCCACTCAGCTTCTTCTTGGGATGCTCCTTTCTGCTTTCAGAATGGCCAGAGGAAGAATGAGATGATTTTTCAGAGGTCCTCTTTGAAGACTTTGAGCTTGTGGCCAAAGGTGAGGTGATAGCTTTGAGTAAATCCATGTTTGTATCAGCTGAGGATGGGCTAGAAGCTGCTTTCTTTTTCTTCTTTGATGGTAGATCCAAAGGTGAAACACCTGAGAAAGACCAAGAAGAATGTATCTTGAGATGATTCCCTTAGAGACAGCAAAGAAGGGAAGTGGGAATGCTGGAAGCCTTACGATTACAGCTAACTGATTTACATCCTGGCTTAAACAGAACATCTCTCAAGACCTTAGCCGGCTCAGCACGGCCTTATTGATAAAATTGAGAGGCTGTGACACCTGAGCTGGTCAAATAATTTAAGGAAGAAATACAGTAGGAAGGTTCTTGTAGTTTTGTCAAACCCCATTCTATTGTGAAGTAATATATTTTGATGAAAATACATCTTACTGAAATTAGATCTCAAGCGCAAGGTTTTTGTGCCATTTTTAGCCAAGGTGAGACCAGTGAATTGAAAAATGAGCTTTTACATTCCGTAGACAGATTTTGATAAAATTTCAGCTTGGCTTTCTCCTTCTTTTGGGCCAAACATAAATCTTAAACACATTAAGCTTTTATGAACTGCATTGTCATTTTCTGGCCAACTTATTAATTGTGAGAATAACTGAACAAAAAAGCATTTATTTTTCAACCTCATACATTCTATTTTTATAAATTCACAGCAAGTAATACTACCTTTAAGTATAATTATAGTTTGTAATGCAGTAGAAAAAAAAACAAATGGAACTGTCAAATGGAAAGACATGGGTTAGAAAACTACAACTTGTCAATGAAAGGGGGGTGGAAGATCTCTACCCCCAGCAATGGCAACTTGTTAAACTAGACTCTGAAAATATAATTCCTTAATTTTCTGCTGTCTGGTGCTGATCACTGTCAGGTTTCTGATTACTTTTTCTAAGGCAGGTTGATGTACTCTCCTCCCATAAAATGCTAACCACAAAGCCTGATGACCCTGGCTTAAGGGCATCCTCAGTCATGACTTCTTAGCCCCTTCCCCTGCCTGATTACTGTCTTACCTCTGTAGCAGAACTCATCAGAGGAGTGCTTTCTCTTCTTTTTGTGAGGTTCTGTCCCTGGAAAAAACTCACTGTCCTGGAATAAGAAGAAAAAAGTTGCTGACAAAAAGGAGGGAAATCATATGAGATTCACATGAACTATTAACATAGATAAAAATTTGTAGAAGGTATCAAGAGTTATTTGCACACTGTAACATCAAGAAACCCTAGGTATGAACCAGGATCATCATTCTAGATGCTAAAAGGAAACGTTCTCTCTCCATAAGTGCATGAAGTGTAGGTTTAAAGTAAGACAAAATGCATGTTACAGATAGGTGTAAGAATACAAAAAATGGTATTAGTCAGGACTGGTTTCAGCACATCAACCACCTAATTGGCATTGAGCTTTCTGTAGGCACTGCAGACAGGGCTCCCAGGAAACTGAAAGACAGATCTCTATAGGGAGGCCCCTCAAGTGAGAGGAGCAATATAAAAGAAAACTTGAAAAAGCACACTTGAAAAGTGTTAAGAAATGGGCAATGAAAGCCAGCACTGGGAGATCAGCTGATGAGTTGATAAAAGACAGACATCTAGCTCTTAATAAAGCTAAGAAATAACTAAGCATGCATAGACTGTCAAGCCTTGAAAACAAGGGTGAGCAGTTCATGTTTACTATGCTGAGGAAGATAAAGAAGTGACAGGAGGTACAAAGAGGTGACAATTACAATGATGGGGCAAAAAAATGTCCTTAATATGCCATTTCACCTAATTATTATGTGTGTCTTGACCAATTTATGAATCTGAAAAAGAAGCCCCTCCACAGAATTCCATCTGCATGGTAGAAGATTTTAATTTTAAACTAAACTTGCTTTTCAGATGAAAAAAACCCCCACAAGATAGTCACCTTTGAGCTAACAGCAGAAATTTTAGGTCAAAGAAGAAAGTTTTGAAGAAACTATGTGATTTCAAGAGTTCAGGCCCACGAATAGGGCAACATTATATCCATCCTTTGCTGGCTATTTATACAACTGTAAATGCTATTTTTTTAATGGGTGTAAGAGGTTATTCATGGCATCTTATGACTTGCAAGGTTCTACATCAAGTCTAGGACAACATCCTACTACCTTATTTTTTGAGGCCAGAAAAATCAGAACCAGGGATTGATCCCCTCCTTTTCTCCAAAGTTACTGAACAATACAGGACAGGATTACCTGCTCTTGCTGTCTTCTACACACACTTCTAAACTAAAAAAAGAAGAAAAAAAAAGGACAAGAAACCCATTCCATCCCATTCTATCACTACCTTTATGCATATCCTTCCACCTTGAACCTTTTTTCTGAGGGTTCCTACCTGAGCTGCTATCTCATCTTCCTCTTGCAGAAGATCCTTGTAAGAGCGCTTCTTCTCTCGCTGTATCCTGCCGGGTGCCAGCCCGTCATCAACGCTTCGGTGACTCTCTAGGAACTCTGTGGTTTACAGGAAATGGGAAAAAGGAAGAAATTAAATACCCCATTAGGGAATGATAGACATGTGGACCACACACAAAACAAGCTAACAGAGGATGTGGGCACACAGTGATGCACAAAACCCAACAAGCACAGAGGCTTAGAAGATAACAGCCTGTACTGTCTGACCAGAGGGATGGGGCTCGGTGCTCTAACACAATCATTCCATATTTAATTTCTAATGCTTGTATATTCCTTCCTAAAGACAAGTGGGCCTAGAAATGTTACTATGACTAAATGTATCATTATCCCTGGCCCCCAATTCCATTGCCCTGGCAGGGAGTAGAAAGGCTGCAGTGGCAGAGCTCCCAATTAAGGTGGAAATATCACCCATTTCTCTCAAGTTCTAATCCCAGTACTTTACATCTGGATGTCAAGGGCTTAGGATCCTTCAGTAAGCTGGGCAGGTTAAATTTAAGGACTTCACAGCACACTAGCTTCCTTTCCCTCTCTGACTGTATGGCCTAGCAAGAGCTGAAAAGGGCACCCTGTCTTTTTTTTTGCAAATCGCTCTGAGATTATGAAGCAGTCATACCTTCTTTCTTCTTGGTGCCATCATAAGCCATGGTGGTCCTGCTGGAGCCTGTGAATGAGTTGCCACGTCTGGGCTCCTTCCCCCGTTCCCATCTATAGGAAAACGTCTGAGAAACACAGAATGAAAATAACCCTTCCATAAAGAAGAATCACTATGTAAATTGGGAAACTTTCTCTGAACCAAATAAGGAAGACAGTGGGAAACGAAAGGAGTCTACCTTCTGGTGGGTTTGTGGTCACTCTTCAGGCTTGACAGATTTTGTTTTTTATTAAAATGAATGTTGTATAATTTTAAAGGTAGAAAAGACCACCTCTTCCTTATAAAATATCTAAATCACTGAAGTAGTTTATTTACAAAAATATAAAGAGGGTGAGAAGACAACTGAGTTTGGTTTTCATGCACCCAAACTGTGTCAAAGTCATTTTTTGTCAGGAGCCACTGTAACAGAGTGGGATGTTTAAAGAGCTTTCAAACCCCTGAATCTCAGATGAAGTGAAGGAAAGGAAGGGACCAGGCCAAAATAATTAAATTATAAAATAATTGTTATTGATCTTTTTAACTAGAGGATGGCACATTTTGTAGTGAAGGTGTGCATCCTTGGGATGTGTTTCCCAATGCTACCACTGCAGCCATTCTGAATGCCAGCCTGGGACAGGGGTGGAAGAGAGCACTCCTTGCTCTGCCTCCCCCAGGTCTCAGGCCTCCTCTAACCAAGTCACTCCATTCCAATTACTGCCTACAGCAGGACAGTGCCATTATGGAACAGCCACACTGGTTCTCTCAGGGCAAACAGCTTTTGTTCCTCAGCCAGAGACCAGCTTAGCAAGGAAAGATCGACCTTCTGCTCATACAGGATTAAACCAATTGCCCCCAACTGCCTTTGGGGTGTGTGTGTGTGTCTGTGCACATGTGTAAACATCCAACCACAAAGACCATGCAGCTTGCTCATCCTAGCTGTCAGAGTAATCTTGCCACACTGAAGTTAACACTTGAACACCTTGGGAGCAAGGAACTTGTGCTTATACATCCTCCACGCACCTCAATTTTATAAACAAGTGGCTGATGCTGACAGTGTACAACATACTCATCCTATAGTGGTTACTTAAGTGATACAACAAAGTCACAACTAAATCAAGCTTGTGGGCACACAGGAGATGTTTCTATTTAAATTCACAGGAATACATGGTATTTACTCAGGTTTTGGGAAACCATCCAGCACTGAATATCAAGTCAGTATTCCCACCATTATAAATTGCTAGTAGCAAACACAACAATTCTACCTACATACAAGAGCACTACGCTTGGCAATAAAAAAGAGCCTCTTGCTACTTGTGGGCTTGTAATTTTGAACCGGACATTGTCAATATTTTGTGATGCTCATTTGTCATACAGATGTCAGTGGGAAGACACCCAACACCAAACCATGTGCTCAAGAGGCTAAGGCCCTAATATAGATACTGCTCAGTAAAACAAAGCTGAAGCCAGTCATTCATGAATGCATGCCTTGGATAAAGGAAGATTTCTTTGTACCTACCTGCATACCTTTTAAGCTTTTTAAACCTTATTTGCTTGGCAGGCATAAAGGTTGGCACATAGTGCCTAAAAGGGCTCACAACCCGGACCTCTAATCCAGCAAATATAAAACATACCCTTAACTAGTCTCATCCCGCAAACCTAGGTTTCCCTGCTTCAAATTCCTGGGTTTCAGTAGTGATCGCATGGGCTCAGTGGGGAAGCTCTCCCTTCACGTCTCCCGTTCCTTGACGCACACGCCTGGGGGATCAAGGCCCAGTCTTGCTCTCCTGCAGCTCGGCACAGACCCCCGCACCTCGGTCCCGCTGCCGACAGGCGGCGGGGGTGGCTGCCTCGCCCCATCTCCCGGCGGGAGCCGCGAGGCCAGGCGGGACCCGCCGGGAATTCGGCGCGCAGCCCAGAGCGCCAACGCCGGCACCGGCCCTTCCGCGGGCACGGACCCGGGGCGTCCTGCGCATGCGCCCCGACACCCCCCGGAGCCTGGGCCCCGTCGCCGCCTCCGTTCAAAGCGGGCTCGGCCGCCCCACTCCCGCCCGCGCGTTCCCTCACCCGAGCGGGCTCCAGCCTCACGCCAGCCCGCGGCTCCGCCCCTGCAGCAGGCCCGGGCGTGCCCGGACTGCGGGGCCGCCCAGCGGCGACAAGGCCCGCCGGCGCCGAGCCGCGGCCGCAGGGTGGGGACGGGCCGCGGCCGCCTTACTCGGCCCCGCCGCTTCCCGCCGCGCCGCCGCCCTCGGCCGCCATCTTTGACAGAGAGGCAAGAGACTCGTGCCAGGGGCGGCCAGCCGAGCGCCGAGCGCCTCCAACGCGGCACCCGCGGGACGGGGTAGAGGGCGGGGCGCGGGCTTGCCGAGCGCATCGATAGCCCGGCACGGCCGCGGAGCTGTTGGGGTGTAGCGCCGTGGCACGCACGGGTCGCACACGCGCGGGGCACCTGTGCCGGACTCCGGCGCGGTTCTCCGAGAGCCACGTGTCCTCCCGGAGCCGTGGGACACACGGGTGGGACACACGCAGGGCACCTGTGCCGGACCTGGCTCTGTCCCCGACCACCGCCTGTGGAGCGGTGCCCACTTTCCCCCTGCCTTCGGCACAACCCGTCCGTGCGCGGGTGCTGCGCGGTCCCGGCACATCTCACCCACTCTCCAGTCCTTTGTCAGAGACTGAGCTGGCTGGGCTTGCCGCTCGCGTTCGTTGTTGGCGGCTTGTTCCCGCCGGGGTGGATCGATGGGAACGGGTGAAATCCTGTTATTAAACAGTTACAGAGGGAGCACTTTCACGAGATTAGTCACACGAATGGACACATCTCCCTCAAGACTATCTGAGTCCCCGAGGAACTGAGTGAATGCGCTGAACAGGTGGGAATTCTGGGCCAGCTGGAGCAGAGATAAATGTGACTGAACAGCACACTCGGAGCTACTGCCCGTGAAGGCATCACACAACCCTCACACCAATTCTGATGGGCTGTCCAAAGGTGGCAGGCAAGAGAAAGGCACATTACTCGCAGCATCTTCTAAAGGGCTCATTCTCTACTGCAAAGGATTCAAGACAGGTAAAAAAAGCTCAGGAAAAAGGCATGTCAGAAAAGAAGCCTTTTCCCTACTAGGTTAGCCCTTCTTCCCTCTGACCTCGTGGGAGGTTCAACAAACCTCATTTCACTGTTACCACCATAATCTCCAGTGATGCAAGAGTTCTCTTTTTATTTAGATGCCGGCAGATACTCCTGTGACTCTTTGGCAGAGGCTGTTCACAGTCATGTGCTGTCTGCAGACTCCAGTTCCCAGCCATGCCTGAGGTTAAATCTGACCCATAAAAGACATGCCTTCCCCAGCCCTTACAGATCTGCCTTCTGGTCCTGCTGATGCTTTTGTGTCCTAACAAGTACAGAATGATGACAGTAATTATTTGCAGTCCAGCAGGGCCTAGAGGAACTTGAAGAGAATAGAGGCCCATGCCTGTTACGCTGTGTGAAAATGTGGTTTGATCTAAAGTGAGGGGTACAGCCTGTACACACAGATCAATGTCTGCAAGTGCAGCAGCTGTAACACATCAGGGTAAAAAGTCACCAGCCCTTAGGCTGAGCACAAAGCCTGTGCAGATGTTCTCACGTGTGTACACGTGTGCCTGTTGCTGGCAAAACGAAAATCACTCCTTGCCCTCCAGCTTGTAACCCAGGGAGGAATCACCAGGGTGGACAACTTCCTCTGCAAGTTTATGACCAGGATCTTGCCAGAGTTGAACCTGACATGACCTGCTCCTTTACTTCTGCTTATTGGTGATGTTTCTAGGGGTCCCAGTGATGGATCCATACCCCATTTGACAATGCACAGCACAACAAAAACACAGTTCCCAAGTTTTAATAGTCTTCATCTTTCTTCCTTGTATTATGGGCTGTACACAAACATCTATGTACATAATAAAAACATCAATTAACTCCTGGGAACCCCTGGCCAGTGGGTCAGGTGGAGGCAAATGGGAGCAAGTCAGCAAAAGCTGTGAGCATGTTTGGGAGAGGCTACATGCAGCCCAAAGCAACAGGGATTCAGATTGCTTTGAAAATTGAAAGCTTAAATTAGCCTGGTATTTGATGATAGCAAGCATTTCGTAATGATAGCCAGTAAATGTGCAGGGATGGTATACTTAATATTCTGTACCCTAGAATGAGAAAGCATTTGAGCTCCCCTGCAGTTTAATGTTTTTAGTGCTGAATGGTTTGTAGGTATTACATTGTGTCAGAGATTGTGTGTGGATAAGAGAGAATGAATTTGCAGGTGAATTTGCAAAAATGAATTTATAGCAGGATACTTGCACATAAAGGCACTGAAGCACCAATCATTCAGACTTCCCCTGTTGAGATCTATCCAAGTTCCTTTCCTCCCACAGAACAAACATAATAGTAATAATAATAGAAATTGTAATAGTAACAACAATAACATGTAGACTCCCCTACTGCACTTTTCATCAGTGAAGAAATGCTCAGAAAAATTCATTTCAATCACTGCCATTCTTCAGAGGTCATAAAGGGAACCAGCCAGCACAAAACACTGGCATTTATTGGGTGCTTTCAGACAGCTTAGCCTTTCCCTTTTCTAGAAAATTTAGGAATGCCTTTAGAGTATACATCTAGATTAAACAGGTCAGGTGGGGAAAATGTCAGAATATTGATAGCAAATTTAAGAGAGTCACAACCCCTTCAAATCCTTAACACTTTGGCAGAATTGTTTCTTTGTACTCTGGAACATAAGAGGTCATAGCAAGGGAATCAGAAAATCAAACAGTTCCCATAGCCTTTAAGGCCTGAAATGCAGCTTCAGTCAGTGTCAGGCTGTTGCGAGAATATTGCTTATTCCTTTTGCTCAGAGCACCTTGCATTCTTTTACCTACATTCCTGGGCGAGAAACTCCAAAAGGATACATGGTGTATTCCCTCAGGTGTCCTCTTGGCTCTGAGATACATATTGTATAAAATGCTCTTGCCAGTGCAGAACATTTTAGGATGTGTGTATAGTTTTCTGTGCTTAGAGCAAGATCAGTTATGTGCTAAGGGCTTACTGTTCATTAAGCCATCCAGTATGGTCTTGCTTTCCATTGTGCATCCTTGTCTGCTTATTTTCTCCTGACTGAACAACTGTCCAAGTCTCTGGATTTAGAAGCCCCCTTTTGTTTAATTAGGTTTTGTACTTAGTTCTGTGGTGTCTCAAGTGCAATGAGTGTAAGAGGAATGAATAATAACATGAGCACACACTTACAACCAAGTTGTGTACTGAATTAAATTCAGCACTCAGAGCTGTATGAACAATTATCAATTTTAATTGTCATAGCTTGCAACTCATAAATCTCTTTTCAGTCCTGGCCCAGTTTCTCATATTTTTTCCCTACATTCCAAGATGATTTGGCATTAACTGGAATGGGACCTGGTTTAAAACCTCTGATCTCCACCTATCCAAGAAAAGCCTGCTTTGTTTTGCACAGACAGCATTACTCTTCTCTGTGTAGATTACAAGGCTTGTATGTTTGTAGCTGTTGAGCTGTCCTTAAAAAGGAAACACAGCTTGATACAACTGAATGGGTTCTCTGGAAACTAGATAGACTTTAAAGTCTTCTGACTATGAATATGGAGGAAGTGACCATGATGTCACTCACAGTGACTGTAAGTGTAATGGACTTTGCTTGCTTGCTTGCCAATTGCCTCACTCATATAATTTCCTTAGTCTTATTTATAAACAATGCTGATGACTCGTGTTTGGATACAAGGACTTGCTTCCTTAGAAGCTTCAAAAGATTTGTTATATGCATTGTTTTGGTGTTGGGGCTTTGCTTAAATTGCTTCCCATTTGTCTTTGCTTTTTTGCAGGATGCATTCATTTTCATGCTTCTTCATCTTTCAGTACAGTCATTAATGAAACCACATAATGAAAAGCACAAGGGTGTGTGCATTCATTTGTAATGTCAATACAGCAGCCTGGATGTTCCCCAGAGCCATAGCATGTCACAGTCGGACACACCTTACCCCCCTGCTCCTCATGCTGTGCCCTCTGCATTCTTCTGCTGAGAGAGCTAAGGTGAGTGGGAGGTCAATGTCCATCTGATAGGGAAAAAGCACAGTGAATTACAGTAGGATTTGTGGGATCTAGAGAGCAAGAGCATGCTCCCAGATATGGTTAAGCAAAGGGAAAAGAACTGTACTGGGGTATGATATGCATAAAGGAAAGGCTAAATGCGGGCAATCAGTCACCATTGAATTTGCCTCTTTTCACTGATTTTGGTGTCTCCTTTCTCACCACCTGCCAGGGAGGTAGAATTGATTTAATCAGTTTCATGGAGCCATGCAAGGCCTATTGCACTGCTTTTAGCACTGAGCTCTCCCTCCATACCTGCTCCCTAGAGACCTTGCTGGTCTCTGCTGACTATAATTCCTCACAACCTCGGTCCCATAAGACACCAGGCATTCAGCTCTATCTGTATTCCTGATTTATATTTTCCTTTTTTTCCTTGAATCTGTTAATTTATTTAATTTCCTTCTCTCATACATTGATTCCATTATAGCTCACTTCTGTACAGGCCAGACTGACCTGCTCTTCTCTTTTTAGACAGTCTATCATGATTCTTCACCTGTAGGAAAAAAAGCCTGTAATTCATTCCTGCAGTTTTCTGTTTATGACAGACCCACAGCACTGACATCTGTCTCCTGTACTGGATAGCAGAAATTACTGTATCGCTGAAATTTCTCTCCAAATAATGTAGATGGGTCATAGCTATTTCTGTGGACCAAGCCTGTGTATTGTTGCTGCTTCTGGCTGCTTCTGGCTACAGATGCCGTTGCTGGAGATCAGAACTTTTGAGAAGAGCAGAAGACTTCCCTGTTGCCTGAACAGCTAGAAAGAGGCAGTGGAGTTTGCAGAGGCTGGGAACAGGACAGTGCTTCCTGCAAAATTTGTGAGATGCCAGCTGGGGTAATGTCAACCTCGTGACCATGGCGTGCCATGGTTTATGGAGCTGCTGCAAAAATATGGGCAAGAGGTGACATGTGGAAAGGGCTTCAGACTCACCAAGGCTGGAGTCACAGTAAAGGCAATGAGATGTACTGATATGAGGAATAGGTGAGGAACAACAAAAAGTGCCTTGTACACCCCCATGCATTGTAGTGGTGTGTTGAGAGAAATTGGGGTATTGCAGGACATTTTATATGTTTTACATGGCAGGTAATGTGCAATGCTTTCAGGGTCACCGGACAAGACAACATAATCTGGGTCATCCAGTGCTGTTCCCTGCTATTGCATGCCCACTATCATTCACTCCCTGCAGTAAACTGATCAATCTTTATCTTAAAAGTAATCAAGTCTCTTTCCCTCACAATGCTCACTGGGAGACTGTTCCAGAACCTCTTTTGTTTGATGATTAGGAGCCATCTCCGAATTACCAGCCTAAGTGTATTCATGGTTACCTTGCAGCCATTTGTTCTTGTGCCAACAGCTTATTTTAGCTAATATAGTTATTGTCCCTTCTTGCTGTTTTTGCTCAGAAATATTTATAGAGAGCTGTCATACCTGCACTCATTCTCATTTTGCTAGTCTGAACAAGGTACGCTCTCCTAGTTCCCTGTTATCTGGTGGCCTCCTCCTTCCTCTCCCATGCTGGCAGCCCTGCTCTGCACTTGCTCATGTTGAATTCTTCCCTGAAGGTGGATGACCAGTAATGGACACAGTTTGCTCAGAGTTCCCATCAGGGTATTATATAGTGACTCTATTACTTACTTATGAGAATAGAAGAGTTGAATACTTTCTTACTTGGATACAGCTTTCTGATAGATGTTAAAAACCCAGCAACAGTCTGTCTGCCTTATAATTTTCACTGTAGTCACAGTAGCATGTGACAAAGAACATATACAGCTTATCAGAACAGGGCCTGCTCAGCTCTAGGTTTAGGCTGTGACTGCAGCACGTGTCATATGGAGGAGGGACTGGTGTTTCAGGTAGTTAGCATCCTGTGATAGCTCTTTGCAGGGTGGGTCACCACTGTCATGCTGGAGGCATGACATATTTAGGTTGATACCAGTTTTGACTGTCTTAAAAATTAACTGTTTGCTGTATTGTGCCAGACAGATCACAGGACTTTATTTGTAACATTTGCAAATAGAATATGGGATGAAATTACAGAAGTAGAAACATGGGAGATTATGACATTTATTAATTTATTAGACAGACAATATTTGTGCAGTCCTTTGACTTACGTGTGCAAGGGCATGCATCATGATGGAAAGACCTTGGAGTGCTGAGACTTTCTGGAAACTGTCACTCAAAGGAAAGAAAAACTACTGCATGGAGACATTAACCCCACTTTCCCCAAATACATAACAGCAACTAATCCTCATTGTGAGGATAAGTATAGCTGGTCAGGGATACAGTGACTGTTTTCTGTGGTTGCACTAGTGTTTGTTACCAAACTTGCTTAAAGAACCCTCACCTCTCACTGTGCCACAATCTGAAATAAATGCTGACTTATTAAAAGCTCACTTCTCTGGGTTACAGGAAAACCTAAAAATATTGACCTGTGGCATCGCAATGTGGTACAAGAGAACTATCCAGTTGGAAATTCTGCAGTCTAGGCTACAACTGAACTAATGCTGGGAAAGATGGAGGAATGGGCCTCTATGAAATGAATTTTAACTGTGCTTTGCACCAAGCAGGCAGAGGAGTCATATAGCTGAGCTTAAATTTTTTTTTTTGTATGAAGACAGTATGGGTCTGAAGAGTAAGTACAAACATGGGATAAACTTGCAATGAGAACATTTTCTTTGTAATCCACATCAGAAACCTTCAGAAGACATTAAAGTGCTTCAAGATGAATCAGAGTGGAAGCTCCTTCGGCTCACTGCACCGTGCAACAACATCTTGAAATTTCTTCTTTTCTTTCATCAATTACTGCCCAAATGGAAGCTGAGGGTTTTCAACATTGTCTGGGGATGCTGAAGCTGTGGCAGTCTGAGAAGCAGTTTTGACCACTGTCTCAGTGATTCTCAAATCCTTATCGTGTGCCAGGGCTGTGTGCTGATCACTTGTACATCATACAAGGAGGATAAATTGCCCTCCCAAGAAGTCTGGCCCCAAATGACATGGGGGCCATAACAATGGCACATGGGTCTGCGTGCCCCACATTTATTTTGGTGAGAAACTTAGGGAAGGGGTTGGTGGGTTTTAGTTATGATTTCAGAATGGGGGAATGTAAAAAAAAAAAAAAACCCAACCCCAAACCTCTTGCTTGTTTTTCTGCAGGATACAACACTTAGTGTACTTATGTAGAGGGCAGTGGAGAGATTTTATCAGTGTATATCCCAGTCATAACTCACTCCTCTTCTTAACAGTACCAACCTGGTAAGGCTATTGAGTATTGGTGCTGCTCTTGGAGCACAGAAACAATAGGATGTTTTATGGTCCTAAATTCAATTCACAGTTAAATGTCTCAGGCAATGGAAGCTTTTACCACATCACTCGAGAGCATTGTATTGTCTGCTAGATTTCATAAGCAAGGAGTTTTCTTTTTTATTTAGTTGAGCTGCTTGCTTTTTCTGAAGAAATAAATGACCAAATAAAGAGCAAATCTGAACCCCCCCCCCCCTGAAACTATTTCAGTTGTTGCTGTTTTCTTCACATTTTCCTCCTTGAAATGCATTAGTTTCCAGTTGAAGGAACCTGAAGAAAAGATGATTATTACCAAGAAATTTGCAAATTAGCACAGCTCAAAACACCCCTGCAGCAGTGTTCTAGTAAAATGAGTGAGGCTGGGCTAAAACCTCTATATATTTATTTGGATCATTCTATATTTGGATTTAGCAATCCTATTAGTGAGCTGAAATTTAGGACTCTTTAAATACATTTGTCCTGGAAATAGCATTGGTAAATTACAAGTTCTGATAGTGGGAGGGTGAGGACAGTGTCTAAGATCTAACAAGAAGAAAAGTAACAGGCATTCTTCCATTTCTGTTAAGTGTGCTTGCATATTTTCAGCACATTCCACAAATGAATAGTTCACTGCATGGACAAAATTAGTTCTTAAAGAGAAGCCAAATGCACCAAGTATGGTGTGTGGGATATTGCAGTGCTATTATGCAAAGTGATGCTATGCCTTCAGCAGGAGCTTTCAGTTCAATTTAAACCTACTCCAAAGGAGGAGAAGAGTGTGTTTGAGTCAGAGTACTAGGATGAGACTATGCATGGAAAAACTCCTATGTAAAGAAAGATTGAAACATCAGTGAAAAGATGGAGAAGGGGTGGGAAGTGTACACCATATATGGCAGAGTGCAGGAGAAGACATGACCACTAATCACTGGGAGATTTTTGTGAAGCAAGAAGAAAGGACGGCTTAGTGGAGAGAAAAAAGACTGGTAAAAGGAAGCTTTCTGCCATGACAAAGGGAAGCAGTGGAAATCCCTGCTTTCAAGTTTCTTGGAGTACAGAAGCACAATTTTAAATGAGGGTGGAAATTTCTGTGTTAGTTCTAGTATAATTACTGTAGTTGCAAATACAGTTTTTATTTAAACTCTTCTATTCTGGAAAGCAGAGCCCTGCCATATTCCAGAGCAGAAGTTAGATTTGAATTTTGAGAACTGGTCAAGAAATGCTCATGGGAGACAAATGATCAAATAAATGTCAAATGCATCATTTCATAAATGTTCCTGCTCTGGTCATTGCTAGCAGTAATGTCTCAGCAATATCTTTTGGACTGAACATGGATCTACACAACATTTTGTTCATTACGTGCTGAAGATATCCAGCACTGAATTTTTCACTGTATTCCTTTTTTTACTACAGGTAAGTTCACAGTTTATGTGTATTATTCTGCACTGCTAAGCTAGTGCTACCTACCAAGATTTACAGCATCTTTCCTTAAGATCAAATGGTTATAAAAATCACCAGATGGCAGCAGAGTCATTTCTGGGCTCCTCTTGCCCTGAACTCCTGGTCACAGCTGCATGCTCTGGGGTGCTCCAGTTCCCAGCTTTGCAGGGTATGCAAAGGCAGCTATACCTCCCAAGAAAATAGTGCCTCTTTCTCAACAAGAGATTTATGTTCTCCAGTTGATACCCCCACAAAGACTGGGTTTTAATGGATGATTCCCTACTTTTTCTACAGATTCTTTGTTTTTCTCTGCAACTGCCCCAATTTGTAGCTTGCAGACACTGGCATATACACGTGCTGATGGCTGTGTTCTTATGATAAGTTATATGCTGCCAAGGTAATGCAAGATTTGGCTGAGAGCAGAGACTGTCCCTGGAACCAGCAGAGGTTGACTCCATGGCTCAGGTATGAAACTGGATGATAGGAATTTGTTAATGGCACTATTTTGTGTTCCACTGTTGCAGTTGACTTTGCTCAATAAAATTCTAAAAGCAAAATGCTAAGAGGAGAGAAATATACTGGAGGATTGAAAAAAAAGCAGAATACTTTTTGTCTGAAACAATCCTCGTGCTTCCTAATTCTGTAATTTCCGGTGAAAAGGGATAATTCCCAATCAGTTCCCCAGTTACAACCGTTAGACTCTGAGGCTCCATAGCAATGTGAGGGATGGGTGCACAGGTGGCAAAGTAGCCTGACTGGCAGTGTCAGTGCTGTTTTGCTTGCTTTCCCAAGAAAGCTCACCAAACTTAAGCAACCTCCTGGAACCCTTCAGACGTCAGTGTCAAAACCAGGAGAAAGCTTCCTCTGGTGGTCAGGATCTGATCTTTGTGGGTTCAATAGCTCCTTCCGTATTTGCTTCAATGACAAACTGAACTCTAGGGCAGAGGGAAAGAGGAAAGGTTATTGTGATTCTTCTGGCTTGCTTTTTTTAACAGAAAAAAACCCCACCCAACCAAAAAACAACCCACACTTTTATTCCTCCTAGAACAGCTCTTTTCAATGGAGTTTTAGGTCTGGAAATGGACCAAGGCAGCTGTGTTCAACTGTACCGTGAAGGACATGGCTCTTGTCACAGATTTCAAGACCACCTTTACCAAACTCTCACAAAATAAAAAAGTGCTGCTGTGCTCTGCACATGACAGATGGAGGGGGAGATGTCTAAGCTAAGGGTCATCAAACATGATTCTGGATAGAGACTCTTCCAAGGTCTCCTCGTAATTTATGAAAATATTGATTTTTTGTAATTGATACTGGAGGTTGGTGCATCTGGAAACTCTCACGAGGTTAGGGGTTTAATTCTTATTCCCACAAGTTCCTATTACAATTTGGTGATGGAAAGAATCCACTGAATTGGTGCTAATCCATGCATTTTTAAGGCCTTATTTACATGGCCAGAGTTGTGGAAAGGTAGTAAATAGAAAAAAAAAAAAAAAAAGGAGACCGTTGTATGTGTTTACACACCCAAACACTCACACATTTTGGGCTACACATTTTCATTTACTCATTCTCCCTCCTACTTCACTTGCTCCATGCTGTCCTTCAGCAGGGGTTGGAAGTTTGAAATGGATTTAAAGAAAAAATACATGCTCTCCTTTATTATGAGCATATTTCAAGGGGAAAATGGATTATACATTTAGAGGAGTGAATGCATTCAATTGCAGCAACTTTTATTATTTTGAAACAAAGTTTTGTTATTCAAAAAAAGCCTAAGTGGTACCCACTATGCCAACTCTAAGCATTTTCCTACAGCTCATTTTTAAAATAGCCTTTAGGATTTACTTGACTAAATCAAACCTCAGGAAGGAGAAGCTTGCAGGGGGGAAATCACTGCATTAGAGGTGATAAAATGAGAAATGAGAGAGATGAACATCAGTGCAAACTCATCAGCATTAGAATAAACTCAGAAATAGACATTCTACATTTCCATAATGCTGTCAGCTGCCACTACAGAAACAGGGATCTATTACCTCTGTTTATACTGCTGCTAACTTAATTTATAGCAATTTATTGTATAAAAGTAGACAGTAACTTGACTGGCGGGGAAAAAAAATCCCTTTGTGCTGAAAATAAAAATGATAATGCACATAATAGATTTCTGAAAGTAATTTGAATGGCCAGTTAAAACACAAGGTGAGCTGGATATATTTTTAGTAAATCTCAGCACGAATTACCTACTTTCATATGCACATTTGCAGATGGATCGATAAAGAGCAGACATGGGACATTTACTTTGTAAGATTGGATGGGGCCAGGTTAGTTCACCACTTGCAGGCTTCCTTATTTTGCTGTGGCTGCATGGAGAGACAAAGCAAGAGCAGAAATGAGCACAATGCCCTCAGGGCTGAAACCAGGTACCTCTTCACAATCAGCTTTATGAGAAAAGGATCTGATACAGCTTTGTCCCAGAAAAAATGGGAAGTTCATGTCATTTTTGTGCAGATGGTGGAGAAGACAAAAAACACCAAGCTTTCCACAGCTTTCAGTCCAAGCAAATATCTGTAAGATATTTTGCAGGCAGACGTGTGTGTCCTGATTTAGCTCCAAACCAGCTGCCATAAGCCCCAAACTGGAGGCTTGTGTTAATGCCCATCCCTCATCACAGTGTCTTAGCTAGGGCTCAGCCCTGTGCTCACCACCCCTGCTCTATGCTGGGTCTGGAGCTGATTGCATCCTGTCATGTTAGCACCAGAGCATGTTAACATCGGTTTGCAAGACACCATGAAGACATATCTAGAGATGATGGAATCTCAGCCCTTCAGTGAGCTTGCACCTCAGCTTGTTAAAGCCCATGGCCTGGCTCTGTTAGACCTGTCCTGCTCTCAGTCAGTGGTCCTAAGTCTCCTCATCCGCTAAGCAGGAGTCTGGACCTTCTCTGTAGCAAACAAGCCTCTTGGTGAGAAGCTTGCTCTTCTTAAGTACCTTTCAGGCCCCCTTAGAAGTAGTTCATGAGTCTCTAGGGGTCCATAAACCAGAGACAGAAAAGCATGGCTCTGGAAAGTCTAAGGGATATAATCATCAGCCTCCAGGTAAACATGTGCTTAAATGTTTTGCTGATCAGAGACAAACTGCTGAACTGGGGCCTTGGGAGCTGCCTTGTGACCACAGTTATTCCCTTTATGACATGAAGTTGATCTTCAAACTGAGGTGGAACGCTTTTCTATTGCAGCATAACCTGGTTGTGCAGGGAAAAGGAAAGGGAGAATAGGACTGGCAATAGTTGGTGGCAATCTGTGTTCAGAATTAAAATATATGGGAGCAAAATTAGGAGTACTGTCACTGCTGTGCAGATACCACCAGATTTGAATAAAACGGGGTGAGATAGCTGAGAACTGAGCTGCGTGGACCAAGCCACAAAAGGAGAAGTGTAACTCTGAAACAGCCAGGTCTGGCACATCTGATAATGACTCTGGGTGGAGAGAGGCATGAGAAATTAGCATGATGTCAGCTTTCTGTCTCCCGAGAGTGCTGGTCCAGAAGAACCTCACATCTCCTGACACTGCCTGAGCAGAAAAGACACCCCTATCACATTTTGCATCACAGTGGTCCTGCTGTGTCTCAGTGGCATTCCCAGTGGCACCCACAGTGTTTCCAGGGTTAACAGGTGTATTTGCCCTCATGGACGTCACTTGAGAACTGCAAGGACTCCCATGACAGCCCATGTTTCTCAGCCCAGCTTTGTCCATGTCTCCCACTACTTGGAGGCCTCCAATTTGCTTTCCCCTGAGTCTGCCACCACATCCTCACCTCCCACGGTTGTGGAAATTTCTGGGGTCTGTGCTGCTGTGCAGGAGCAGCTTAAGGGAGGACTGGCAGAGTCCCTCGGCCTCACAAGCAGCCTCTGCACATACACCCTACAGCATGGCAACTCACCTGGTGTACACAGAGCACCCACGTGAGTCCCATCTGAAGACTCATGATGTGGATGGTGGGAAAGGCCGGTCCTGAACGTAAGTTCTCAGGCTGCCTGTGCCTCCTGCTTTGCCTGTGCCAGTGCCTCAGGATAATAAAAGCAGTGGTTGAACTACTTGGTTGATGCCTGTGCTGCTTCAGTTATGAGCTTAGTACAAACAGTTGTTGATAAAACAAAGCTGGACCTTGTCCAAAAGCCAAAATAGTTCTCTCTGCTTCAGGCCCTGGACTCCTTAATTTGTGGCTAGTGGAGGCTTATCCAGTTGCTAGCCACAAACTCTTCCTGCTGCAGGACTATGCTGTATTATGTCCCTACTCCACTCAAAGGGAAAAGAGGAGACAAGAGAAGTGCTGAATTTAGAAGGGCTTTTGATTTAGTATTTCAAAGCTTTACAAGATACCCAGACAGGGGTGTCTGTCTAGGCTCCTCATTCTAACTGAGAGTTTAGGTTAAGAAAAACAATCTGTTGATTCATTGACTCAGGTCTTCAGTTCTGCAAACCAGCAGGGAATTGATTTATAAAAGGTGAGAGTCTAGGACAGTCTGGAAGCCCACATCATGAGTAAGCATACAAAAAGATTTATAAGAGTGCAAAAGGATAATGTTTCTGGTCCTTATTGGTTTTTAGCTGCTTGAATACCACCGTGGGTGTCAGAGGATTAATAACTTTGAGGATCTGCCATCTTGCACATAATTTAAAACCTCTTAATGGGGTGAAAAGAGCACAGACATATTTTCTGAAGTTTCGTGTACGTCAGCACCTGTTCAGTCTTTCCAAATTCATAGAGTTCAGCAGACCACGCTGGCATGGGCAACAGCATTGTGGAAAGGAAGGGAGACGTCATAGTGCGTGGAAAAAGGTGTGACAGCTCTCACACATGGTGCATTATGAAACAGGATGCCAGGTTGGTGGTTTGTGCAGGGAACCAGACAGAGGGTGAGGAGTGACACTGAAGGAGTGAGTGTTGAAGTGCAAAGGAGCAACACATGTGCCAAGTTGAATTCTCTCTGTACAGGATGTACCAACATGAAAAAAAAACATTGTCTGTGATTTCAAGCCTGATTGCTGATCCTTGAGGGCATCACTGTACCAGTTTATAATCAATGGGAAAGTAAGAGCTTCCAAGGAAACATGGTTAAATAAAGTTTTGAACTTTAAAAGCTTTGGTCATAGGGATGATTTGTGTCCACTTCAGCCCAACTTACTTAATGTATAGAATAACTCATGACAGTGTTTCACTGCCTCACCACTGTCACAGTAATTTGTTCCTAATATCTAATCTACTTGTACCCTCTTTCAGTGTACAGTCATTCCTCCTTATCGTGACCACTACATGCCCCTGTAAAACGTCCCTCTTCAGCTCTCTTGTAGCCCTCTTTAAGTACTGACAGATGCAATAAGGTGTCCTGGGATACTTCTCTTCCAGACTGAACAACCCCAAGCCTCCCAGCTTGTCTTCATAAGAGAAGTGCTTCATCCCTCTGATAATCTTTGTTGTCTCCGGTGGACTTGCTCCAACTGATCCATGTCCTTCTTACACTGGGTGCCCCAGAGCTGGATGGAGCACTCCAGGTGGGATCTCATGAGAGCAGAGCAGAGGGACAGAACCCCCTCCCTCGCCCTGCTGGCCATGCTGCTTTTGATGCAGCCCAGGATATGGTTGGCTTTTTGGCCTGCAAATTCACACTGCTGTGGAAGGATGCTTCCTTCTATTCAAGGAAGATATTCTTTTCCTTCTATTTCTCAGCTCAAGGTGGGATCAGAGAAGAAAGATAGATTGTTCTTCCATGTCAGCTCCAAGATGTTAAGTGAGACAGGAATGATTTCAAAGTATTATGTTTTGCACTGTTTGGGCAGCCCTTGTTTCGTCACCCAGTAACACTGCTGCTGGAGCACTCAACACAGTATTTGCTTTTTATAGAAACCAGCTTTACCTTCCCTGCCCAGCATCATTTAGGTTAAGTTGCATTTCAAGGTAAGGCAGCTCATCAGTCAGTTGGTCAGCTCTGGTATGGCCTCCTTCTTTTGGTGGGTGTTCTCTAAAGTTCGTCCAGCCTCACGCTCCTGGGGTTGGATGAAAAACCCCATCAGACACCACAGGGTGCACCTCTGCTTGTGCATGCATGAACCAACATCCCTGGCCAGCAGATGAGAGGGAAGCCAAACGAAGTGAGACATGGGGTATTGAACACATCTGCCAGGAACATCTGTCAGAAAAGCTGAACAGTTTCACTGCTGTGCGATGCTCATTCCTTTTCAGTACCTACCAACTGGGCCTTCTGGGTCTTATCTAGCTCTCTTGAATAGCTGACTCCTACCCTTCCACTTCTCCTTTCTTTCCTCCTCCTCTTATGCTGTTTATCCTCTTATTTCAGCAGATGGGCACAGATGGACACATGCTGAGACTTAGGCCTTGTTCTCAAAAGAGGGGTCTCCAGGAGGCAGGGGACAGAAGGGATGTGGCAGGAGGAGAGGCACTGGGAGCTGTGAGCATCAACACAGCACAGTGTCCCTGAGGTTTGTGCTTTTTTTGAGATGGTAAGTTCCACCTCAAGGTCTTATGGTTGGGGTGTACTCAGGTGTCTCTTCTTTAAGAATCGTCTAATCCCTGTGAGACCTGAGATCACTCTTGAAAGCTTTTTTCGGCTGTGCTATTCAAGAGTGTCCCTCCACCACTCAGACAGCTTTGGTTCATTGGCTTGTTGGGACATAAAAGTCTCTGACCCACTTTGTCCAACCTGGCTGGTCTCACAGTCAGCCTCTTCAGAAGTCACTCATGAGAAGGCAGGAGGACTGGAACCTGATGGTTTTATTAAACTTTTTTATTAGCTTTGTTTCTGTGGGAAAGCAAGGTAACAAATGCACGTCCAGTGAGTCTTCCACCACCTAAGGAGATGACTTAAAATATTTATGCATCTGATTTCTTCTGACATGCATGTGAGTCTCATGATCTGCTCTGACATTGTTCTAGGGTATGAGCAATCTTTGCTTTTCCCAACACACTTGTTTGTTTTCTTCCTAATCTACTTTACAGCAAGGACAAGATCTCATGTGGAATCCTATCTACACTATCTCAACAGAAACAATTACAATTCCTGCTTTAATTAACAGTGAGCTTGACTTTCCTTTCCAAAACCAAAGGATGAATTTTCTTTAGCTGTAGCTGCATGGCTTTTACTGACTTGGAGATCAGACAGGTGCATGACAGGAAGCACCCAGCCTCCTTCAGGGTTCCCACAGGTATCCACATGGGGAGAGAATCTTTCTCACTTTTTATGAGAATGAACTGCTGAAATCCCTCCATAACCTCTACCGGAAGGGAGTTAACTCAGACATAAACACTGCATTCAGATACAAGCTGCTTATCTGAGAGCTGAGAAGGGCTTGTAAGGGAACGCCTTAGGAGGCACTCCATCACAAACTTCCCTTCCAAACAAGCAGTCAGCTGGTGAACCCTCCAGCAACAGATAATGATACAGCTTAAACTAGCCTACTTAGCTACCCCAGCAGCATTAAGCAGGTTCCCCAGACTGTTGGCACTGGTCTGACACAGGGAGTCCCTGCCCTTGCTGTGCTGCTCACATACACAGGCCTGATGGTCAGGTGGGGTCTAAGGACTGCTGCCTTTGCCAGCACACCCAGCTGCATGTGCTTGAGTTTGGGCAGTGATGCTCCTCAGCCCCCACACTGTCTGTGCAATCCATAGATGGCCCTTGATGATCTCCATCGCTGCCCTTGGGCCTTGACAAGGTCTCATCCTTGTGGGTGGCTGTAGATTAGCAGATTAGTAGTAACCGAGGAAGAGGGAAGTCACCTGGGAAGTAATAGTCATAAAGGAAAAGTTATCCCCTCACTCAAAGGCAGTTTAGAGGAAGGTGGGAGCAAAGGATAATTTCCTACTTTTGTATCATTACAAGAGAAACAGGGAAAACAGAACCTCTCTTCTTCTAAGCATCCAGAGGGACACGTGGGCGTAGTGGGAGCAGAGGTGGCATTTCTCTCCTTTCCCATCCCTATTCACTGTTAAGGACCAAAAAGAGGGAGAGGAGTCAGTGCCTGGAGAGGACACTGCTCATGGCCCAAAAGGTACTGAAAACCTGCTGGGAGTCTGTAAGTGGTACAGGAGGAAAGGAGGAAAAAGTGAATAGCTGATGATGAGTGGAACTAAGGAGACCTGGTCAAGTCACTCCAATTGAAACTTTTCCTGTGGCTGGGGCATTTAAAAGGTTTCTTGTCCATGTGGACTGTCTTGAGTCTAATTAGCTGTGAGTTCAGCCTGCAGACTTTCCCTAATTTAGGACACAGGAACCCTGTCCTCTACCCAGACAGCCTCCTTTTTTTTTTTTTTTTTATTAAAACCTTTCATTTATGCCTGTCATTCCAGTTAAAATCAGCTAAAATTGCCCAGTGAGCTCAGGGGAGTGAGGGAAAGAAAGGCAGACAATTGAACATGCATCTGCACAAAGCATAGTTGTTTAAATCCCATTTGCTTAGAAAATATTTGATTTTTCAGCAAGTGGAAGATGGACTAAAACACCTTGAGAGCCTTGGGAACATGGACTGTGCAAATGGGAGGCTCAGTTTTTATTGTCCAACCTCCATCATTGTTCTAGAGAAGGAGAAATACCACATATGATGCCTGAAATCTTCATCCAGCATCTACTGCTGGCTTCTCCCGTGCAATTATCTTATATACAGAAGAAAATTGTTTTCTGCTGTCAGTCTCTCACTGCTGCTTTCTTCTTCTCCTTTTTTTCCATAAACATCATGAAATCATTACTTGAAAAGAGGAAGAGAGGGACAGATTAATTAAGAAGCTTGTATTCCAGTTTGAGGCTTTCACTGATAGTCAGAAACTGCTTGAGTTGTGCTTTCAGGGGTTTGTAATATGAACAAAATCTCTGGATAAGGAGACAGGCTGTAATTAATTTCTCTCTTCAGGACGATTACAGATATAAATAGCAAAACAAAGACAGACAAATTATCAGCAGAGGTGCCCACGTTGCATGTACTCCACTGTAATTTTGCTCAATAGCAGATTATTTTCTACTCAAGGTCAGTGAGTCACATCATGGAAAGGATATGGCATAGAGTTTCTAGGATGTCTAGTCTTTGCTAGCACATACCTGACAGTCATCAATTTCAGTCACTTTTCCTAGAGTTAAACATAGAACAGAAACTTTCTCTTCTCATCCTATCCCTGCACTACCCTGTCCTCTGGAGAGCTGGCAGCAGAAACCAGTTAAGCTGGGGTAGTTTGAGCCTGAGTGCGGTAGTGTTGAGGGAAGTAGCAAGCCTTAGCAAGGAGATGAAAAGGAAGGACTGGCAGAAGCCTCTAACTGCTTTTCAGCATCTCCGATTTAATGGAAAAAAATAAGAGCCCTGCTGCCAGGGCTCTGCAGCAAATTTTGAAAGAAAGAACTAGCCCAGTGCTGCAGCATTGAAAAAGTTTGCAGACAGCTGCAGAAGCAGCTGTGGTATAGGAATGGCATCGGTTTGTTTCAGTTTGTTCCCTCACAGCCATGTTGAATACATTTCGACATGAAACGCTTGGTGGTGACCCAAGAAGCCTGGGGATAAGAAGGAGAAAGGTGGGCTCACTAAGGTTCACGTGTTCTTCTCAGACAGACCAGTGGCCTGGGCAATGCTTTGGGCTGTAAGACAGCAGCAGGTAGGGCTTGGGGAGAACAGGTCCTTGCTTTCATGGCCCATGAGGATGGGAGATGGACTGTTCTGGAAGTGTGGCTCTTCTGCATGGCCCTCGGTCTAAAACTAAGGGAGAATAAGTGAGATAACAGGAGCTCTTTCCTAGAGCTCTTCATTAGCAGCCATCAATGTTCTTGCAAAGCAGGTCAACAGCATCACTGACTTTCATAGAGAGGGACAAAGAGGCATGACAATACACAGACCAATGCACTCATCATTTCTGCTATCAACAGACGCTGTATTTTCCATGACCCATCTTGAGCCCTACTCCAAAACTACAGCTTCTTTTAAGGGAAAAAAGCCCCAAAGAGCTAAACAATGAGCAGATTCCTAAGCAAGTTGATGCCATAGCAATGAAAACTGCTCCTGTTGCTCTCTCCAGGCTTGTCAACAGCAATATCCAGCTCTGTGTGTGTGTTAGGAGTAGAAATGAGGGGATAACTCACTTTGAAAGCTTTCTTCTGAGGTTTACGTAAAGATTTTATCAACTTGTTCTTGCACTGACAATCTGCCTAAAATAAAGGACTTTGCTTTGAAAACAGAGACTCTGGTATCTACTTTTAAATAAGCAGAAACCCAGCAATAGTCAGGGACTGGCTGAATAATGCAACAGGCTCCCTTTTAGAGGATAACAGGAAGGATTGAGCTGATGTGGGGTCAGAAATCGTTGTTTGTCAGGTGAAGAAAAATGTAGGAGATATTGAAAGGTCCAGAGAAGGTCAGTGAAGATAGAAGTGTCATTGAATTTACAGATGATGAGAGATTGCAGGGACTCTTTAGCCAGAAATGATGACTAGTTGGAAGGAGACTTGTCTGAGACATTCACAATGATTAAAGATGGAAAGTGAAATTGATTGCTCCTTCCTTTTTTCCTTTTTTTTTTCCTTAAACTCTATCCTGCAACATGGGAACAAGGGGTCATTCACTGAAATTAAAGGGCAGAAGCTTTAGAGCTGATGAAAAAAAAACTTTTTTTTTTTTTTTTTTTTTTTAAATGCTGCTTGTAGTATATCCATGGAATATATTGCCCCTCTTCCTGAGGTCATGGATACAAAGGCTGCAGCTGGATCTTAAAGAGGCTGGACTAATTTCACAACCCTTTACAACATTTGTGGCTACTTGAGGCAAGGCAAAAAGGATGGGTATTGGATCACATGCTTTGGGGTAAAACCAGAAAAATCCTGCTCCTGAGGCAAGATGGACATCTCTTTCTCAGAGCAATGCAGGCAGCTGCAGTGAGCCATACCCACTCCTGTGCAACACTCTTGTGAAGGGTTTCTGCCTCCCTCTGCAAGGACTTGAAGGCACCATGAGCCTCAATTCAGCTTCTCTCGTTCCCAGGATGCAGGTTAACAGAGACTCACCTTCACAGCTGCCACAAGCAATGAATGAGTGCCCCTGTGCCTCAGTGCCACGGCTGCCAACTTCATGCTGCAGGAGGCTACCAGAGCAGGACATGGCTGCAGATGCAGGGTAACAGCAATTCTGCAGCCAAGGAGTCAGCCAGGGTGGAAGAGTCACTGCAGGGTGGGAAATACTGCAAGGCTTGGATGGGAGGGATGTTAATGACGCACATGCCACTTTGTGAAGCACTTGTGAGAATCAAACATTATTGTCAGACTGACAAGATGAGCATTCTGTCAAAGAAATAAATGTATGCCATGCCCAGTGCATGGCTCCTGAGCACTCTCCAGTGTAACTGGGATCTGGGTTCAGAGCTGAAGCATGGATTCAACTCTCATGGTCATTTGGCCTTGTCTTTTCTTAAGGAAGGTACCAACCATCAGGTGTTGTACTTTGGAAAGAGATGGTTTTGTTATTCATTGTCAATGAAACTACATCTGCTTGGGAAAATAGTGAAGAAAGGACAGGTAAAGCTGCAAATCTGCTGTGACATGAGTGCCAGAGTGATGCTGTCGAGGATGAAGGACTCGCAATTTGGACATCTGGGCCCTACAGGTAAAGTTAGAGCCTTCAAAAGTGCCAAAAGATTGCTCATGCAGAGGAAATAATGGGCTGGGGGTTAACTTTTGGGGCTGGAATACAGTTTTGTTTACCGTTCTGTTTCTGAAGGACAATGGTGATGGAACATACATGGTTATTTGAAAGAGAGCTTGTCCTCTGGCAAAACATGGATTGGGATTTATTAGCACTGAATTAATCACTGGAAAGATCAGTGGTCACATCCCTGTATCCAGGAGAGCCATCAGGACATATCCAATGTTAAGGGAAACATAGTGCTCTTAATGCCCTTTCCCAGTATTTTCTGAAGTAGGATTTACATGTCAGTGTCTGTAACACTTCTTTTCATTCCAATGAACTTCTGGTTAATCTCCGTCCCCCCCACCCCTCCCAGTAGGAGCCATGTCATCCTATTGACAATGCTGTCAGCTCACTAAAATGTTGCATGATGTCCTTCCAGTGGCCACTTTGGCCAGGCAAATCTGTTACCTGTGTGGTTTCCTGCAGAATTTTGGGCCAAAATCCCCTTTCAACTGCACACTCTTCACATTCTGATCTTATCAGAATAGCTTCTTGATTAGTTCCATTAAAATAGGTAAACTCTTGTTCTCTTCCCTGTTACTTCATGCTCCACCTGTGTTGTGTGTGGCCAGCTGGAGAGGATGCTTTAACTTGTGGTGGACTGTTTCTCAAACTAACATAGAAGACCAGACTTCTTGTGAATTTTTTCCAAATCCCCAGACGGTGCCCTCCACTGAGATTGCTGTTGATCAGGTGGTTCTCTTCCATCTGGGCTACAAACATGCACATATACACAGAGGAAGGATTATTAATAATGCAACAGTGACTGTGATGTACCATGACAGGTGGTGACAGAAAGTGGGAGATGAATACATTCAAATCAACATGCTTGGCAGGTATATGAAATATTATTGTGTTAGAGAGAAGACCTTTAGCACTATAATGCCAATACCTCAGGCAAGAGACCCAGCACTGAGGCTGTCAGTCAAATTTGATTTTTCCTAGGTTCCTCTCACCTATCACTATGGTGTAGGAGCTTCTTTTATCAAGCAATATCAGTGGTGTCTGTCACAGGTGGTTCTTTCCTTTTTCCTCCTTATCTGGCTCCAGGATAAAGAGAGCCAAATTAAAACAGTCAAATAGAAAGGAGAATGGGTGCTTCTGTGGGACCTGTGTTGTAATGGGGACTGCATGACACTACAGGCCATTTAATAGCTCTAGCCATGCTCCCAGTGCTAAAGCAGTTACTAGATGTGAAAGTCAGGGAGAAAGAGATATTCCACTGCAAAGAGAATCACCCTCATGTATGCAAGTGTGTTTACTTTTTTATTTTATTAAGAGAAAATGTGAGGTACAGTTTTCCAAACAGTCCATTGACCAGGCCTATGCCTTTCTTCATGCTTTAGACAGGAAAAGATGAAAATATTTCTAAATTTGAACACTGTCTTGACTGTCTGAAGGCATATTTTACCTCATGGAAAAACAAAATGCCCTGCTGGTCTTCTTCTCTGATCCTTCTTCCTGGGAACACTTCCCCTTTTTCAGGTTGAAGAAATCAAGGCTGAAAAGAACGGTGTGGTTGACAGGTCCCTTGGCAGTAAGTGAATGTTGAACTCTTGAATGAAGGTCACACCAAATGATTTGTAGATGATCCACATGCAGTTAAACATGTTTGCACATAACGCTCATCAAATAATTCTGAATAATGAGTGCAGGTGCAAAAATCTTGATGTGTTTGCAGGCATCTTATGATCAGAAGAGTTTAAAATTTGCCACCTTAAGTTGCTTCTGACAGAATAATCAGCGTGCTCTGCTGTGCCCTGTGGTTGCACCCTCTGGTCTGTGCCTGAACTACAGATCAGAGAGAGGCTCAGTGCACTTAGCCCTCCCCATCTGAATGTTTTAACAAGCCAGTTTTCTCAGTCTGCAAAGAACGAAATCTCGAAAGCAGACTCCCTGAAAGATAGGTTGGGTCTGAGGAATTAAGAATGAAAACTAGCTCAGATTCAGAGGAGACTGGAGGTGACCAAGTTTTTATTAAATCAGACCATTGGTGTTGGTAGTCAATCTCATCAGCCCTTGGGTCCTTGGTTCCCGATTTTACACACAGCATTCATACTCCACCCAGCTCTGATCTGAGGAGAGATAGATTGGCCCAGGCTGGCTTTGTGTGAAGCAGTGAGCTGTGCTGGTTCAAATCCTCAAAGGCCACATCCAGCTGTGTGTGAAGGAGAGGAACCAGTGACCCATGTGAGGCCAGCACTGCTGCTCCTCACAGGCTAAGACAGTCACAGCAAATCCTCTGCCATCCATACCCCTCTTTGTTTGGGATCTGTGCTTTGCTGACTCTTCGGTCATAGAATAATACTTGCATCTCATGTATGAGCAGATTGGAGACTGTGGCCAGGAGCTAGGCAGGACTGCTGACTGGGCAAGACCCTTCCTCTTTAGGAATCCTTCTGATCACTTCATAGTACCTATGGTATAGGTGTGTCCAGTTTCCTGACCCTACAAATCCATGTCAACAACTTTCTACAGCCAAGGAGCCAAGCCTGAGAGGATTGTTAGAAGAGATTTATGGGCAGGGATTCACAAAGCCTGGTCAGAAATCCTAGTTCTCCATGGTGGGAGGGGACTGTGGCTGCAAGAAAAGCTAGTCAGGTCTTTGAATTTGTTCTCCCCCTCACACACCTTTCTCTGATGGGCAAAGTGTTTTGTCCTAAGATAAGAACACCAGGTGGGTATTGCAGGAGGAACTGTCTGGTTGCTTGCATAATCAATGCATTCCAGAGGTGGGGGAGCTGAAATGTTTTGAATTGACTTTGATGCACACTGGTCTACAGAAGGGCATAAAATACTGCTGGAGACTGGGACAACTGGGCAAACTGGTCTCCCAAATTGCAGCCTGCGGGGTCCGTTGTGCAGTTCAAAGGCAGGGAATACCCACTTTTGGACAGATGACTAAAAAGCACTAATATTTGGTCAAATACAGAGATAAAATCCTAAGATAGCTACACAGATGCTTTGTTGCTTTGTAATTGGGAATTTGCAGGGCCAAAGACTGTACACATGTACATTTCTAGACAAATCTGCTTATAACCATTTAAACTGTTGACGAAATCTGACACTAAGTAGACCTAGCTGCACCTGGACTTCTCTGAGAGATTTAGCCAGCAACAGGGTCTCACTGAAGCTTGTGACTCAACGGGAGGGACCATGACCTGATTATACTGTAATCCATTGTAGTAGATGATAAAGCTGTTATTTAGATACTGCATTGGTAATATTTAGACACTACATTAGCAATAAATCTAATAATAATAATCTTCCACATAATCACTGTGTCCTACTTCTCGTGCCCGGCTGAAAGCCTTGTCTCCACTGCTCTGTCATAGGGACTGGTCTGACTCAGATGTGAGGATGTGGCTATAGTGATTTAATCCATTTCCCCTCACAGCTGGGGATTTGGATTACCTGCAGCTCCTCACTGGCATGCCTCTGTCATGGGACAAATCCTATATTTGAGCTGCTCTTTAATTGTTTGTGAGTTTTGGTTCAAGAACCACAGGCTGGTTTCTTGTGGTTGAAGGTCAGAGGTACAGACTTGGGGTTACATGTCTTTGTTTGGATTACTCTAATACCTGTACCAGTGCTGGTCAGCAACTATACAACGATCTAGAGTAGCTGCATCTCTGATGGACAGGATGGGACTCCCTGAGATGGCAGCGTCTGTTCCCTGGATTGAATCTGTTTTGTTTAAAAAGGGAGGATAACAATCTCTAGGGCTCTTGGCTTGGCATATTACAGGGGTCCTATATGCAAATGTAATTATACATATGAAAATCCCCTGAGAAAAATCCAAATAATGCTTAAACTGGCACACAGACTATGCTGTTGAAGGTGGTCAGCCTGCAGGCCATTGCATTTCAATTACCTTTACGTTCATTTGGTGCCACTGAAGTGAAGTAATTTTCACTGATTAGTGCCAAGAACTGACAGATATGTTCTTCCTTTTTGTTTTCTCTTTTTCAAAATTGTTTTCAGTGCTGGTGAGCAGTGCCAAAATTACAGCTCTGCAGCCTGCAGTGTTTTATTCAGCCAGGGAACTAATTCTAGCACAGTATGAGCAAGGGATGCTTTGCTCAGGGACGGATGCACCAAGGAAGCAGGAATCAGTCAGCTGCACCTCCTCTTTTAGCAGTGTGGTGCATACCCCCAATGTTGGGGGTGGAGTGGCAGCTTTGTGAATTTTCACAGCCCTATATCAGCTACATGAGACACATTTTGACTTTTCTGGAAAAAGGAATAATTTTTGGACTAGAGGGAGTAGGTGGAAGGGAATCCTGCACTTGTGCAGTGCTCAGACACTTTTGTTTTGTGCCTGACTGTGGAAATGGGGTGTGCATACAGGGAGCAGCAGAGTGGAGAGAATCTTTTTTCTTCTTTCAGAGGCAGCATTTAACTGAGCTCTCTGTATCCATGTAGAACATCTCCAGGGGGTAAGGTGTTGAAAATGGTGCAGCCCAGTTAGCAAGGGTCTGTACCTGCCTGCATAAGGGCTGCTCCTTGTGCCTTGGGGACATTAAGGTTGAAAAAAATCCTTAAGATCATTGAGTCCAACTGTTAGCCTAACACTACCAAGCACACCACTAAACCATGTCCTTACTGCTTGGCGTTGTTGGTGCTGATGTCTCCTTGGTGCACTCTCATGGACTTGGTGGGTGAGCCCTCCCATACCCCTGCTAATGGGACTAGCAAAAATCAGGTTGCACAAAACCACAAAGCAACTGGTAGGATAACAGTGGTCTCCAGTCACCTGTCATGGATTTTTGCACATTGACACACAGAACTAGGCTATGGTCCTTTCTGTGCCCTTGTAGGCAAGGGAAAACAGTGACATAAATCTGGACTGTGCTCCTTGGTTCACTTAAACACAAGCAACATATTGGATGAAGGGTCTTCAGGACAGGCCAAATGTTCCCATGGGAAAAAGGAATGAACTCCCAATGCTCTTGTAAAACAGCACTTCCCATTGCCATGAGGCTGCTCAATACATACTAATGAATGACAAAGGCCAGTTACCTCAGTCACCAGGAATGCCACAAACCGCCTTGCTGCTTGCATCTCACTCTCTCCTCCTCACCCTGATACCTCTTTTCCTGAAGCCCTAAGAAAAATAGAGGAGAAATGTGGATATTTATGAGCATGTCAGGAAAAAACAAGTAGCAGGTGTGCTTGAAGCCATGCTTTTCCTGTGACATTTTGTTATAATAATTATTATTTCAGTTGTCTTTGGAGGATAATCAACAGTTGTCTCCCCATAAATGTACTTAGTAAAAATGTCTCAAATGCACGAGAGAATCCATTTATTGCTTCTGTGTTGCAGGAAGCTGAAATTACTGCTTAAATAACCTCTCAGTTCAAGTGAGGGTAAATCAATGCCGATCATGGAGAACAAACGGTGCAGATTTTACTCTTGGAACCCAAAGCTCCACACCATCACACTTCATTTGATCTTCTCATCTTGCAAAATGAAAATGGAGGTGAATTATCTGTCTTTTACCAGCTGGTATCCTTATGATGTGGACAGGAGATGCATTATTACAATAGTTTGAAGGATTTTTTTGTCTTCAGTTGCCTGCTTGTACTTTAAAAAGGGAATAGAAAAAAACCACGAAGCTGTCCCATTTAATGTGCTTGTGTATATTGTATCTAGCATAAAGTTTCCTCCAATGAGTAATTTAAAATCTTATTAAGCATCTGCTTTCTCTGTTAAATATTTCACATGATTATGGACTGAATATTGCTTTCAGCCTTGCCTGAGCTATCTTGCTAAGTCTGAGGGGTTATGCAGTGAGAAACGAGGTCAAGTCCTTGTCTTCTCAGTTTTCATTGTGGTATACTCAACATGTGTGAGGAGCTGTTTTTCCCACGTACTGCACTGGTTTGCTCTAACCCTGACAGAAGCAGTCCAAATATATGATTGCTTGAATTACATCTTTGTGGCCAACAGAGTGCTAGTGCCTATCAAATTAGTTTTGACAGAATGTGGCAGAAGTCGGTCTGGGATGCTGCATTTTCTGGGTGCCACTTTTCTACAGTCATGTTCATCTGAGATTTACCTTCTTATGCTCTTTAAGGCCACTGGATTTTTGAACCATTTGTTCAGCCATGGAACTTGGCAAATATTTAGCCATGAATTTCACTGTTAAGGCAGGAACTGTCAAGAAAGACTTTTCTCCATTTCTGGAAATGTAATGGGTAGTGATGGGTTATACCGTTCTTGTGTGTTGGACTTCTGCTTTGGTGGTTTTGCCAGTTTGATTCCTACAGCAGGTTCAGAAGGACAGTGAAAAGCAAGTATATAGAAGATGCCTACATGTTCCAGGAATATTCTGGCCCCCTGGGGATATCTGTGAATAAATCTAACTTCCAGCCTTTTGCTTTAGCTTCATAAGGTTTCCAGACCTTCATAAGATCCTTCAAAATGCTAGAGTCCTTGCATTTGTTAATGGGATGATGAGTTGAGGAAGCTTATAATCTTCCAGTCAAGGACGTTTTCTAGAAGAGGCATTTTAGTTCTATTGCATATTGGTGCAAGAAGTGGAAGGTGAAATTTATGGTCTGTCATGTGCATGAGTGAGATTAGTGGATGTTAATGATCTCTTCTGTGACTTTCAATTCAATTTCCCTTTTATTTTTAATTAAAGTTTTGTTACAATGATTTTAGTACTCACTTAAGTAAAGGGTTGAAAATGTGGGATATGATCAGGTGGAGAGAGTCTTGGGAAAAGCCCTGGAAAAGCTGTTAAATCAGCAAAAATTCTACAATGGGATGCTAGCACTTGAAGCTCATTTGTTTGTGACCAAAGAAGGGGTCACATAGAGTGTTCTCACAGCATGTCTTCTGGAACATACTGTCTCTGGTCATCACTGCTCTGACAGCAGAGCTACAGGCAAAGGAAAATTTATAGGACACAGAGAGCTTTCAACCACCGCCAATACAATTTAAAGAAAAAAAAGTCTCTGTGGATACCATCTACATACTTAGACCCTCCCATGCATTCTGAATTAGTAAAACCTGTCTCCAGGCTGTTGGATGATCTTAATTAAACTAAATTAATTATTTATTCAAATAAAATAAGACATGCCAAGACTCTCCAGGGAGGCTGTAAGGATAGTAATGCCTCTTATTAGAAAAACATGTCAATACCTCACATAAACTGGGTTCATTTTGTTTGCATGGGATCCTGTTTTCTTAAATTCTTCAGGATTCAAGATAATGAATTTCTATTTGCATATGGTAGGACCCCTCCACCCCTCTCTTGCCAGTACCCTTTTCTTATTTTGTGCTGTGGAACTGCAAATACTAGACAGACATCTCTTTTCCTAAGAAGCTTCTGGCAGACTTCACACAAACTTTTAGGATCTTTTATACAGAGTGGTGACTAGCAATGCCAAGAAGATATTTCTTTTCCATGACACACTGTGAGTGATTCTTGCATAAAATTGCCAAAGCACTTGACAAAGTCATAATCACTAACTAATGATCCATAAGGCGATTGCTGTAATTAGTAGCATTATTGATATTACCTTATTACAGTAATTGGGCTCACTTAACCTTTGTTTGTAGCAAGAGAAATTGGGATATTGATGCTGACAAGGACTGGCATCAAGTGGACAATAAACAGTCTGTACAGCAGTTATTTGCTAACATGCCTGCAGCCTGGTCTCTGCTACTCACCACAGCTATGTGGTGGTTTGGAGCTGCAGGAATTTGGAGCAGTGGAGAGTCCTTTTTTTCACTTGAGCCTGCTCTGACCTGTCTAGGCTATGTCTTGACTGAAAAGTTAGATGTGTTGAAAGTCCCATGACCTGTGGATTAAGCCTAACGTGTCCATATTCTTCATAGGAAGAGTCAGCTTGAGGTGTCTGCTGGTGGGAGGAACTGGTGTGTGCTTGGCCCCCTCCACAGAGGTGAGTGGGGTGATGCACCCCTGCAGTGGTCTGGACCTAGAGATGCACCTTCAGGGGTGCTCCACATGCTGTGCCATCTTTGGTGCTCAGCCAAAAGCTGGGCAGCCCTGTGGTGAGCTGTGCTTGTTTTCCCCCAGCGCAGAACTGGACTGGGACCAACCACCTGTCAGATGGGCAACAGCTGTGGCTGCTGAGAGGCTGGGCTGGACTCAGCATGCTGCCATGGAGCAAAAGGCTGGCTCAGAATGACAGATGATGGTCATGTGGCACAAGGTGCAAGCTACTTTGAGCTGAAGACTGTAGTAAAGCCTTTGGGGAAACCAACATCTTTCTGGTTTTAATGACTACAATGTATTGTATTGTCCTCCCCCTGTTTGTTTTAGTAGAAACATCCACCAGACCTGTCCATCTGTGCACAGGCTGTCCTTTCTGAAAGCTGGTGATGAGGATCGACACCACCTCTGTTCCCACTGCCCATCTCAGGCAGACTGGGTAATCAGGATGTTCCTCTTGGCTTCGTACCTGTACAATTTATGGCTTGGATAATAATAACATCTGGAGAAAGAAACCATATCTATATGGAACTCTTATCTTCCAGCTGGAGCCTCATTTTGAAAGGTGCAGTGGGGAGAAAAGGCAGAAGTTTTGAGAGGGATTGCTGTGAAGAGCTGCCTTTCAACTTACCAAAGTCATCCCTCCCACCAGCTCACCCCAGGGCATGGGAAGGAGCCTCTCTGGCTGCATGGCTGCATCCAGTCTCACAGTGCCTCACAGGGCTGGGTGAGGGCCAGCCTGATGGCTCTCTCTTCCTTGTTGGGCCAGATACCTTGGTGCCATTCCAAAGTTATCTCCCAATTAACCTTGACACAAGCCGTAGCTTTCCAAAAGTCTGCTGGACCTCTGAAAAATTCAATTTTTTCTCTGATGAGATGCATTCAGATGAGTTTCAGCTTGTTGGAGCCAACAAACAATCTCAATCCCTAAGAGTACAGGTGGATGCTTAACCATACTTGTCCTCTTCATCATAAGGAAAACCTGCTACGTGCCAAAAAAATTAATTTGCTGATCTATATAAAATCTATTTATGAAAAAGAATCTACAAAGGGGAAATCAGATTGAAAACTGACTCTAGATACCACTTAGTAAGAATTATTTCATGCCAGTATATGCTAAATTCAATATCTATTCCACTCATGCAGTGTAGTTTATTAAAATGAACAGCATCTCAAATATGCATTTCTGCATTCAGTTACCTTAGCCTAGTCTTGATGGATCTATTACTGCTGAAGGATACAAATTTCTGTCAACTGTGAGAGAGTTCACGGCCATTTGGTGGGGGGAAAAAAAAAGAAAAAGGGGAAAGTTGAAGGCATAAAGTGCCTCAGCCTAAAAATAGCTGTAAGAACTAACCAGCAGGAGACCCACTTGAGAGCAATATATAGGCTGTCTGTGGCCTTTCTGGTGACAGAGCCTGACTGCCACATCACTGCTAACAGACGGTTTACTGTGACCATTTTCCACTGACAGGGAGGCATTTTTTCAGGGTTATCTCAGGAGGTGCTCTCAGCAGCCTTCAAAAACACCCTTGATCATGAGGGTTTGCTTTTGTTTGAAGCAACATATGAGGTTCCTTCCCAAAGCCAACCACATCTTTACATATCCAGCCCTGTAGCAGCTCTGCCTCTGGACCCCTCCATCAGAAGGCACCTCTCCACACCTGTCCCTGACAGCATCTCTGGCCAGGTTTGCTCCTTCTTTCCCAAAATGAAGCTGTCCTCACTTCTCATCCTGACCTCCATGTGCCTGTCCAGCAGCAGGCACCTGTGCACCCACCTTTTTGTTTCTCACACCATCTGGCTGCTTAAAATATCTCTGTCCCAGGGACTAAATTGAGTCTGCAATGGACTCCCAAGGGGCAGTTTTTGTGAAATTCTGCCATGGTAAACATAGTCTAGAGTGTCCAAGACAGCAAATGGAAAATAAACTAGGTGTGTTGGCTAACTTAAATGGGTGATCTTTGCTTCTCTGTCTGCACATATTTTCAATTTTTCCCTTGCCTCCACGTCAGTTGTTTGGCTATATTTAGCTTGGTAACTAACTGCATTTCCAGTAACCTTGCAAAGCATTTTGAGCTAAATGAATATGGAAGATCCTACAAGAAATAGTGTGATGTAATCTTCTGTTACACAGAGGCATTTTCTCTCCTGAGGTGAAAAAGCTTAAAAGGCATGTGTGCCTTGTGGTTTGAGAGTGCTGCCCAAGTGCTAATTACATGTATGAGCCACGTACTTCCATTAGCTTTAAAAAGAGGGGAAAGAGGAAGCTGAAGGAGGAAGGGACTTGCTACAAAAGTCAGTAGACAGTCTGTGGCAGAGCAGAGTTTGAAAACATGGATGCTGATGTGTGTTAAGTGTGATAAATCAAAGCTCTCAGCAGTACTATATGCCTGCACTGACTCACACAGTTAGAGATTTTGCATCCACCCTTTCTGGTGCATGCTGAACCCCTGACTCCAGAAAATTAAGTGCTTCTCCATGGGTAATGAAAACAAATGTACTCTAAACCATAAGCCATCATTGGAAAAGCAGGGAAAGGACTGTTCTGGGGTGTTCTGTTACAGATGGGCTGTGGTACCTGACATCTGTAGAGCTGGTCAGCCACAGCCAGAGATGTCCTGTGTGCTGGAACACACCTTTGTGAATTGACTCACTGAGACAGCTGGAACTTTAGCCCCATGAATTAGGCTTTCCACAAAACACTGGGTGAGGACATAAATCAGTGGGTCACTCCAGCACCAGAGATGTCTTTAAAATGAATCCATTTTCATCAGGGTTAAATCTTCCCAATCAGAGGCGGCCATTTGGAGCCTGGCTTTGTCATACAAGACTAATTGACAAACCTCTGTGCTACAATATTATCCCTGTCACCCACTGAAATGCAATAGTAACACTGGCTTCTATAAATCAGCCAGATCTTAAAAAGGAGAGTTAAATGAGCATTGCATTATAAACCACAAAGCACATTCATCACTCTGCTACAAACCATAAATATGACAAGTACATCCATCAATTCAGCACCTTTCTCTCAGGTCTGTGTACATGGACGTTAGTGACTTAATGGCTCCAGAAAGTTTTCCCTTCCTAAACACATTGTGATGCCTGGTCTTTCATTTAGTGCTGTTGCCAGAAGTGGAGCTCAACTGTCTATAGTCATGTTGCTGTGCTGGGTGCTCCTGCAAGGGGAAAATCCACCTCTTTGGAGAGTGTACCTAGAGTGACCCCCTTGGAAAGAGTTACTCCTGCTACTACACTGCTGGTGCTGGGACTGTACAAACTGGGCTACAGAAGGATGTCAGTCTTCTATAGACATTGAGCTGCACAAACTAGAGAATAGTCCAATGGAAAAGGGATAAACAGATCTAGAGATAAGTTTTCAATGATTTGCTGTCAGACTGTAAAGATTTATTGAGTGGGTACTCTGCATCTCCCATAATACCATGTTTTCATTAAAACAGCTTGGTGGATGAGTTAGGGAATTATTAAATTTGCAGCTGAGGGTGAGCTGGACGCGTATGGAAGGTAGGATTTGAAATGCCTAATTGGAAAAGTGACCCTGAAAAATAATACATGGTTCAAGGAGAAAAAACACCAGTTGGGATACTGCTGGGTCCTCCTTTGGACATGCTATCACCACACTTCAAGAGAGTTCTTAGCCAACTGGTCACATACAGATAGAGAGCATAGACAGTATAAAACATCGTGAAGAAGGAAGGAGTGAAAGAACTAGGCTTAACTGAGAGAAGAGATGGCTGAAGGCAGAGATGACAATGGTTTCTAAAAACACAAAAAGCCACAGTAAGGAGAACAGGAATACTTTTTTTTTCCTGTCTGCTTTGGGTAAGGTAAGGTAAGGAATAATGGCCTTATGTTAGAAATAGAGATTTGGATTTGGAATGAGGACAAAACTTTCTGACAGCAATGACAGAAAAAGCAGTGGAGTAAGTTGCCTGGAAAGGCAGTGGCACCTCCATCGTGGGAGGCTTTTAAGAGCTGACTAGGCAAACAGCAGATGGTGCCTTGTGGAAATGAGGTGGACAAGATGTTGTTTGAGCCCTTCCATCCCTGTTTTCTATAACTCTGTGCTTGGCTAGCACCAGGGCTGCTAATCCTGTTTGTCCTACAGGATGTAACAATCAATGCTCTGCCTGCCCATTTTGCCATGTGCAGTTAGATTTTGGAGGAAGCAGACCTAGCAGTTTCCCACTAGCATCTTTCCTACCTCCTGCTGAAGAATGGGTCCAGATGAGTCATTGCATCTTCCTTCATTTCTCTTGATCCTTTGGGGTGAACAGCAGTGGAGCCCAGCCCAAACCTGCTACTCTGAGGAGAACAGATGGACTTCAGAAGCAGCACATGTGCAAAACCTTGTGGAGGCATTGCCACCAGAGTGCTGTGTGCCCCCAGAAACAGCTTTTAAAAGTCAAATCCCAGGCACTGCTTTTGGATAGAACAGCTGACAGCATAAAGACTGGCTGTAAAGTATCTAATCCTCCAAGGAGAGTAAAGCTAACAAATGCTATGCTAAACCCACCGTACAAGGATCCTGCCATAGCTAGATTCTGGGGGAAGGGATTGGTGTTTTGGGATGTGTGGAAGTATCACTAGAAGAGTTTTGGAGAAAATTTCAGGACTTCACATATCTTACTTGCTGCCTGTGATTATGAGGGTGATGCTGTGATTCCTGATGCTGGCAGGCTGATGATGTTCTTCCAGATCATGAGGTCTGAGACCCTCTGACACTGGTGCTGACCCTCAGCTCCTCTCCTCTAAAGAGGATATTGCTGCCATTCCATCTGAGAAGCCCCCTCTGACTTGCATCCAGCCTCTGTGCCACAGAGCCCTAGTGCAGCTGTAGCTCTCCACAACGTGGTGAACTGGCACAGCCAGCAGCAGGGCAGCACCTACATGGGCCTGGCTAGGAAGGGAGAAGATTGGGATCAATCCTATCTGCCCTGGTCCCACACCCTGCAGCAAATGGGACATTTTGGTGGGTCATTTCCACCTTACCTATAAAATACCTTTTGTAGGCATCAGGGTATTTATCAGCCTGAAAAAAACCCACAACCCAACAAACAAAAAGCAGCAGCTTTCTTTCCCTTCCTTCTGCCCCTTCTCCCCAAACTGTTGCCACAGACAGATGGCTGGAGAAGAATAAGAACAGGGCAAGTGTGTGTGCTGCTCCTTCTAATAAACATCATTTGTTAAATAATTTAGGTCAAGTCAATGCACAGAAATCACAGCAACTGAATTAAGTGGATGCTGAGAAAGCTATAGTTTTATCTTGTTTTGTTCAATGTTGCATCTGAAGACCAAATAAATTTGTTAGGGCAAATCCCAGGTGGTGATCCCTGTGGGCAGTGCTACAGACAAGGAGCTGGCGATCAGGTGAAGTGGAGCTGATTCCAGGGACAGACAGGACTTCACCCTGAGCAGAGAGGGTTTGGGTGAGTCTGGAACCTGTGAGAAGGGTGCTATCTGTGTATTTCTTGACTGATACACTTGCTCACATGCTGTCTCATTAGACTCCCGGAACACTACGAAAGTACTTCTGGTGCATGTGTTTCACTTACATGTCTGCAGCTTTAAAGCAGGTTATCTCCTGTGTGGACTCTGAACTACTCAAAGATTTAGGGGTAGTGGACTTGCCTAATTAGATCTTTGTCTCTTCTTAAAACAAATCATGCCAAAGGTACACTCAGCATGTTAAACCATACACCCTGAATGCCTGAATGATGAAAATACAAGAAAGATTTCTCTCCATGCTTAATCCAAATCCTTCATGCCAGTTCATTATGGTGCACTTATTGATTATTGTGATCACATGGTGTTTTTTTTCCAGATGCCCCCATGCATCATTTCTCATGACTTAAGTTTAGCAACCAGCTGCTAGCAAACTACAGAGGAAAACATGGATGGTGAAAGTTAATATTCAAGTGGCCAAATTTGAGCAGATGTAACTGGGAACAGCAAATTCTGCTGCTTGAACTCCCCTCCTGCAATATTTCCAGTCTGTGATGTACAGGACAGAGGTGCAAGCTCCTT
Organism: Climacteris rufus; assembly: GCA_013398175.1. Lineage (NCBI taxonomy): Eukaryota > Metazoa > Chordata > Aves > Passeriformes > Climacteridae > Climacteris > Climacteris rufus. Next base: position 993,189 of record VZRZ01007688.1, read on the forward strand.
GTAGGCTTTTTAACACTGGAAAGGATGGGAAATTTAAATAAGGACATTGTGGGGAGACAGATGAAATGGCCACAAGGATTTGCAAAAAGGGAGTGTTGGGCAGCTGCTGTTCTTTCTTATGACCAGGAGAAGCATGTTGCATCAGGCAGTACTTAAAGAAGAAGAAAGAGACCAAATCCTTCCAAGAGGTGTAACACTGCATTAGGCTCAATCTGAAAACCTTGGCTCAAAACAAATCTGAACACGAGAAAATTTAACCTCTAGAGCCAAACTTTATGGCTAGCACATGGCTCTTGGGTAAATAATGACACCAAAGCATATTCTTTTCCTTTTAAATAAGGTCCAAATAATTATGGAGGTCTGTCTTTTAGAAAAAATTGACCAAGCCTAGCATATCTTAATTTACTTCCCTTTACCCAAGGAAAAAAAAATTAAATTAGGTGGTATACATCTTAATTCACTGTGCCAGGAAAAACCATCTTTGAATGCTGGAGCTGTTATAGATGTGTCACTTTTTAACATAACTGAGTCTGGCTTAAAACATTTTGACAGGATATCATAACCTGGTGTGGCATGTTAAGAAGAAATAGTCATCCTTTGGACTGGGCTTTAGATCAAATAATATTGACATAGAAAAAGTACTGGGGAAAGAAAAGAAACCCTTACAAGTGGATTGTAGGAATGAGATGTAGCTACTTGTCAGGTGGTGTAATCTGATGGTCCCAAAGGTCAATGATGTGTTTTTCAGTAGTGGTGAAACTCCTGTTAGTATTCAGTCATTGCCGTCCCTGAAGTGTGACAGGGGAGGATGCTTGAATAATTAAACTAGATAAAATCTAGCCACTTTCAAAACTTCACTCAATGATTTCTTTGCTTTTTTTTTTTTTTTTTGCTGCAATAGGTATTTCACAGTGATTATAAAATGATCAGACTTTTAGATGGCCACAAAGTTGTAGAATTGACAGTGATGCCAGAGATCTCACCTGGCTTCAGCTACCCAAGACTGTGTGTGTGGTGAGTATTTGGTGGTTGAATGAGTTTTCTGAGGGGATGTCAACTAGGCAAGGTCCTCTAGCTTCAGCTGGGCTGGAAACATTTTTAAAACTTTTGTTATACCCTTGAGGAAAACAGCAGCTGGAGTTCTTTGGCCTTCAATGGTTCAAATCTTTGAGCTACTCACAAGCCTCCATCATTTCACCTTCATCAGGATGCTGTGAAATAGGCTATCCCCAGTTTATAACTGGGATGTCTCAGGCAGAAGGCAAGGCTCCCTGGGAAGCTGGGGGTGGGATTTGGAGGCAGGGAGACCACCCTCACATCCCACACGATGCAGAAAGAGGCCTGTTAGCTATTAACTGGAGCTTATTGCAGCAGATGGCACTGCTCCATCTTTTTCACCAGGAGCCTGCTGCAAAGCCAGGAGTGACATTGGAAAGGCTCCTGCTCGCGCAATGGGCGCCTGGCCAGTGCTCTGTGCTCCGCCGCCAAACGTTTGGATTTTCTTGCAGTTTAAGATTTCCTCTCTCTTCACTTATCCCCATCAAGGGCTTGACTGAATGCAGCAATAAGGAAGCAAGGAGGGTCAAGTTTATAAATGACTGTGGGAAGTTTGGTTTCCATGGCTGCCAGCAATTACTGTGCAGACTCAGATGAGTGGAGATTACAGCCCAGGGCTGCTATTTTGTGCGCTGGCAAGACACAATAACAAATGACAAACTTAATTCACTGCTGCAGCAGGGAGGAGGCATCTCACTCTGTGAACCTGGGGCTTATCTTACAGGAGAAGCAGCTCTAAGTGGATTTCTCCTTTTTTTCTGGCTGTGCTGATGCCAGCTAATGCATATTCTTCAGTCAGTAGCATCATTTCATCTTAGAGATCTTAAGTCTGCCACCCTTTCTATTTCTGGACCTAGTAAATGTTAAGCAAATAAGAAAATTTTGCCCCCAGAGAGGGCTTAGAGGTCAGCCTTATTTTTAATTTTTCTTTTCCCCCAAAGGATCTGATGAGCTTTTTCCTAATTGAAATACAAAATAAATAGTTGCTTGGCCAAGATGCAGGGTGACAGCTTGCATTCCACAGCGGCTGGGAGCTCACCTCTCTCCAGAACATTTCCACATGCTGCCTACTGTCAATACAAATGCCAGAGACTTTTTTTTAAGACTACAGGTCCACACTATGGAGCCATTTATTACTGTTAGCAATCAATTAATAGTGCAAAGCCATCTGTACTAGCTCAACTTGGTATCATGGCTTAAACCACAGTAAAGAGTGTGTGCTTAGGCAATGCGTGGTGCACTTTGGTATTCCCAGCAGGAAGGTTTTGTGAGAGCATCTCCAACTATTTTGAGCCTTTCCTGGTGCCTCTGAGGCAAAGAAAGTAATTAGGGGCAAACCAGAGACTTTGCAATCTGCTCAGTGCTGAGAAGATTCAATAAAATAATGTATAGAGCTACATAGTGAGCTGGCACTGAGGCAGTGCTTTTCAGCTGTTATCTTAGTTGTTGTTGCAACATCCTGACAAGCAGACAAGTAATGTTCCTTACTTACAGGTATAGGAGATAAACACTGGGAGTAGAGTTATACATCAAGAACCAGCTCCAGACCAGGTATCCCTCAGCAAGTAGCTACTCCACCAAAATCAGTGGTACTTTTGCTATTCATACCTTCCTCTCTGTTGGATGCCAAGAGATGATGGTCAGATCACCCCCACAGCCATCACCTTGGTAAACTGAGCAGTTTGACTCTTGGAGTCATGCCTAGAAAAGCAGGTTGCAAATTCCAGGAACGTTGTCCTGGATCTTCTCTGGAGCATCTACACTTCACCAAACTGTTGCTTGAGCTACGCAGTCTAGCTTCCTGATTTGGTTTCACCAGTTTCAAAGAAAAGGTGAAATTATCTCCTTAGTGCCCTCAGAGGTGGCCCTGATTGTGTGTTTTACCAGACCTTTTGTTGTCAGTACTGGATATTTGTGCTTGACTTATTTGGGTTCACAACTCATTTTTGAAGACGTTCTGTCTGTTCCCTGTCCTGTAGGTATCACCTGCATTTTTTGTTCTTAGATATACTTACATCACATATGACTGAACTGAAATACATATAGTTCTACCATACCAGTTCCTCCAAGATCACCAAGAAATTAGGAAATTTTTGGTATCAGTGATGTCCCCTCACAATTTTGTGCCCTTCCAGTCTTAGTATGACAGATTTTAGTTACAAATTTTAGTAGATCAAAGGCATGAATGCAAAATACCATCATGCCACCCATGTCACCTTGTGGGACCCAATCCATAAGACAACTGCCATGACGACAGCCTTCTGGTTTCCATCATATTTTCATAGATATCAGTCACTTTAACCTATTTACTACACACTCTGTTGGCTTTGTATTGTTCTAGAATTTTAATCCAGCTAGTGTATGGTGCCAAGTTGAATGCTTTGAAAAATCTTAATGTTTTCTTCCATCAACACCACTGACTTCATCAAGTAAACTTGTAATAAAGGCAAAGAAAGATATTAAGTTCATTAGACAGGGTCTGTTTTCCATAAACCCTGCTGATGGGCATGAATTATATTCCCCCTATTAGCTGCTCCATTATTTTAGTTGGGATCGATGTCAGCTTGACAGGCCTATAATTACCTGGGTTGTCTCCTTTACCCTTTTAAAATATTAGCTCAACACAGGATTTCTGTCAGTCCTGTGGAAATTCCATGCTGCTCCAGGAGTTATGGAAAATTCAACTTTGTAGTACAGAGAGCTGTACCCAAAGCAGCACAGGGCAGGACAAGGCTGTCTTGTCTCACTCCCCATCACCCGCCAGCCTCAGAAGGTGTCCCCCAGCCTCTCTGGTGTTGTTACACACAGTCAGGAATGTTGGACTTTGACCACTTGCCCTGGTTTCTTAAGCACAGGACCCACTTTCCTCTCAGCACCACTACACAATGCCTTTCTTCTGCTCCATACCATGGTCCTGGTTTTCACAGCGTGGGCTTTTGGGACCAGAACTGGGGTCTCTGGAGGAGCCATGCCCTTGGGGAGTGCATCCCACCTGTGGGTGGCAAAAGCTGAGGACTTCCCCATTGCAGTGGCTGGGCTGCTGGGGCATTGGGCTGCTGGGATCCAAGAGGTGATGGTGTGCCTGGCAGCTCTGTCTCCTGCCTAAGGAGCAACCCTGCACAAACACCCCTTTGGGTGCTGAGTCTCCTGCCAGGCAAAATGGGGGTGACTGTTTCTTGGCAGGGACCTTTGTGGTCTGTACATGAGAGGAAGTAAACATGAATACATTCTTTGTCTTCTTTGTTCTTTTTGTTGTCCCTTCTTTTCCCCTACCTTCTCCACAATCTCTTCTTTGCTTCTGCCTGCTTCTTAACCCTTGTCTTTGTCTGGGCTTCTGCTGCTGTTATCATACCCAGGCAGGGTCTGACTAAAACAAATGCATATGCACGTAGGCACAAGAATCCACAGCCTATTGGACCACATGATGAGTGCTGCATCTTTCATGCTCTGGAGCTGTTCTCTTGTGTGTAGGCTGCAATTTTAACCAAAGTCAAGGTCCCTTGGGTGAGAGACAGACATTTTCTAATATATAACTAAAAATTGGCATGAATAACTATAACTTCTGTAAGGAGGCAAGCAGACGTACAGAGAAGAGTTCATAATCAATAATATCAATGATTTCATAGAGTAAATACACAGGCTCCTGGTCTCTCCATTTATGTGAGCACAAAGATCAGTCAACACATACACATAGAACAAGAAGGTACTGAAAAGGACAGCCCATATCAGCCTAGGTTGGATGTAAACCGTAGTTTATTAGATCATTCTTTTTTAGGTATGTGTTCAGCACTGTACCATCTCATCCCAGAGTCACGAAATTTTTATTGCAAAGTTCTCATGCATTCCTTATGCTAACCTTCTTCAACTTTTCCCCTGACTTTCTGAGAAAAAATGCACCTGACATTCATAGGAAAAATCTCAAAGGTTACTGGTTTTTGCTTCCAAAAGTGATCGGAGTTAGGCAAGGACAAAGGTAAAAGAAAAGTTATAGACCAAGAAATTAGGAAGGAAACATGTCAACATGGGATTTTTCCTCATGGCCTATTGACAAGGGACAGAGCCAGTGCAGTAGCAGGGAGTAATCATCCTGTCAGGTCAATGAGATGGAAGAGACATAGGGAACTCACTCAAATTTATGAGGACCCATGTAAGATGCTAAGCACGACTTGCATTTGGATATTACTTTGCAGGGAAGTGATGTTTCTCTTCCCAACACAGGCCCCACAGAATAGCAATAAGGAAACATTAAGGACTGGAACCAACTTAGGGTTATTTTATTAGTGTATGTGGTTATCAGGGAAAGCTTAGCACTGGGGATCCTGTTACACACCACTGCTTCCTAGTCATTACTCCAAGCTTATGAGAGGAGCACATTTCCCTCCTGGGGGACTCCAGATAATTGTTGATTTGGAGAGTGAAGATGAATGGCAATGCTGAACCACACACACACACACACACAGAGAATGTCAGACTTCACTCCCCATGTTTTAATGTAAATGCTTCAAGAAGAGACCGAGTCATTGATTTCCCTCTCCAGGATGAACCCTAAAGAATAGGTAGGCACTGACAAACAAGTTGTTTCTCTGTCTTTCTGATAGCAAATAAACGAAGCAGCACTGAGAGCAGTGCTGAAGCCACTCACTGACCAGAAAGCACATGCCCCAGCACAGAGTGCACCCCAGAGAAGGGGGTATCATTGCATTAACTCTTACTTGCTCACAGAAAAACAAGCCTGAGCTGAAAATGGAGTCAGTTTGTACCTTAACTCCCAGTCTGAGTTGAGGGCACTGGTATTTAATGAAGACATTGGAAGGCAGCAAAGTCTTATGAGTTGGCATACCTCACACACCTGTCCTTATTGGCATTACTTAGAAAGGAAGGAACCACTTGTAAAGTTCAACCTAGAAGTTGTTGAACTTATTTGTGGATCTACATGTAGGGCAGACTCCAGGAAAAGTTTCTGTAGATGCAGAGATGGGTGAAAAGGATGAAATACTTTATCTGTGCAAACTCTGGGAACACAGGCCAAGTGTGTTGTAGCCCAGAGTGTAGCTCAGTGTGTAGCTCAGTGACTTCATGGAGGTCACCTGGGACAAGGAGTTTTATTTTTTTCTGGACTGAGCAATCAACACCTGAATCCAATCTGTTATGGCAGCTCAACTGATGAGTAGTAATTTCATTTCTGGTGGCCACTCTGCCACAGATGTACTACAGATATACTGCTCATCCCACCACTGTTTTAAAGGGGAGGGAATCAGGACATGTGAAATAAAGAGGGGAAGATGCAGTGTTTCTTGGTACCTGCAGTCCCTGTGGGCAATGGGGTTCTGGCTCATCAGCGGTTCTTCACTGGGAGAGGGATCTGGCTTTTTCCTTCTCAGATTAGATGAGCACTCCTCAGCCCAAAGGAAATTATCTGTTTTTAAGAATTTCAGAGAAGTAAGCAATTTCCTGCTATGGCATTTCTCCATTCCCTATATTTAACCTTCACTTACGGGCATCAAAGCAGCAATGGCCCTTTTCTGTCACTAGCACATCCCAGTATGTCCAGGGATTACTTTGGCCCTCAATGAAAGGGAAATCAGCTATAAGTACGCTCCAGGCAGGCCCTGGGAAACTCAGATGTTGCCAAGGTTACACAGCTACTGATGTCCAAAACAGTCAAAGTCTGTCTGGTAGGCAGTGGTCCCTGCAGCACAGACATCTCCAGGTGGATAGGGCCCATCAGGTTAACTCCTGTTGGAGAAACATTCACATATGCTGCCGTGTCAGCATGCATGACTGTGTGTAACCCTAATGGTGCAAGAGGTTCCTGCAAAACGCACAGGCAAAGGCCAGTTCTCCATCTCTCATGTCCAGCACAGGGCATTTAACACTTGCAGTGTGTATTCAAAACATGAAATCCAGTAAGATATTAACTTCTGCAACTGTGGCTGACAATGTAGTTCTGCATGTTGAGGGCTGCAGAGCCCTGGAAGTTCTTGTTGCCACACAATGGGAGAGCAGGAGTGATTCATGATGGTCTATCACAGCCAGTGTCTCTTTAGTGACTCGGTAATGATGGGACAAGGAGGGAGGAAGGCTCTCTCACTGCCTTAATGCAAACAGCACAAAGACAGAAAAATTGTGAAAAATAATTTGGCAGCTTGTCTTTAATTACAGAGCATCAGCCCTGTGCATTGACCTGGACTAAACAGAGTGGTCCCTCTGGGGTACAAATGTCTCCTGTTCTCTGTGCTGTTTGTCTGGGAGCTAGAAGGGATGCCAGGAAGTCATCAGGAAATACCATGTTCTCACAGACCCAGAGGTGCCTTAATTTCCATAATAATGTTGTTTTCTTCTTAATTATTAATAGTCTTCTGAGATGAATATAGTCTTTAAAAATGTATTAAGCAGAGCCGTTCTGCCCTGAAAGAATAATAGTAAAACTTTGTCTTGTAGCTGCGTGAAGGCTTTATCCCACAGCAAGACGTCTGAAGGAGAAAGAATAACCTAACTAATAAGGCATTGGATAGAAACTTCAGGAGCCTCACTTCTGTCCTTGACTGTGCCGTGAGTGTCCACTGTCACACCTGCCCCCTCACTGCATAACTGTGGTGCAGAACAAGATGTATTTCCCTGGTGTGTGCTTTCTTTTGAGGCTTTAATTTTCTTGCTTCTGACTCTGCAGAGGAGGCAGTGGTCCAGGGGATTGGTGTCACATGGGGAATTTAACTGCTGTTGAAATACAGATAGTAATGTAAAGGAACATTGATGCTGGTTAAGAGAGGGTCTGGGAAACAGATGTAACTGCCTTTGGGAGGTGGATATTTCCAGACATTTTTTAGGTGATGCTGGCTGTCAAGAGTCTCTAAGACAATATTCCAGTGCTGTCATACAAATAAAACTAATCTCTAAAGGTAAAAAATCAGTGTGTTTCAGCTGTGGTCTCAGACCTGTTCATACATGCCCTGAGACAGAACCTCCTGCCACCCCCCTCCTAAACACATTCAGAGGAGCAAGAAGCCTCAGTCGTTGGCAGCCCTATCCCTTAATATCCTCTACAAGTCCTGTAATACCAAGATCCACGTGAGGCATCGGAGAGCCAGCACAAAGATTATCCTAAAGGGAATTCTGTGCAGGTATTATTATTTATACCAATCAGTAAACATGTTAGATATCTCACAGACTCCCCACAGAACACTGTCTGCATGGTTCAGGTAGAGAAAGCAAGGCAAATAGCTCGTGCAATTTATCGCAGAGAGCACACGGTCCAGGAGCAGAGTGGGAGCAGCACTTGGATGGACCTGTGCGCATGCACTCCTCTGTGCTGGCTGTTCAGCAGTGCAGTCTGTCCACGAGAGCAGAATCTCCCGCCAGGATTGTTTAAACTTTGCAAAACTCATCTATTCCAAATGACTACCCAAAGTAATCATTTACATGCAACCGAGTATTGTCTCAGAAGTAATTTACTACTGATTACTTCTATAATGTGCGTGCTACTCCTAGCAGCTGCACAGCATTACATGATAATCAGCCCTGTGCTTCGGAGGGGAAAGCTGAGTGGCTCGACACAATCCAGACCCTCTCACCAGCAAGGAATAATCTGATTATTCCGTAAGATTATTGTTTTCCCTCTGCAGAAAGTTCTGATCGCCTGTTACACCCAAGGACATCCATCATCCCAGCATGTGTGGAGCAGGCCACTAGGTGGAAGTGTTGGCTGAGCAAGCTGAGGAGATGGTGAGCTAAACAGGACAAAGTCCTGGGTATCCTGACTTGCTTTCCCTTAAGGAACATCTCTACTGGCAGCCCAGCTTCAGACCTGGTGAAAGACACCATTGGAGAGGGTGCACCATCATTCTGACGGTGCATTGTTTCATGACCTGCTGTTGAATTAAAAAAAAAAAAAAAATTACAACTTAAATTGAGGTGGCTAAACACTTGATTGCGGCAGCCCCACAATAAGGAATCCAATTCTGCAGAGTTCCTACTGAGCTCAGCAGTTGTGAAAAATACAGCTCTTCCTTTAAGTGCCTTAAAAGTATAAAAGCAACCAACTCAACCCCCTCAGTTTTAGGGACCAGCCTGTGGCAATCCTGGCCTTCCCTGTTCTCCTTGTAGCTCTTTATGCCCCATTTTGCTGCAAATTCAACTTTCTGGGGAAAATGAGCTTTCGTCCGATGATGCGGCCGTTCTGGCTGGAGAACAGCTGGCACAGTGATTGGAAAAGCTGCAGAGGGGTGATGCCTCTCCGACCCCCCGCCTTCCTGAGATAAAGCGGTGACCTGGGGGCGAACACTGGCTTCGGTGGTGCAAGGAAGACTGAGCTGAGCAGGGAGGCTGAGCACGGGGCCACAACCTGCCCGCCCGTGGCAGCGACGGGGGTGTCACACGCCGAGGGGACTGGCAGGCAGGGTGGCAGCCGGGCTGCCGCCCCCTCAGACGCCGCAGTGCTGCCAGACCTGCGTGCCACGAAGATTTCTTCCTCCAGCATGACTCAGAACCATTGAGGCTTCTTGCTCCTCTTAATGCGTGTGGGAGGGGGGCAGCGGGAGTGTCTTCACAGAGAGGGCAGATTTACCAGTGGAGAGAGGTGTTCCTGCGGGGGAAGCTATTGCTTTACCTCTGTGTTTACTCTCCCCACCGTTGCCACTTAATGAAAGCGCTCCAGAAGCAATAAATAGTCCGGTGTGCGGTCTTGTTCGTGAGCTGCCTGGCACAGCGGGGCTCCCGGGGCTGCTCCCTTCCCGTGCCCTGCGGTGGCTGCGGGGCGCTCCCACGCCCGCGGCTTCTCTCCATCGCCTGAGCACGGCGAGCTTGTCCTAAAGGGGGCATAAATGGACCTCGAAAGGATGGGGGATTGGTTTGGAGAAAGTGGAACACCTCAGTGTGCTCAGGTATGGATGCTGCAGTGTGACAGCTCTGTAAATCCTCCCGTGCAACCCACTAAGGTGGAGGGCTGGATGCTGAGAGTTAAACAGTGGCTTTCTGGCAAGAGGACACCATGGCATGCTTGAGAGAAGATGGGGATGATGAAAATAAATGAATGTCTTTAACAGCACTCTTCTTGGAACTGTAGGGAAGAACTGTGAGTTAAGGGGACCAATATGCAGTCTCAATCATACAAACAAGGACTCACTCAAGTAGGAATTTATCAGGTTACCCTGTGGCATACAGGGACAACCTCACTGCTTTTATTGCCTTAAGGGTTGTTGTCTTTTGGGTAGCTCTTTTAAGAGAGCCTTTCAGGGGACTGAGCTGGCCCTGTCACCACAATTTCCCAGCCTCCTAGGCACTGAAGCTAAGCCAGGAGGTCAGGGCAGCCAGTTTTAGGAGATTGCAGCCTCTGGGCTGTTTCTCAGAGCTGATGTACTGTGCTATTTCATACAACAGAAAGGTGATGGGTTGGGATGCAGCTAGCCAGTTACCAGTGACACTGCCAGGTAGTATTTTGGATTAGTGCTTTTTTTTTTTTTTCTCCAAATGCTTCTGAAAGTCAAAGCAAACCATAGGTTAGGCCCTTCAGTTTACATGTTAGGAGACACTCATTGGTACATATTAATATGCGCCTTTCCAAAAATTGATTTTCCCCATGCTCTTTGTATTTTCATCCTCAGTGGATCTTATAACACATTCATTGCTTCTCAGGGGCCACACATAGCAGCCAGTGGCTGGAGGCAGCACAAAAGAAGTGTCTGTCTCTCCACACCATCTTTTGTGCTTCTCCACAGACTGTCCGCTGAAGCACAGGAGTGTGAGGTACCAGACCTGCCACTTCCCTCACATATTGCAAGATGTTGCCCGTGGGCCCATCATGGTCTTGTTCGTGACGGCAGAGCAAAGTAGCCTTGTTTTTCCCACTCCAGAGTGTCACAGTCCCCAAGGAAGAAGGTTGCTGATGCACCAGAATTGGTGGCCTGCAGTATTTCCCTAGTGTTGGTTTTATTTATTGTGGTGATGTAGTCACTGAAGAAGTTATATCTGCTACCAGCAGAGCAACAACTGCTGTAAGTGGGGAACAGTCCAGGAAAAAAGGGACCTGTAGTGCTCCTCTAGTGGCTTCAGCAGAGACTCATCACTGAGGGCCTTGTGGATAAAACTTTGTCCCAAGGGGAGGGTCCTGCCCAGCCACTGATTTATTCCAGCTGAAGGTACACCCCAAATTATTGTGTTCAGTGTGCTTTTTCTGCTCCCCAAAAGCCAATTCCCATGTTTTCTGAAACAGCAAGATACTTAGTGCTTGCTAACCACTTTACGTGTTCAGTGTGCTATACAAATATTAACTAATGAATCTCATCATGACATAATTAAATCTTATTTTACAGTGATTGAATGTTATCTTACACTTTATACAATACTGTAATTACAAAGATAGGGGGAAAATAAGCCTAATAGATCTAAGAGTGAGAACGATTGACGGTTTTATGGTTCCTTTTTCCTCCTCTTCTTTATATTGAAGATGACTGGAGAATCCAGCACAGTTTTCTGAAGGCCAGGACTTGCGAGCAAATTAGTTCAGAAGATGAACAGATCCCAAACCCTGTGAAGTTTTTTGAGAGGGTCTTTTTAATGCTGGCCTTTTTTCAAATTTCTGAGACATCAACACCAGTCTGAGCCCAGTCCAGCCCAGCTCACCCATTTCTCTCTGAAGGAGCCAAAACTAAAGGCAAATAGAAAAGGGTACTCCTTCCCCTGACCCTGATTCCTGAGGAGGGTTTGCTTATTCAGGAGAGCACAGATCCATCCGCGCCTCCCTGGCTCCCTGTTGACACTCTGTGTATTGGAGAGCCCTCTGGGCTCCCTCTGGGACTGCCCTCCCTCTGGGACCCGACACACACCTCTGCACCTCCTGGTCCTGCAGTTCCCACACTCCTTGGCCTCATAGCAGCCCTGGAAAGATGGATGCCAGGGGTTCCATGCAGAAAAATTGGAGCAGGGCATTCAGACACCTGAGGTGCTGCTAGTGACAGCCCCCTGCAGTGCCTACCATGTGAAGTAACCAAAGCAGCGTGTGTTTGCAGAGCCCCTCCTGCCTGCTGCTCCCCAGGCTGGGGCCAGGAAACAAGGTATGAGAGAGGGAGAAAAGATGGAAAAGACAGATTCTAGCAGGAGATCACCCTCTTGCAGCCTGCTCCATGTTATGTGCTGTATGTCATGAAGACAACATTTGACTCTGAAGGGTTATGAAACAGCTTTCCAAAGGAAGTGCTTTCTTGCTTATCTTTCCTGCCTTGTTTGCCAGGAATAAACCTCTTCTGAAGCTCCCCTCAGGACATAAGGGTTGCTCTGTTGGCACAGAGCAGAGGGGGCCAAATTGCTGCTGCCAGGGCAGAGTATTTGCTCTGAGGTGCCTTGTATATGAAAGACAGAAATGGACTACAAGTTCTTTTCACCAGGGCAACAAAACTGGAGGCTCCTTGTAAATAAAGCAGCTCCACAAGGCCAGGGGCCAGGCTCTGCTCAGCACATGACACAAGGAAGAGAATATCTGACTCAAGAAAACCATCTGGCTAGCCAGAAAACTGCTCTGCCATGCTCCAAGTATCCAGTGGTCCCAGGAGAGTGAGGGGTTTCTGAGATGCTGAGGGGCAGTGTGACTTGACTTGCCAGAGCTTCTACAGACTCACAGCTCTGTGTTGGCAGCTGTATCGTGATGGGCAAAAAGGTACATCAGCAGATCAGGCATGTGGTAGCAAATGTTGGCCACAAAGGTGAAAGAAGGACACAGGTGCTTTCAGGAGGAAAACAAGATTAATTTGGTCTATGACAGGAATGTTGTTTAGAGGAAAAGCTCCAGAATGCAAGATAAAGGGGATGCTGAGTGTGATCAAACAGGAGTAGAAGCAACAAAGTGGTGAAGAAATGACCCAAAAATTTGCTCATGCAAAAACCAGACTAAGATTTTGCTAAGAAACAGGTGGTGAGTAGCAAACAGGGGAAGCAGGCAGACAAGCCCTGGACAGCTTTCTGATTCGTGAGGGCCCAGGCCTCCTCTGTACGGTGTGCTGACAGCTGTGGTGAGTGGTCAACTTTCATCCGTGGGGCACTCCAGGCATGGCTGGTGAAGGCAGCAGGAGACAGTGCCCATTGGATCTGTTCTGAAAGCAAGAGAGGTCCAACTGCATCCCAGAGTCACCTCCAGAGAAACAGAGTGGGAGTAACTTGAAAAGGAGCCTTTGTTAGTGTGGCTGCCCTGATGCTCGGAGCAGACCAAACCCATTCAGGGCTTGGATATGCCCATGTGCCTTAGGCTTGGTTAAGTTTCCTGCTGTGCTAAGGAAGACACAGTGGCAATGTTCCTAGGAGGTGTAGGAAGGGGTGAAGGTACTTGCAATGCTGTCCAAGATGCTGAATCAAGATTTCTCTATCTAGGAACAAAGTCCATGAAATGCTTGGCATTTTAGCATGCCTGTTCTGCAGTGGATAAGTGCTGGCAAAGCTTTTGTTATCCTGTTATGCCTGGCAGGATTTTTTAAAAATATTTTTAAAGTTTTTTTTTTAACCATTAATATCCGAGTTATAACTGTTAATATCTGAGTTGGTTTTTGTGTGACCTGATAGTCAAGTGCAAATCTCTCACACCTTTTGGAGCACTGGAATTGCTTGCATTGCTTTATAGGACGTGGTGTGGCCATGAGGGACAGTCAATGCCTCTCACCAAATTCCACAGCAAAGGTGACAATAGAGAGGAAACTGGCTGAGGCTTCCAGACAGAGCAGCTGCAATTGGTGCCTCTGCCACCAATTTTTCTTCTCTTAATCTGGATCTGTGATGGGGTCCTGCTACTGGTGTAAGAGGACTGCCTAGTTGGGACTGTCACCATGACCCATGGTGGCCTCATCTGCATGCTTCTCTCAGGTAGGCCAGCAGACAGCCTTTAGGCAGGGAGGTAACCTTTTGTCCAGGAGGCCACTGAAACTGCCAGGTCTCTTTCTGACAGTTTTTAAACCCCAGTGAACAACGGTTCTGTAACTGGGAAAGAATCCCTCTCTTCTGGACCAGGCTGCCAGTGATGCTCTGATTGTTGTTCCTGCAGCTTGCAGGGCTGGCTGGGATTGCCACATTATGCTGGGCTATGCTTCTGCCCCTGCCCTGTCAGGCATATCAGACATTGTCCCTGGCATACAGTGGGCCAAGGGGACGCCATCAGGGCATTTCTGCTCCTGCTTCCCATGGACCTGTAGACAGCCCAGTGCAAACCCTGTGGCAGGGCATTTGCTGCACGAGGGATGCATTGGGCTTGCTTGGTGCTACTCTGAGCACCTTTTCCATAGCCTGTAAGCCCCCTCACATGTGCCTCCAGGAACTCTGCTAACATTTTTGTGTGGCCTCCTACTAACACTATTGCACAGCATGGCAGGGAGGGTGTCTGAGCTCAGGCATCCTCCAGCTATGCATGGGGCTGTGCTTGCAGGCTCTGTGTGAGCAGTGAATCTGCATGCAGCAGCGACCTAGAGATAGTCCTCCAGATGCACTGTAGACACAGCTGGAGCACCAGCTGGGTAAGTAGTCCATGGCACAGGTAGAAAGCACACAAATCATGAACTTGCTGCAATTAAGACAATTTGAGTCTATCCCTAGTGCTGCAGCACAAGCACAACCATTCATGATAACGTCTTGTCAGGAGGTGAGTTTTTGTTGTTGCCCTGAGGTAATGGGGAAACAGTGATTGCTTGGGGAAGAGATGCCACCTGAGCCTGCAGGTACAGGGACACAGAGAGGAAGGTTATGTCTTCTTTCTCACCTGGGCTGTGGGCTTTCTCCCTGGGTCCTCCTTCTCTCTCCAACAAAACCCTGCATGATTATGAAACTGTGACAGCAGACAAAAAATGCTCACTGAGGGAGAAAAGCATAGTGGGCAGCCACTTATTTTCACAGTTAATCCCTTGTAGATTTTCTCCATCGAGAATCTGTGGCTATAAAAGAGCTTTAAAAATTGCCACGGGCTGTTTGTGGGGTGCAGAGCAGGAATAGGTTGGGTAAGACCAGCATTGTTTCCCCACTAGAAATCATTCTGTAATGCCTAATAGAGGACATGGTGGTAGCTCCGGCATGGATTAGCTGCAACCCCTCTGTTAACCTGTGCTATCCCACAGAGATGATACTGCAATAAATAATCAAGCACATCAGTGCATAAACATGCTGCCTTCACTCTCCCCAGGTCCTATTCTGGTGGAGCAAGCATTGTGTATTCCACACCAAGCTAATCATGGGGAGGAAATTTGCTGCAGACTGGAATCTCATCAAAGCAAACAACAGCAATCTCAATGAATTGCAGCAACCCAAGTGTCTGCTTTAATCACTCACTCATGTGTTTCCTTTAGTAAAATGAAAGAAAACACAACACATGTAAACTTGATCACTCTTAAATGAACAGTTTAATCCTGGCACGGCTCTTGCTTGTCTGCAGAAGGAAGGGGATTGACTTTACAGACAGGCTTCCAGATGCAGCAGCACTGGTGCGCGTGTTGCATGCTGAGGGTGAAAAGATAATAAGAAAGGGAGGGTAGTGATGTTAAAAATCTGTGAGGGTAAAAATCTGGTGCCAGGGATCTTAAAAAAATTGTACTGTAAGTAGGATGGACTGGACTAGTGCTTTGGAAATCAGGGAGTATGTTACTGGTGCCACATTTGCACGTCTTGGGTAATGTTGAAGGATCACCAGCCTTGTCCTTCTGGCAGTAACAGTTGAGGCTCTTATGCAGAGAGATATTTAGAGACAGAAGCTGCTGCCCTAGACAATCTGCCAGATAATGGGTTAGCTCCTCAGGCCAAACACAGGCTGCATCAAAAGTACTCCATTAGGTTAGACGGATTTTGATACCTGCTCTTTCTATCACTGGGGTGAATTGGAGCATTTCTTCTTAAACAGAATGTACATTTCTTTTCCCCATGGAACTTTGGTTGTTTTTCATGCACTCATGGTGATGTTGCAATTCATCTCATTTGAGGAATAAATGCACAAATTCATTTCGTCATCCTCTGCTCTTGCAGCAGAAATCCAGAGCATCTCCATTTTAAGCAAGTGGAAGCTGGACTTTATCTTTCAACAGTCTGTAATAGACCCATACATTATTTTGTTTGTTATTTTGTCCCACTTAACCATCATTCCTCGCTTTCCACAAACCTGAAAATTATTTGGTTTGATTCAGGATTGTGTTAATAGATTTACCCCAGAGCACTGGCATTGACTCTAGTGGCATAATGCCTGATTTACGTCCTGTGTGAGATCAGAACCAAGCGTGCCACCTCTAATCCTAAATCATTTTCTCACTTTCATATTGTAATATTGATCTGTCCATTTCAAAGCAGTCCAGGCATTCATCTTGTTATCAGATTCTCACAGGAGAACAAGGCTATGTTCAGTCAATGATTTCTCAATAAATGCTCTGTTTTTAAGCAAAAAAAAAAAAAAAAAAA
>VZRZ01007688.1:1009655-1072159 GCA_013398175.1 Climacteris rufus
AAAAAAAAAAAACCACCCAAAAGCAGACAAAAAAAAAGAGTTAATCCTTAGACTTGACTACAAGACAAAGCTAAGTTAATAAACTGTAAAATGGAGTGGAGCAACAGGGCTAGTTTTCCCTATATTCATGTTGTTTTTAATTAGTGATTTACCCTGGGATAAAGCCCCTGAACTCAGCAGAGCTTGCTGCTAAATAAGATGTTACTGAGCTATAAAGAGGCCTGCCTTCCCACCATGAAGCTCTCAGTGCAGATGAGCATACATGTCCCTTGGCCGCTCACATTAGGGAATGAGGAATGTGAATTTCGGGAGAGTGAGTGGTGTGTTGGTTCATCCAAAGGAACACTCCCTTTTTAAACCTGAAGCCCCCAGGATCTCACTAGCTTCAAAGATCATTTTGCCAAGTTTAAGCAATCTGAGCATCCCAGAAACTCTCTCCAAGTGCAGCAGCCCAGTGCAGGTGCTGAGAGTCCTGTTACAGGCAGCTGGCTGGAAGGAGGGAGCCAAACAGGGCATGCAGAGACACATGGCACAACACACCCTGGGGTCTGCCACTGCCTTCAGGGGGATGGAGATTTCTCCTCCCCCTGGTGCTTGGCATCAGTAGTGCTGTTGGGCAATTTACATTGAAACATGGGAATGCAGCACCCCCCACCCAACCATACCATGATTGATGCAGCAATGCCCTGTACACAGTGGGTTTAATGTCCTGGTAGCTTCTCTCTCCTCCTCACTTTCTGGCCTTTCTTGTGTATTTGATCATGCAGTATTTCATCTTAGCCACACTCCATTACATTTTTTAAATGTTAATCCTTGCAGCCCTCATAGCAGGTGGTGAATTGGCTTGTTTATTGCTAAACCTTCGGGAGAAGGTGGAATAATCATTGAATGTATTTATGATGAAATATGGTTGTAGCAGGATGGGACATAGTAGCTACATTTACAGTAATGAACCAAACAGTGCCCAGGAACACTCTTGGATATTGGCTATTATTGGCTATCCTGCTGGGGGCTTCTCAGGCACACTGCTGGCCTGTGCCAGCTCATTTTTGCCTCTGGGATTTCTGGGCACAGTTTGGGAAGCAGACCATTCCCCAGTGGCAGTTTGCATACAGGTGCCTTTCTCCAAGTGTGGGCACAGCGTTAGGCAGCTGCAGGTTGCTCCCTGGCACTTGGCACAGGGAGTGTGTCCACAGCAGGGCAGTGGAGCTGGTGAAGAGTCTGAAGCACAAGTCCTATGAGAAGCAGCTGAGGGAGCTGGGCTTGTTTAATCCAGAGAAAAGGAGGCTCAAGGGGTAGCCTTAGAGCTCTCTACAACTACGTGAGAGGAAGCTGTAGCCAGGTAGGGCCAGTCTTTTCTCCCAGTTGAGAAGTGACAGGACAAGAGGAAGAGGCTTCCAGTTGCACCAGGGAAGGTTTAGATTAGGAAATTCTCCAGGGGAAAAACACACCAGTCAGTAATGGACTGTGTGATCCATCAGCTCTGAGGCTGTTACAAGAAGTTAAACAAATCTTAACTACATTGAAAGGATGTTATCCCACACCAAGGCACTGGTTCTTACTTCTTCTTAGCCACTCCATGTCTGCTCCTCCCAAACTGGCAGTCCTGTTCCACCCATGTCACTCCTGAGACGTGAAACCTCATGACAAGATGCTGGTAGCACCTACAAAGCTGAGAGAAGTAGAAACCTAACTCTGGCCTGCTGGTCTTATGTGGAGATCCCAGGATAAATAAACATGTCTGTCCACAGGGATTCATCATGCTTTTTTCCCCAAAGTGTCTGCTAGAGCAGTAAAGAACACGTGCAGAAAGAAAAGCAGTTTATATAAATAATTTAATAAAATGTATCTTGTTTGGGTGGTCTAAATTTAATCAAAGTTCCTGTGCTCTTCACAGTGAAGGGTTAAGTACCTCTGAAGACCTCTAAGAAATTATTCTGTGGTCTTAAATACAGTGTGGAGTGAGACCACAGTCAGAGCCAGCCAACATGGACTAACTGCCAAGAAATATGTACCATTTAACTCATATGCCTATGGCCAAGTGTTGCCATAGAGTTCTCTTAGCCACCAATTCACACCCCATCCCAGAGCTCTCAATTCCACCCCAAGCCCTGAGATGACCTCTGAGATGATCAAGGCAGTCACAGCGAGTCATTTAGCAAGTCACATCCCCTTCTCAAGCAAAAGGGCTGAATGAACAGAGGCCTTCATTGCACTGATCGCCGTGTGCCAGCATGCATGGCTGGTCAGGGCAGCATGCAAACCTCAGAGCCCAAACCTGCCCAGAAATGAAGGGATTATCTCTTCCATTGCTTCAGTCTGAGTGTGACATTTCATGCTGCATTACCCTTTCACATGCTGCAGATATAATTTTAAATACCGATGCCACTCACTTTGCACTACACGCTACACACGTGTTGGAAAGTAGGTGATTTTGCTGATGGGTCTGAGAACGCTGCGGGTACAGCACTGCTCCCGTTTGAGTAGCACCTAGTGAATAGGGTACAATATATAATCAAACAGCCTCGGCAATCCCTTTTCATTAGTGGGAGTAAATGCTTGGCACTGCATCAATCTTCTGCTCCCTCTCTTCTTCCTCTAGGAGTGCCAACTCATTTCAAAGACACATTAAATTGCCAGAAGACTCCCAAAGAAAGCCAGTCAGCTCGCTGTTCGTTTGGATAAAGTTAATTACAGCAAAGATTAAAATCTGCGGTTCTTGATTGGTGTTGTTGAGACTTACAGAATCACACTGTCCTCGGGGAGCTGCCTGCCACATTCCTCCATCCCTTCCTCTCTCTTCCTGTGCATGTGCCTTTTCTTTTTTGTTCTTTGTGATTGTTTTGTCGCCTTCACTGAGGTGGATCTGACCCAGGGCTGAGGTGCCAAGGGTGTAATGCCTTGCACTACTGACTGGGAATGGTGTGGAGGTGCCCAGCCTTCATCATCACCAGTTTTGCATCTTGTTTCAGGTGCTGACTTGAGTTAGGATGGGGGATTTTTCAAGCAGAGCATGTCCTGGCACCGAGGTTGGTGCATGGAAGGGGAAGGAAGGGCAGCCTCCACAGACATCTAATGTTGCTTATGAGGTCTCCCTGAGTAGATGACTTCTGGCCAGTCCCACGACTGCTCTGGAAGAGCAGTGTAGCTACTGCCTTTAGGGTGCTTCTTGTCTTGTTTGTTTGTCATGGTACCTGACACCTGTATTTCCCCAGCCAAGGTTCCCACTCATAACAACAAAATGAGTAATGAATGGTTAATGAGAAGGACTTGTGACGCCAAAGAATGCTGAGGTCTGTCACATGGGCTGTCTGTGTGTGCTCTGTCACTGTTTTTTTTTGCCTCTCTTCCAGGTGGAATTGAAGTATTTTGCGGAAATGCTTGGAGGGAAGGAGAGAGAATAAGGTTGCTCCGTGCTGACATGGTGTCCTTAGCCCTTTTCTGGACTGCTGAGGCCAGTGTGCTCAGCATCAGGATGCTTTTGGAGATAGCTGGTGTGAGAGGTGTCAGAAAGGTGAAAGCAACACGGCACTGCAGAGACACATGAAGGGCCCAGCATGTGTGTCTAATGCTGGAACATAGTAACATCCAGAGAAGCCACAGAAAGAAAATTTCCTCCGCTTTAGAAGAAAAATAATTCAATACTTTCATAAAAGACCATGACTGTTTATCAAGTGGTGCATACAAGAACAGAGTCACAAATGCATTTTGGTTTAGTTGGGCAAAAGAGGGTTAATGACTGGTTTTCACTGAACAGCAACAATAATTGATTTTTAGGAAATACATAAAAAGTTCAAAGTCTTGGACCAGAATTCTAAGACAAATTAATAACTGGGAATGTCCCTTAAAAACAGGGTTGGCTGGCTTAGGATCCAGCATCCCGTCTATGGAGTATAGGATACTGGGTCATATGAAGGCAATGTGGATCAGTGTGCTGACACATATGTAACATATCTGGTGGTTTTACACTTTCTGGGAAAGTTGGTTTAAAGTATATCCTTGACTTAATGCATCCATTGCCCGGAAGTGCCATTCTTCCTATTTAAGGATATTGCGTGGAGGTCCCATGCACAGATCAGCTGCCTGCAAGCTCTTGTCTGCATTTCCCTCAGCCATATTTAAACTCTGACTTTTTTGAGGTAGCTCCGTGCCATGAAGGCAAAGTCTGTGCCTCAGTGTGCGTGTGTACAAGAGTGGGGCTGTGCAGGGGCCAGGCAGTAAGCAGGCAAGAAGGAGGAAACAATACCAGTTCCACGCCACCTAAAGTCATGCTTGTTCTTTGATGGATAAGAATATATCAGGGGTTACAGAGTATTTGTTTGGCATGTGTCTCCAACCAGTAGATAAAGGAAGAGCTGCTCAGAATCACTGTTGTAGGTTTTCAAAGGGAAAAGCAATGTCTAAAAGTGCAAGGCGGGAGAGCAACACAAGATTTCTTTAAAGAGGACTTAGCGAAACCAACATGAAAGCAAGTACTTAGACTAAAAGCAGTTTCCTTTGCCAACTACTTTGCTCTTCTCTCCTTGAAATTCCATTCAGAGACTTAAAAATCACTGCTGATATTTGGCAGGAAATCTCCACTCTCCTTTTCACCCACCCTGGCCCTCCCTTGTGCATTAGGACACGTAAAAATTAAACTGACACAAAAAAAATAGCTCCTTGAGCAGTTTTCAGGCACTTGAGGTGCTGTATCCTGACATAGTGACTTCAGGCTGTGTGTACTGGAGGGAGGAAACAACTAGGCAGTGATGAAAGGCCATTGGAATAGGGGGTGATTGCTGACTCAGAAGTTATTTTGTGCATGCAGGGACAGAGGTGACAGCCTGGAATGCTACACCAACTTGACTGAGTGGACACACCAGGCCTGCTCTTGAGGAGCGTGTTTTTGCTGTGTCTGTCCTTGTTCTTGGCATTTGACTTCTAGCACCTAATTCTGTAGAGACTCCTACACTGCTTACTCTGACTGAAAGCCTTCCTGGAGTAAAGCCATTTAATGAGGCTCTTTCCTGGTTGCTTTGCTCCTTTCTCTGAGGGTTCATGCCCTGAGTAGACTAAAACTAAGCAGTTACCCACCTCATCAAGCCCCCCTGAAAGGCAGCATATCCACTATGTCCAGCATCCTGGCTGGCACAGTTGTCTTCCTCCTGCTTTGCTGGAGATGACGCAGTGTTTGCCCTCAGAAGTAATGTAGTCTCTCCCTTGTCTTCTCCAGGTAGGATAACCCAGGTAGGCAGCAACACATTGGGCTTGTGGTAAGCCTGGAGTCAAGAGGGTCCTGAGTACCTATATCTTCCCCTTCATTTCAGGTGTGGCCTTAGGAGGGCTTTAAAATCATCCTGGGCTTATAAAATTGGGACTGAAAGGGAGCTGTTCCCTAATCAATGAAACTGGCTTCTGAATGGGGGCTTTTCACTCTGTGCTTCCTCTCTCCCTGTGCTAGAAGTGAAGATGATAATAAAATGTGAACATCAGACCTTGCTTTGTGGAATTTTTTGATCCACAGATGGAAGGTTATATAAATGCAAAGTGCTATCATTATTTATAAGAACACACAGTCTACAGCTCCTTGCAATCTGGTGCGGTGGAAATAAACAGGAAGGCACAAATTTAGCATGATGACTGCTGGATCTAATAAGATGCAAAGACAGGCTGGGAAGACGTGAGTTTGTTTGAACACATGATGCTGTTTTACCGGTAATTGACACATACAAATTACGAAAAAATGAATGAAAAAAGAATCCGATGTGATGGATTCACAGGTGATGAAAACTGATCTGACCCCTCAAAGCAGCAATCTCTGGGTGTTTGCATCAGTTTAATTCCCTTATTATGAAAGCCTTTCTTCCAAAGAAATATATGTTTTAGAAGCTGACTGCTTTCCTTCCAGGTATAAATTAATGTGGTTAAAATGGCTCCCTTAAACCACTGCTGACTTAAAGTGATGGGTATTATGTGCAGTTGTGATGGGAATGCATTTTAACTAATAGCAAGCTGACAGCTTCAGAAACTGAAATCCAGGAGTTATGCTTAAGAGGAACAGGTGGGAAGACAGCTGCTCCTCTTCTGCTAGAAATGAAAGAGCAAATTCCTGAGCTTCTGCTTGGCTTTAGGGAGCAGTTCTCCCCCTCTGTCTGTCTGGTGCTGTGGAATCCCTTTTTTCCCCTGTTTTGGCCGTTCTTTGTCTCCATTGAATAGGCACAGTACAGGAAGGGAAATACAAGCTCTCTGGCAATGTGGCTCAGCTCTTCCTTGGGGAGTTGCCAAGCTGGTTGAGGAGGGGATCTCACTAAAGGCTTGCTCACCTCTTGGTTCCCCTGGCACTCAGATGCTGCTGGGGTTTCTCATACCTGGGGATCAGTAATTCAGTGCAGGCACTGGAGGGCGAAGGCTGTGGGTCCCCTCGCTCACTTTGCTTTGGACACTGTGAGACCCCTGTCAGGCAACTGGGAAGGCACTGTTGCACACAGTGTTCCACAGCCCATCCTCTCTCCCTGCTCAGTGTTCCGGACAGAACAGCTCACAGCACTGCAGCCCAGACTGCTTGAATCACCTGCCCCAGGGAGGCGCTGGCTGAGGGCTCCCTCTCCTTGCAGCGCTCTTCCTAAGCTCAGGATCAGACTAAAACATAACGCAGTTTGATCAGTGCTGCTGGGGGATAGGGAGCTGCTCGGGCTGGGTTTGGAGCTGCAAAGTGGGTTTTAGTGGCTGCTGTGAGTTGACCTGGTTGTGGGGCTGTTTTACTGCGCAATCACGCCAAGCCCGTTTGGACCAGCACTGCCTGGAGAGACGAGGTGAAACAGAGGCAGGCACACTCAGGGCATGGCAGCATTTTGGCATCTGACTCCAGTCCCCCACAGAGCCCACACAGGCATCTGAGGATCAGGTCAAAATACAGCAGCTAAAGACCTTGGTTTTCACAGCATGTCTTTGCTTAGGATTGGGAGACAGGTGAGGGGCCTAGGGTAAGAGAGACCTACTTAGGCTTGCTGATTGCACAGGCAGGCAATGGCCATCTTATTTTAAAATCTTGCTGTGTTCTGTTTGCCCTTTGGATCTTAGGCAAAGCCCTGCTGTCTGCAGGCTTTTCTGAGCAGCTGCCTTACTCCCTTCCCAGCACAGGGATTTACTTGTGCTGAGCTCAGCAGGGCCAGGCTACCAGCGATGCTCACCCCTGCCTCACTGAGGGCTCTGGCTGGAGTTCAGCCTGGGGAGGAGGAGTTGTCTTTGCCTGCCTCTTCCAGCCCTCAAAATGGAGGTGCAGGAATGAGTTTTCATGCCAAGATCCCATATATGGGATAAAGAGTAATTTGTAACTTTTCCTGAATAAGTACTAATACTTTTCCTGAGAATGGAACTAGCTGCCAGTATTCCTCAGAGTTTCTCATACATTGTGTGCTTTGCACTGTACATATGCTGCATTTCCTATGAAAGTGTTCTTGCTTCTTAAAGCCCTTTATATAGGCAGATAGATACTGTAATTTCAGTGAAACCTGAGCTCTTACCTCTCATGGCTTTCCAGATGGCTTCCAAAAGTCACTGCTCTGGGTAACTTCTTTGCTTCCCTCAACAGTGAATGGTACCGCCTCGTTTGAACTGGGAAAGGACATTGCCAGTCATAGCAGAGATGTCTCTGTGCACAATTAGAGGGATCTGCCAAAAAGTCCTCCCTCATCCCTGCAGTGGCAGAAACCAGAGCAGGGGGCTCAGTGTCTGCTGTGGATGAGGGATAACCTGGGCTCTACCTATTACGTATTGGTCCCAGTATCCACAATCCCCTGTTTCCCGCTCAGTGTTCTCAAATAACCACACCTTTTTTTTAAAAGAAAAGAGTATCTATATCTCAATGGGCAAAATCACAAATATCTCTGCTGTTCTATAAGAGCTGTGATGTGTCTAGAAAGCATGTACAAAGTGAGTATCACAGCCCTCTCCTGCTGTTATGTGTTTGTTTGCTGTTCAGCTGGACTGAAATCTGGGAGCACTGTCAAGCAGAAGAGGGTGGAATTGTCACAGAAGTTACTTCCATTCTCCACTGGGCATCAGCTCATGGAGAAGCACCAGTGGAAAGTGGCATCCATCATGCTTTTGCCTGCTTTCTTGCTTATTCTTGCCAACAAGCAGCAAGTTGAAATGAGCAGTATCTGCCTTCTGAATTGCTTTTCATTGCCAGTAAGCAGGTCCAGAAATAGAGGGGACTGGGAAAAAGTGCAATATATCTCCATGTCCTCTGGAATATACAACAGTTGAACATGCAGCAGGGTAAGCAAATCCCTGGAACAACCGTTGCATTGTTGTTCTTACATCTGGGCAAACTACTTTATCATATGCTAAGGGCAGGTTTGTAGACACGCAGCATCAGCTGTAACACCTCGCACTGAGCTAGCTAACCCAGAATGCCCCATGGTGCTTCTCCAGAAACATGTTCTGGGCTATTTTCTCTGGAGTTCAGGAGTCTCAACAAGCCATTTCTGCAGGGGATGACAACTGGAAGGTTGCTAGTATTGGCACAGTCACAAGAGGGATGCATTTTACTGCTGCAACCTTATGTAACTGCCTTTGTCAAGCAGAATGAATCCAGTTCTGGTGAAGTCAGTGTCTTTACAGGACATTGTCCAGTGTTAATTCAGAGGAGCAATGACCCTGTTCCTCTCTTGGAAGGTGGCACCCTTGTTTAAAGGTGGTAGGGGCAGGGAAGCATGGCAGCCCGCCCATACCCAATGGGGATGACAGCAGCACATCTGTGTGATTGCGTTCTCTGGCAGAGCCAGTGGTTGCCTTTTCTGGCTTTGTAGCCACCTCTAGTGGAGATTCTCAGTCTGGGATGTTCTCAGTCTGCTACTACTAATGAAAGCCTCTTGGTCAAGAAGCAGTGCCACTTCTCTTCCCGCTCCCAAGATCCCTTTTTGTTGACTGCATCCTTATAATCTGTTTCAGTTATCTGGTAATCTCCCCACAGTCACTGTTGAGCCAAGCTAAACATATGTTCTTTTATTTTTCCCTTGTAAATCAACCCTTCTGTCCCTTTCATCATGTTTTACTGCTCTCCTCTGAACTCTGTTCACTTTGGGCATGTTTCTGTCTGTTAGATGCTGAAAGTAGAATATAGCCTCTCAGGTCTGGGTGTGGCCTGGCTCCTGCAGCACTTCAGGGACTTTGCAACAGCTGCAGAGTCAAGGTTCCTCCACCTTTTTGTCATTGCCATAATTCATGGCCTGCTTGCATATGAATTTATTACCTGTCACTGCTGAGCTTCCTTCAGTTTCACTGTTTTCTGAGTTTTCCTCCCTCCCTTTGCATATCTGTTGCAGATCACTTATTTTTCCCCTCTTCCACATTTCCCTTGCATGTTTCACCCAAGGGGGAGCTCATTTCTTTTTCATTCCAGAATGCAGTCTCTCCAGGTCTGCTGGTCTTCCTTCCCTCTCCTGCATTTCTGCTGCTTGCAACAGCTGTCACTTCAGAATCTAAGGGGCAGGAACACAAATAAGTAAGGGAGAATCACCAGGACAGCACGAAGACACGGCCAGAGGAATGAGACTGAGAGGCTGGCTTTGGACACAGGGCAGCACTACCACAGTGCACAGCCCTGGCTCCTGAGCTACCACCTTGCTCTGTTGATGATATGGTTGTAATGATGTCTCTTTCTGTGGAGCTGCTCAACTTCAGCTTGTCCACTTAAGCTCTGTGAAATGTTTTCCTTCATAAAAATAAACATTTCTGATTAAAGGCCATTAAGAGAGGACACAGAAAGTCTATGAGGTCAGGCCTACAGCTGTACAGTTTGGACTGTATCTTTAGATAAATCTAGTGCAAAATAGATGGTGGAGATGGTGGGCAGCTGTGGGAAAGTTTAGTTTCTGACTAAATGCATCTGCTGCTGGTGTTTTGACAGCTTTCAAAATAAGATGGCCCTTGCAAATATCCGTGTCTCTTAATGCAAAATCTTTATGGATGGCTGTATCTGAAGGAAATATTCCCTGCAGGTTATGGTTGCAAATGATTGCTGATTTGTGAAACTCACGCCCCCGATAAAAAGTGGTGGGTGAGTGGGGCTCTTTCAAGTCTTTCTCCCTGGAAATTTGAAGCAATTTGTTTTGTAGTCCAAATGTTTGTCCCTGAGCTTTCTGCTAAGTTTCCAATCTCGCATTCTATCTGTATTCCAGTTGACACCAGCAAACCCCCACCAGTGCCTCCTGGGCCCAAACTCTCCCAGCCAGTCTAAAAAATATCATACCTGCTACCTTGAGAGGGTTTTGTTTGTGCTGCCTGGCAGGTGACACTGCATCTGAGACACAGCTGGTGTTGTGATTTAACCCTAGCTGGCAACTAGGCACCACACAGCCATCCGCTCACCTCTTCCCAGATAGGCAGGAGAATCATAAGGAAAAGATAAAACGGATGGGTTGATACACAAACAGCTTAATAATGGTGGGAAAAAGAATAAGACTAATAATCAATACTAATAATACCAATAATAATTGTAATGAAAAGGGGAGAGAGAGAGAGAGAGAGAGGAATAAAACCCAAAGCAAACAAATGCTGCATCACCCAAGTGCTCAACACTTGCTGATTGATGCCTAGGCATCACTGCCCTGAGCAGTGATCAGCCCCCTTTGGCTACTTGCCCCTGTTTATATATTGAGCATGAGGTTTTGTGGTATGGAATACCCTTTTAGCCAGTTTGGATCAGCTGTCCTGTCATGCTCCCCCTCAGCTGCCTCTGCAGCTCCTCACTGTCAGACCACAGAAAACTGAGAAGTCTTTTACTTAGAGTAAGCACTACTTAGCAACAACTAGAACATGAGTGTGTCATCAACATTATTCTCATACTAAATCCAAAACACAGCACTCCAGCAGTTACTAGGAAGAAATTAACTCTATCCCAGCTAAAACCAAGACACTGTCT
The DNA here is from genome assembly GCA_013398175.1 of Climacteris rufus. Classification (NCBI taxonomy): domain Eukaryota; kingdom Metazoa; phylum Chordata; class Aves; order Passeriformes; family Climacteridae; genus Climacteris; species Climacteris rufus. The sequence goes on from VZRZ01007688.1 coordinate 1,020,562, forward strand.
TCCAGAGAGGGGACAGTACAGCCACCTGTGCAACCAGGATGTCTCCAAGCCAGTGTCATGGTCAACAGGCTGATGAAATAAGAGATGAACAGTGCCTAAACACCAGTGCTACAGACAGGAAACCAGGAAGAGCTGCTTACTGACTGTCACAGCAGCTGTCAGGTGTTGTGCACAGGACTGAGTTTCATAGACCAGAATAGTGTTGAAGCAAGGTGAGGTAGTTTTTCTTCTAACTGGTGCCGTCTTGCAGAACTCTCAGTACTTGATGGGCCCTCAATGACAATGTAAGTGCAGATGTGTGCAACAGCATGCACACATGCAAAATTACACACAGGCAAAATAATGAGCTCATCTGTGAGGCGTTACAGGACTGATCAATTTGCTGGTGGAAAGTAGAGGTCCCTTAATTCCATGATACAGCAAAGAGGTGTCTGCAGTACTCAGGTGACCTGATATTCTTCTGTGATCTCAAGGATTTGTGTCACGTTAAGCTGCTTGCCTTGGGGAGTGACAGAGTGCAGGGCAGGCTTTGTGGGAAGGTAGTTCTGAGCCACAGACCCTGTGCAGGATAGCATGTTGCAGCTTCTGGTGCTCCAAGCTTTCTGTGCATTTTTAGAAAGGTGAAATGAGACTAAGATTTAATCAAAGCAGTTATTAGTGCTTTATAAAGAGTCAAGATGGAGCTACAGTTTGTGTTTTGTGGGTATACACTAATTATTTGCTACTTATTTGCAATGCTGGCTTCAGATATGTTTGCTGTTGACTCAGGTGTTCTTCAAAGACATCACAAAAGATGGGACTCGGCCACTGAAGCACCAGTACATCCTTAAAATGGCCCTGAGGATTCTCCCGTTTCTCTAATAATGCTTTTGCTTACTAGATCATGTTCTGTACACACAGTCCTATTAGCAGAACAGGACCTAATTTGTCCTTCTTGGCAGCAAATCAGAGCTGCCAGAGTTCCAGGGTTCATGCTAAGTTAATGCTGAGTTCCCCGCTCTGCCTGTGACAGAGCACCCTGTTGCTACTGAATTTCCAGATGAAAAGGAAAAAAAAAAAAGAGGGGGATTAGGGGAGAAAGACTAAGAGAAAATGAAATGTAACTCACATTTCCTGCATGACAGTTCAGATCACTGAATTTGGAAAAATAAATCCACCTCCTACAAAAGTGTGCAATCCCCTGTGAAATGGGGTGTGCATGTGTGTGGCTTCAGATTCCTGGGTTGGTTTAAGAGATTTCTCTTTAGCAGCAGTGCTTAGCACACGTTGGCAACAAGTTAGGCATGTCCATTTCAAAATTGGAACTGTCTAGGGAAGACTGAATGGAATAATTGATTTTTTTATCAGACACAATAATTGAGGAATAATGGAAAAGGAAAGCTCAGAGGAAGAAGGGCTTGGGAATTGTGGTAATACAAAGGAGAAGAATCCCTTGGGGACAGATCATATCAACTGAAGTGGAAGCAATATATAGGTTTTTCTGTCCTTCTGGCCCCTTGTAATAGCAAAATGAAGAGGAGAGCAGAGAGTATGAAGGGAAGAATAAAGCCAGCTTCTTCTCTCTTTCACTCCACTTTCAGTTTAACCCTCTGCTGTCTTGTGCAATTGCGAGTAAAATGAGATGTCTTGCCTTTCTTCCTCTAGTTGTTGGGTTGGGAAACTGTAATGCTCCTGAAAAAATTAGGAGTTCAGCAGGTTCAAGGTTGATGGGGAAGAGGCAGGTCTGGTGAGTCTGGGTTTGGGGCTTGGAAGATGCCCCTTGCAGAATGTCTAACAAGAAGAAGCTCATGCCACCTCCTGGGAAGTATTTGAAGAAAGTGTGGATGGTCTGCATCAAGAAAATAAAATCCACAAACATAGATAAATGTCTGCAAAACATCGGGAAAACTTAGCAATACAACTGTCAATATCCCTTTACTGTTGTTGTGGTTTGAAGCTGGCCAAACACCAGGCACCCATGAACAGCCATTCGCTCACCCTCCCCTGCTCTGCAGCTGGACAGGAGAGAAAATTTAATGAAAAAGTTCACGGAGTTGAGATAAGGACCAGGAGAAAACACTCATCAATTACCATCAAGGGCGAAACAGGCTCAACTTGAAGATATTAAGTGGATTTATTACTAACAAAATCAGAAAAGGAAAAGAAGAAGTAAAATCAGCCCTTAAAATACCTTTTTTCCCCCCAACCTCTCCCTCCTTCCCACCAATGGCACAGGGAGACAGGGGTGGGGGTCCTGGTCAGTTTGTCACCCAGGATTTTCTCTGCTGCTTAGGGAGAAGGGGTCAGTTTCCTGCAGCATCAGTGGGGCCCCCATCCCACAGGAGAGTTCTCCATGAACTTCTCGAGTGGGTCTGGTCTCATGAGCAACAGTACTCCCAAAACTGCTGCAGCGTGAATTCTTCCCACAGGCAAACAGTCCTCTCAAAACTGTTGTGATGTGGGGCCTCTGCCAGGGGCTGCAGTCCTTCCAAGGACAGGCTGTTCCTATCTGGGAACAAGGCCTTTTTATCCATGATGACTCCCACCGGACCACAGACCCCTCTGGGCACCCCGCTGCTCTGGCGTGGGTACCTCCCCACAGGCTGTAGGTGGATCTCTGCATCCCCGTGGATCTCCATTGGCTGCAGGGGGCCAATCTGCTTCACCATGGTCATCACCACAGCTGCAGGGGTGTCTCAGCTCGGGCACTTGGAGCACCTTCTGCCCCTCCTCCTTCTTTACTGACCTTGGTGTCTCTGTCATTGTTTTCTCTCACGTGTTCTCACTCCTCCTCTTCTCTGGCTGGAATTAAAGTTGTGCAACAAACTTTGTTTTGATTTCTTCTTAAATATGTTATCACAGAGGCGTTGCTCCATCTCTAATTGGCCCAGTCATGGCCAGCAGCAAATCCATCTTCAGAGCTATCAGAGATTGGCTCTGCTGGACGTGGTGGAAGCTTCCAGCAGCTTCTCACAGAAGCCATCTTTGTGGCCCCCCCACTACCAAAAACCAGGCCCTGCAAAACCAACAAAACTGTGCTGCCTACAAAAGCCTTTTAGTGATTTATGGCATCTTACAATATTCCAGGTCACAAAGATGCACTGCCTTCCCTTGGGGAAAACTGTTATACCAAGTAGCACACTATCATTGCTGGGTAAAGTTTTCTGAGACTTTATAAATTAATATTTTTTTAATCCCTTCTTATGTTTCTCTTCCTTTCAGTAATTTTGTTGTCACTCTTTTATATCTGCCTACTTATCAGCAATTATCCTACTTTTAGTCACTGCTTAGTGAACCGATACAAACTTTGATCTTTCCACCTTTTCTTGTAATTAGATGTCTCTATTCTGGTAATCAATATATATTGCTCTGTCAATAGATTTTGGGTATTGAAATGCCCAGAACAGAAAACAAGGCTTTAGGTGTGACGTCCATAGAGAAAAAAGAGCATGGCTTGCTGCTGCATAATGCATACAGTGCTTCTGTGCACGATCAACGGGCTTGCATTGTCTTGCCAAAGTCATATGCAATTTGCCCTCCATTATAGCCTTCAGTGTTCTAGTGTTGCAGCTATCTTTCCCATTAAGCACCTGTGGTTTGGGTTATTTTCCTCTTCCCTCCCTGATCTCAGATATTTATTTTTTTTTTGCCAAGCTTACTGTTTCATTTGGGTAATTTCTTCCTGTTGTTTCAATTTCTCCAGCTCCCAGTTTGTTATTTCTCCTCCTTGGCTGCCTTTGAAAGCAGATTCTCTCTCTCTACTTTTTCCTCCCTATTCCAAATCTTTACTGAAGATATTAATAAAACCAGAATAAACAGTGAAACAATAACAGTCTTCATGCAACACCCCTCCTGCTGCTCCCCTTACTGGGCACACACCACCAGACATGACTTGCAGGTGGCGTTTGTGCTTTGTCACGTCCACCTCTATGCCTCCATGAATTTATTTTGCCACTGTAAGGACTCCCAAGTTGCTCTACAAAATTTCCTCCTTACCAGCATGGGCAGAACTGCATCTGGTGCATTTCCTTTTCCCATCACAATAATTTTAGCAAGTGTGTCAGGAAGGCAAGCCAGCATGCCTTGATGTGCTCAGTCATTCCCCATCACTCCTAACCCAGAGTGCTCCTGTATTCCTCACTTGGCAGGCCACTTGCTTTGCTTATGCTCCTCAGCTTTGCTTTACATTTATCTCCCAAACCTATCCCAGTTCCCCAAACACCAATATACATCCTTAACCTGTGGTGTATGCAGCCCTTCCAAGCTCACTGCAGTTTATAGGACCAGAGCCTCAGCTGCTATAAATTGTTATAGCTCCACAGAAATCAATTGAGCTATGTGATTTGTTCACCAGCTGGACATCTGGCTGGGATTTTATGAAAGACCATTTGCTTGGACTGCAAATAGGGCATTAAAGATCCCTAGGGCCAAGTGAGCTTGGGGAGTAAAGGAGGGAAAAGGAAAAAAGAGATACTGTGGAATAAGTCAGCTCTAGCAGCCAAAAGACCTGGAAGAGAGCCAGATGAGACAGAGAAAACCGTCAGCTTGGACTTCTGTACTCTGAAAATGCCATCAATTGTACTCTGCAGAGATCTCAGTTCCTTATTTTGATGGCTCACCTCATCCTTATGCAAGTTCTTTTTCTTTGTATTGGGTCACGTCCCCTTCTCTTCAGCAGTATCTCTCCTCAGGTAGCAAGACTCTTACTGTACAAGGTGCTGTACATGCATAAAAAAGCCAAAAACTTACCTTAGAAACCTGCACACCACCTGCCACCAGTGGATATAGGCTGTAAGCAGAATACTACTATCAGAAAAGAGCATGGGCAACTTGATAGGCTATGATCCTGGTCCTTAAATGCTGGGAAAGTTGACTTTGTGGGCCCCTGCTTCTTCTACCTGCTTCCCTCCCTTCCTCAGGTCCCATCTTTTCACATTGCCCCTTTTCTTTTGGTGAATCTCCTCCTGAAAACAAAAATCTGCTGGGCTGTATTGCTCAGAATGAGACAGTAAACATAATACCATGATACCTTGTGTCTGTGGCTATCACTGTGTGTCCTCCTTTTTCAAAGAGGAAAATGGGAAGCAGGAAAACACATCAAAAGGAGAGTGCTTTGAGAAGATGTCAGGGCTGCCCAGTGCATAACCTGGCTGCTGTTTTTGAAATCTTACAGCCACTCTCCTAGAGAGGCAGAAATCACTCAGGTAGTCCTAGCTGAGCCACAATAACTCACTGCATACCTTCCCTTACCTCAGGACAAGGTGCCCTTGCTGAGCCCTTGCAGGCAGAGGACTGAGCAGAGCTCGGTGCCCTCTGGCTTGTTACCAGACCCGTGTGCCATCAGGCAGCTGCTGGTGGCCCTGAGCAGAAACTCTTGCCCTGGAAAGGGGCCTTTGCTGCTCACCTCTAACAAACAGTTTGTACTTGAGACAGAGAAAAGCTGAGGCTTCTAGCAATCATTAGGAAAGCACTGAGGCATATAAGCTGTTGGGTTGTTGGTCATTTGGGCAGTCCCCAAGAGGCATGTGTGTGGATAGGAGGGTGAGAAATGTGCCTTCCACAACATGTGTAAATGGCAACCAATTTTTCTTTTTTTTCTTCCTTTTTTTTCTCTTTCTCCTGAGTGCAAAAGGCCTATAAAACAATTAGAGCTTAAAATTGGACTCCTGGCAGAGAAGGAGAGAGGGAGTTTATGCCTTGTTAAGTGTAATCAGTCTGGTGATAAGGGGACAATTTCAGCTGTGTGAGATATAATTACATCATAAACTCCACATTACAAACAGGGCAAGCAGAGGTGAAAAGGTAAAGAGGGAATCAACAATGATGCCCTTTGGGGGACGTGGCAGAGGAGACTTTTCTGGACTCCATTTCCCAGAGAAATTTATCCAGCTGGAACGGGGTCTGTGAGGAAAGGCATGCTGGCACCTCGGGGCTGGTGCCTGCACTCATTCTGCTGGGCATCTGGACAGGGTGCCTTGCCATGGCCACACCTGAGGTCTCATATCTGCCAGCTGGAGTGGAATCTTACTTTGGGCAAGTTAAATATTAATCATGTTTCAGAAAACAGACAAACATTTCTTTGTGGCCCGAAGCTGGAGGAGAGTGTCTGTGGCTTTGGTGCCAGCTGAATTTGGGATGACAGCCAGCTACAAAGAAAAAGAAGGCATAAGAAACCCTCCCAGGTGGTGGTGGCACACCTAAGGCTGAGGATGCACAGCCTGTTTGCAGGGACAGGAGCTGCAGCACAGCTGAGCACCAGGCTGGAGAGGACATGGTGCCTGAACAGGTGTAGGCATGTTGCTCTGGAGCCACTGCCCAGAGGTTCTAGACCTCAAACAGGACATTCGAGGTGTCCCACCCAAGGGGTGGTGGTGCAGAACATAGCACCACCTTGTCCCTCTCCCAGGCTACCCAGGCTACAGTGGCAGCAGTGGGAAAGGGTCTCCTCTCTCCATGCAGGACATCACATCAGGAACAGGGAACGGACCAGACTTGCCCTGGGGACTGGCTCTGGCTGGCCCCATCTGGGGACGCATGTCAGAAACATTTCTTAGGGCATATGGGGCTGCTTGGATCTGTCCATGAAAAATGAGAAACACAAATCCGATTTAGCATTTGCTACTTTAGGCAAATGCTTTTAGGGGTGATGTTTTGAAATGAAGAAAACTGAGTAATGAAAGAGAAGCAGCACACTGAGGAGTCGTGAGTTTGTTTGGGAACAGTTTTTGGAAATGCAAGTTTTCTCAGCTTCAAGGGACTTGAATTATTGATAAAAGATTAAAATATGTTGGGAAAGTCTTCTTTCATAGTTTTCTCTCTCAAGAATAGATGGGCATTTTTAAAATGTTTCAATAATTCTGGGCCCCATTTCTGATTTTGCTGCTAAAGATCTGCTTTATAGACTAAAGAATTATGTCTGGGTCTGGGATCAAGGGTTCTAGTCTTTTCTTGTCACTGACATGCTTCATGGTATTAGATAAATCACTTAACCTTTCTGTGACATACTTCTCCATCTGTAAAATTAGGTTGATAATCATATTTGCTTACTTCACAAAAGTGTTAGAAGAATGAATTATCACTGTTTTTATAACCGTTTATATATCTCTCTGGGGCAAAGACTGCTTTTTTTTCTGTACTCATGCAACAGCACAGGAGTCCTGCATTACAGATAATGGATGTTCGTAGGTTCTATTATGATATAGAAAGATAAAAAATTAAATATAGCTTTTGACAATATAGCAAACAGGATTAGCAGGTATGACAAATACAGTGGGTTAGATTAAAAGAACAGACTCCTTTTTTTTGTTGCTGAAATGATGATCAATTAAGTATAATGATAGCATCCTGAAATATAACCCTACCTCAAAGTGGGCAGTGTAACCCTTCTCTGGGAATCTCTCTTCTGCAAAGGACAGAGAAAAATGATTAATGTTTATACAGCCCCATGAATAGATTATTATTACTTAGAGTGCTTGGAGAATTTGGTCAGGATCAAGTTGCATTAAGATCTTTACAAGCCCAAAGCTGGAGAGAGTCCTCACCCTAAGAGTTAGAGATTAAAAGAGACACAGCATGAACCTGAGACCAACCATGTCAAGAGAAGTAGAGATACACATGTATAAGAACGCACAACAGGTCACTGCCAGAGATGGGGATTCTCAGGCTGATGTTATTTTAACTTATTCATGTCACTACCTGTGATTATGGTTCATGTGCTGTTCCTGTACTGCTTTATTCACACAGGCTTTGTGTTCTTACTAGGAACAGACACAAAAATGCAGACTGGCCAATCTGGAGACTTAGTGACCCTGCAGACAACTGAGGAAGGAGGGATCTGGGGAAGTTTGAAGCTTTAGGAGTGGGGACCATCACCAGCAGCAGTCAAAGCAGCCTTGGCTAGTGCCTGATGCTGTTGTCATGTTGTCATGCACTTCCATGCATCAATCAGGACTGAGTCAGTCATGAGTAAGGAGCTCAGCACTTACTGATGTTACTTTTTAAAGGACTAATTAGTCCCTAGTGCTGTCTACAAGGAAAGACTTAATCTGCAAGCAGCTTAACACAGTTTCACAGGATGGCAATGAAGCAGCCTGCTTTGAACCCTGCTGTGAATCATTGCTGCCACAGCTGTAGCATCATATAGACTGATCACAAATACTGTGTGAAGGCTGGGGCTGACATCATTAGGCATCCTCTTGAGACATCCCCCTTACGACTGGCTCAATCCTTCCTACCCATGCATGTCTTTTTGGACCAGCACAGAGGGAGTAAGCAAGGTTCCTAGTTTATGGAAATAGAATTACAGCTCTGTCTGTGCTTTGGGACATAGAAGTGGTTCCCAGCTCCTGGCTGTGCCAAGAGCAGAACTCACACAGAATTGCTGCTCTCTTGTCTAGGCCACTTTTTCACCCTCTCTTGGCTTTGAGGAAGACAGCTTTTGTAATTTTCCTGAAATGGAAGTGCCATTATTTCCAGGAGTTTTATGGACCCTTCTCAGTTTGGCTTTCCAAAGGGTTTAAGGAAGGTTCACATACTGGAGCATGGGCCCCTTGCCCTCCCTGCCAAAGTTATCAGGGATGGTGGGGGGGGCTGTGGAGATGAACAGCTGGGGCTGTGAGGAGAAACATTAACCAGACAGGACCTCATGGAGCAGTGGGTAAGCCTTGTCCAGTCTGGATGCAGTCACCTCTGGACTATGAGCCATTGCTAGACCTGTAGGACAGTCTTTGGTGTTTGTCTCATACATTTCCTGCAGCACTGCCTCATCCCAAAGTGGGCTCCAGCTGCCAGATGAGGAGAAGTAGGTTCTATAGGACCAGACAGGTTCTCCAGTCATGCCACCCATGTACAAATTATGCCCATCTGCAGAAAATTTAGAGGGAAACAGTTTTGATTGCATGCTTGCAAAAAGATTCCCAAAGCCAGTGGGAGTGCACTGTATTTTTATCCCCAGTAGTCCTTGCCCAGCTTGGAGCTATCTCAGCTTGGCAATGGGATGACGTTCCTGAGACATCAGGATTGGAGACCCCTCCTGCCTGTGCTCCTTGTGCTGTCCTTTTCTGCAGGGGAAAAGACAAAGAAATCTGTTCATACACCAAAGAAATCTGAGAGCAACTGGAAAAGAGCCCAAAAAGTTGAAACCTGCCATCAGCACGGGAAAGGATGAGATAGAGAAATTATGGCACACAGTCCTGACACTGCTGTTTCTTGGCAGAAGACAAGTGCCTGTGCATCTCAGATAACTTCCCAGAGTAAGAAAGCCCAATCAGAGCTCAGCATAGAGGAGCAAAGAGCTTGGAGATAAAGGCTCCATCCTTCTGCTGACTGTTGAGGGAAATCCAGTATCCTTGCTGCCCAGACTGGTCAATTTGACCAGCTTGGCTCCCCATGCTTTCCATGGGGAGCTTTATTTTCCCAGCCTGGTGTCTCAGACAAAATCACTGTCTGCAGCAGGCACTGCCTCCAGGAGCAGGGCTAAATCTGGCCATGATGCTATCACTTTGCTCCCTGTGCTGCTGTGATGAGAAACCGTGGTGGCTTTGATCAATCCCAGCTGGACAAGCAGTCCAACAGTCAGCTTTTCCCAGTTTCGAAGTACTTGGTTGCACTGCTTGGTGGTCACCCAATATATGTGCCCAGGCTTTTTCATCCCTGGAAAAGAAAATAGTTGACGTATTGCTTTGACTGTAACTGAAAAGGAGTTTGCCTTCCAGCTGAAGCAAAACCTCAGGAAATCCTTAAAAAGCTCCCAGCAGTGTCAGAAAAGTGACAAGTGACTGAAGCAAGGGCTTAATAATGGAGTGACTCTTCCAATCAATTGGTGTGAGTTAATTAATTAATTGCTGCAGTTGCAATGACATTCCCTCTGGCTGAGTAATCGGGGAAATCAGCCACCTGAGGCTCTTAGGGAGTTAATTGCCTTAAACTTTGTTAAAGCAGAGTGATAATACCATTTAAAAAATGCTATCAATGCACATTTCTTGTCTTTTGGGATCTTCCAAACCCATTCTTCATTTTTCAGAGCAAAACCTTTAGAGTTTTACTTGGAACAACTGAGTAATGGAGACAGATGAGGTGGAGAAACAGGGAGCACAACTGTGAAATACAAGTTCTGTATCATCTGAAACAGGAGCCACGCTGGTGAATTTGAAATACCCTGAATCACTCTCCAAACTTTCAGTGTCCCTCCAGACTCCTGTCCTTTCTTAAGCGATTTTTGTCCAGCAGGGAGTGGAGTTTCCCTATTCTCTTGGACCCTCTCTTCTCTTTTAAACCTTTTATGAAAACTCTTTCCTTTTGTTCAACCTCATTTTATCTTAAAGAAGTGTTGGCAGAAATAAGAGAACTATTCTGGAAAAAGCAGAAACCCTCCTCCCTTCCCTTTCACAGACACCTATTTCTCAGGCTGAAGCTGAGCTTCTCTGTGCTTTAGACCTCCCTCCCAAGTGAGTCCTTTGAGACCTTCACAGGACGCTTGGTCTTCAGTGCAAGTGGGTATTTTTAGCTGGAGCCCCTGCAGACATCTTTTTAAGGAGCCAAAGTGGAGACTTTTGAAAGATGTCAAGCTGTCCTGAGGCAAAACTAGCCCTGTTTCAGCAGAGGCAAAATGCCTGTCAGAGGAGGGAAGGCTTAGCCCGTGGTGTGTCTGGCTCTCAGGCTGTCAGTCTCTGTGCTCTCCCTGCACTCCCTGATTGTTTGTCTGTGGCTCCAGCACGCAGTGTGCTGCAGGCAGCTGCCTTTGCTTTCCTGCCCAGGACTCCCATCTGTACCCTGCAAGGTTTTGGCTCCCTGACAATTGATGGAGCAGGAGGGAAGACATTCTCTCCTCAGCGCTCTGAGTTCTCCCTAGCCAGAGCCTGCTAGAAAACTTCATGTTTTCTTGATATTTCTGGTTGGAAACAACCCACAAAAAGTAAGCTGGATTAAAGAAACCAAGAGAAGGAGACAGCTTTGTCTCTCCAAGGTGAAACATGTGAGAGACAGTGAGTGTATATAGAAGAAGCAGGCATTGAGATCTTGATGATATCAATTCCCATAATTTTTATCCCAGTTGTTTACAATGGTTATTTTTCTGTTTTCCTGATAAAACCCTTTGAGTCCTGCTATTATGGCAAAGTCTTAAGGTTTGTCAAAAAATGAAAAGAAAGCATAGCCCTTCAAAAGACAGAGGAAAGCTTGAAATTGTTAGTCCTACAGCCTCAGAAAAGGGAACAAAACCAAGAGACTCATGTTATCAATAATACTTTTAAAACATTCCAGAAGTTTTATAGGGCCATAATAATAATTTTCTTATTGCCTGAAGCAAAACTGGTATTTTCGTCCTTTGCCAGCATGAAGAATTCCTGGTCTCCAAGGGCCTTTTGGGGAGGTGACTCGGGGTTGGGTGTCTCAGATCTCCCCGCTGCAGCCCGGTCACAGGCTCCCCGTGCGCGATGCCGCAGCTCTCAGATGCAAACCGCCGTTTTCTCCCTTCTATCTTATCTATCAGTCACTTTGTGTGTGAGCTCATACACATATTATTAAATATAAATACAAACCCCAGGCACACATTTTTATCCTTAAGTAATAAAATCTAATGGAAGAATTTACAGTCATGGGTTGTAAAGCAATAATAGTTGTAAAATCATTTAGCAGGGTTCAAACACAGGTGAAAGGAGAAGTTCAGAAGTTCAGCATCTAAATACGTTTCCAGGCAGTTTCCTGTGGCAAACAGCAAATCCCCTGTTGACATGGTACCAGTAAGGAAAGAGCAGTACTGCTCTCAGCAGCTCCACTTGTATTTTCGAGTTCAAGGCTTGTTCAGGTTTATTACTTCTGAAGCGCACTTTCTAGGGGTCAAGTTAGTCAGTGGGTAGTAGTGATGACTGGCTGAAAAGGTCACTGCAGAGACAAGAAGAATCCGAATTTCTGTATGGTGCCACTCCAGCCCAATGAAGAGGGAATAAACTTTCTACTTGAAACATGATACACTTGATATATCACTTATGGAGATCACTGGCATTATGTGGAGGGAAATTCTTAGTAGAAGCAAACCTGAGCTATTTTTATTGACACCTTGTGCCCCACAAAAAGACTTAGATGCAATTATCATTAAAATGCTTACACCTATATTGTTTATATTGCAATTCCTACAAAGCAGCACTATCTAGCAACTGCTGTTTACTACAAGTAGCCATTCTAAATTGGGCAACAACTTTGCTAAACCTCTTCACCATGCCAAAGCAAAAACCACGTGCTCTGTCCTTAAGAGATCGAACCTGTCTTTGTGTGCCTTTATTGTTTGTTGAAGTAAGAATGAAAGCTCCTAAAACCCAGGCCTCAGGAACTGCATAAGGCACATCAGGCAGCTGTTTCTAAACTCCAGGTCCTGTTTGCCATGTGGTGCCAGCCTAAAGCACTGAGACAGGAATGAGGTAGGAACCCCACAGCTGTTGTTAGCTCTGCTTCTGCTGCTGCATTACTTAACATCCCACCTGAACTTTGCCCTAATGATGGAGGCAGATAATAAGTTATAAGGTTGCTCACTGGATAAGAAGATAACTTTGCCCTATGCTTCATTTCGTGATTATTTTTTATAAACAAATTATTAGAAGGTGTAAGAGGTACTAAACAGAGTGTACCTTCTCTCAATAAAAAAGGACTCACTTTCTTCAGCAAGCTAGCAGAAGGGCGGTAGCTATGATGTGTACAACACAAGAACTTTAGCATTTCGTGGTCTTTGGCACTTTTTAACTTAATTAACCTTGGCAATCTAAACTAATTCCAGAGAATCAGGGCTGTGCTCCCAAACAAGCCCCTGTTACTGGCATATCTGAAGAAATATCACCACTTCCTCAAGACCACTCATGTTTTTCCTGACAATTTAAGAGATTCCCTATCATAATAGAGTGCATAAAAGGTATCTAAACATCCTGTGCTCCTATTGAAAGAGGCTGCCATTTTGGTGTTGTGATATTTCCACACCGTGGCATGCCTGGTGTGCTGAAGCAGGCAGCCAAACAGCTAATCCCCCAGCAAACAGCCAATTAGTCCTTCTGTGCATATAAGTGCATCGTCCTTTCCCATGTTGTCCTCTGCACCGACTCACAGCAGGGAACAAGCTGCCCAGAGCAGCTTCCTGATGGGCTACCAGGGGGATTTAGGGACATTGTGGTTAGAGAGAAGTTTAAAAAAGTGTTCAAACCTTTCACTGGCCAAAGTGAGGATGACATCCCTGTTTTGCTTGGTTTTTCATGTTGCCAGGCTGTTTTAGAGTTTTGTTTGAAAAAACATCAGAGAAGGTTTTAATTCTGGTGGCAGTTAACACATTAGCAGTTTTACTTTCCTTCATTGGCTTTGCTCCCTCTGTCTTTTCTCTTTTTTTTTTCTTTTTTTTTTCTTTTTTTTTTTTTTAATGCTCTGTGCTGTTTCTTTTTTTCTTTAGTCCTAATTCCTGGTGTGATTTGCTTTCCACTGCTTGGCTCTTTCCTCAAGGACAGGTCATAGAAAGTAAGCATAGGGTCACAGCCTGGGAAAAAAGGGCATCTCTGTGGATTGCCCCCATGCTGACCTCTTCTGAGAGTTTATACAGTCTTGCCTACAAAGAAATGGTGCTAGAGACAGAGCAGGCTTGCAAGGCCAGTTCTTTGAAAGGCAGGGAAAGTTGGCATTTTGGCTGCCTGAAGGGCCTTGGTTTCTCCTTCTGTGTGCTGTCCTCCCTTACAAGCCAGTGCTCCTGGCTGCATCACCTTTGAACCTTGTTTGAAGAGTATCATCAGCTGAGAGACAGATCAAGAATGCCTGCAAGCCTGCCTGCGATGGTATATCAATGGGTTGGGCTTCTGGTACAGCAGGATAAATCTAGAGAAGACAGTTTACTGGGAAAAGATCCCCAGGTCAGTTTTCGGGGTTCAAGCAGACTGAACCGTGCTGATATTGACAGAATTGTGTCCTTGCAAAGCAACAGAGAGACTGGCCCTGCATTTGTCAGGGATATGGTTGCCTCCAAAATTACTTGCTTCCTGACAATTATCTACCTGTGGTTTTGCCACCTTTTCCTCATACCTCCTTCAGTAAATTCTTGCAGCTGACTACATGATTTTTCAGTGCAGTCAGATGCCCTGAGACTGGACCCTGGGAGAAGACAAGCAAAACCATCTCCCAACCTGGGAGAAGACAAGCAAAACAGTTTGCATTTCCCTGGAATCTCCAGGTAGCCTCATTTCCCCAGATGAACAGCTCCCCTCTAACACTACTGCATGAGGCAACTGGGACAAAACAGTTCTTCCAGCCTCATAAATAGCCAAAAAGAAGCACTGCATGCATGATAGCTCATGCACTGAGGGCAAATGTTTATAGAACAAATTTAGCATCGACTGAAGCAGATTAGCAATTGGTTGCAGAAGCAGATTAACAATAGGTTGCAGAATTTTATCCACATCCTCGTTATCCCCCAGGACATCATGAATCAGTGAGCAAGCTGTTGACAGCACAAGAGATCAGACCTTATCAGCCCAGCAGTAGCTCATACCACCATGGGCATCAGAATGCGCAGGTGGGCATCAGCGACGAAAACAGGGGCTACCGATATTGTTGTTAGGACTTGGTGGGGCTTTAATTCCTAGCCTGACAGATGTCAGATAAGGGGGACAACACACTGGTGAGGGCAAAACAAGAAAGCATTATAGTCAGAGAGCAGATACTAATCCCTGCGTCTGCATGGCTCTTTATGGTAGATTTCCAATGAAACAATTTGCAATGGGTCAGTTTAACCCACAAAAACTAGCTCCCTGTGCAATCAAAAAAGACTCTGCATGGGGTAGTTTAGAGCCAGTGAAATGGAGCTCATATCTTTTCCTGACCTGTTGAAAGAGCCTGAAGTTGTACCTGATACATGAGGTTAAGTGCCAGCTATAGCATCTCCAGTGGTTCTGGTACCCTGATATGTTGAGAATACCAGGTAGATGAATGCAAATGGCATCACATTTATAGCAAACTCTAAGAATGCACTGCAGTGCTGCTTCTAAGGCAATTGGAAAAATTACCCCTTTCTTTATTAAGGGAGACAAGAAAACTTTTCTTATTGTGTGGACACAGAAGCAGAAGTTGGAAACATGGGTTAGGTGTTCACTTGATATTACTTGATCTGGAAAGGGTGGTGATGTTTCTCACCTGTCCCTAAAATGGTATAAAGGTAGATTCCATTGCAGCACTTGAGGGTTAAACCTTTTTGCGGGCCACATTATTTTCCCTTATTTAGCTTCATTCTCCGTTTCAGCACCACCAACACCCGGACTGGTTTATAACCTCCCTCAAACAATGTCTTGGAACTCCAGAGCTGTTAGGAACCGTAGTATAATTGTAAATGAGCTAAGCTGGTTGGGAGGCTAATAGCTGCTAAATGACTTGATTGTCTCATGCAGACAGCAGGAAGGTCTCTCTGTTCCCATCTCACGTGTACAGTGCAGAACTGGGGTCATGTAGCAGGTGGCTGATTAAAAAAACAGTAAATGCAAAGGCTGCTGGCCTGCCCAGTCAGTCAGATACCTGTTTCCAATCTATGGGGCTAACTGGATTTCTTGAGCTTTTTAATAGGTTGGGTCTTCTCAGAGGATTTGGGAGGTGCTTTCCTTCAGGAGCAGGACAGGGTTGCCAGGTACTTCCTCCAGCTTGATGATGGTCCCCAGCCTCTGTGTAAATCCACAGTATTTATATTTTGCAACCTTTATTTCCTGATACCCTAACACCACTGAGGAGCTTTAATTGCAGCTCCATGTGGAGTGTGTGGTACGTGCAGGTCATTGGTAAATTGCATTTCCTCATTAGCCAACCGGGCTGAGGGGGAGCTGGGATTCTCCTGAGCTGATCCCAGGTTGTAAAAGCTGTGCCATGTACAATCTGATGAAGTGAACTTCCTGTTCCACATTTTCTCACCTAATGGGCTGAGCAGGGTAGTGCTGTCAGCTAAAGGAGCAGACACCTCGTGGGGAAGCAGAGAAACAAGTAGCTGTCCAGTTCCATGCACTGACCTGTGCAGCTACCTCTTTCATTATAGGGAAATGGCAAAACATGGCAGGAGTGAAGCCAGGCTCCAGGGTAGAATCACAGCTTGTACATGGTACTTCTCAAGGAATGTAGAGGCAAGGACACATTATATGTGTGTGTCACATATAATGCTGTTCCTGGCAATGCTCACAGTGTGTGACCTTGCACCAAGCCTCCCTGATGACTGTCAGTCGCCTCTAAGTATTTTGCCTCACTAGAGGAGATGTTCAGGAACAGCATCTGTCAAGAGGTAGGATGACTCTCGGCCAAACTCTGTTTCGCATGCGTTTCTTAGTATGTGAGGAGACACAGATGTGCTGTGTACAATTTCTGCTTACACTGAGGGGCAAATATCAGACTGAACAGCCTTTCACATGGCAGGATGTGGGGAAACACATGGTAAAACATTTCTTTTGCAAAGGAAAATTCCATCCCTCAGAAGACTGTTGTTTCACTTTATTTTTCCACGGCATTTTTGCCTGCATGTGGGCATAGCCACTGTGGTGGGCAATGGTATTACCGCGATGCCTGTTATTTCGGCTTATCCCGGTAATCAGTCGAGACGCAGAATTAATGAGAGCTGGAGTCCGAAAGTTCTTGTTCAGAGCAAGGGCGGAAAGGGGGGGAAACCCCTTTCGTTTAATTCTTATATACACTTTTAGAAATCACAGATCATTGGAGAAAGTTAACACTTCCGTCTCTAACTATATTGGTTACAAGAAGTGTCCGTCAAAGGGATCTGTGTCCATGGGAAAGGAATGTAAAAAGATAATTTTTACAACAACATAGCTATGTTTACAGAAATCGTCCTTGAGACTGTCTAACAGAGAAAACTAGCTATTTTACAGTGAAAAATGGGCAACACAATGGCATCATTGCTTACAGCAAGGGTTAAAGTTATCAGGATTTTTAGTTCAATTTTGCCACAAAGAAAAAAAAATGTAAAAAGTAAGATAAATCTTTAGTCTTTATTAGGATAAATGGGGCAGAGCTTAGATTAAGCTCTGCTACTGAAGCAGCATTGATTGTGGGTGGGAGTTGCAGAGCTCAGCAGTAGGAAGGCAACCGTGATGCCTTTGGTTAATGAACACATTCCTGCTGTCATCAGCCCAGGCTCTGCCTTTACACTGCCCAGCTAATAAGAGAGAACAAGGTAGCTTTGAGTTTTTAATATAGTTCCTACCTAATGTGTTTCTTCCATCTGAATTTGGCTTTGAGCATCAGGTATTTTTCCAGTCTCAGGAGAAAACTCTGGGGCTTTGAAGCCATTCCTGCTTGGGAAAAAGAAGCCATTAGCAGAGACTTGTGCAGGAGCTCTCATGCACAGGTGGTGGAATTCTGCTCGTTGTGATGCTTCAAGATGTAGCAAGATAAATCATTTTAATCACAGAGCCAGTGGAGAACGTTGTTTTCCCCCCTTAGATTTCCAGATGATCCAGGTGTAACAATGAAAAAAATAATCCTGTGAAAGGACTTGGAGCTGTTTCAGCATCAAGATTTAATACACTATAGGATGGAAATATATGGGAAGCATCTGTCAATGTGTCAGCATTTTAAAACGAGGAGAGCAAAAAACCAAAAAACTACTAACAAAGAAACCCCCAAGTGGACAAAGTGGAGTTTGTCTGAGAGAGACTATCCAGAAAGGATATTGCTTTGTTTTTGCTTGGATTTCTCAAATTTTGTGTCCCCATGCTCTATGCCAATTTAGTTCTCCCAGGTGACTATGCTTGAAATGTCAGAGTTAATTTATAGAAAGAAAAATTCTGTGAGCCTTTGTAGGAAACCAGGAAGCACCTCAGTGTGTTTCAGATATTTTGATTATTGCCCACCCACAGAAGTTGTGGATGCTCTATTCCTGGAAGTGTTTAAGGCCAGGTTGGATGGCACTCTGAGCAACCTGGTCTAGTGGAAGGTGTCCCTGCCCATGGCAGGGGAGTTGGAACTGGATGATCTTTAAGGTCCCTGCCAACCTGACTCGTTCTATGATGCTGTGATTCTTTGGTTACTTTCCTCGGTGCAGCAGCTGTCTGTGGAAAAAAGCTGAGTTGAAGCTGTGCTGTGTAAGAAGGCACTGAGCAGTGGGTAGCAGTCCCTGTCTGATGTGCCGTGTACCTCTGGAGAGTCCAGGCACTTGTCAAATGCTGTCCTCTGTTTTCAGGGATCCTTGGCCATACAGTGCTGCCAGACTGAAATCACTGTGAAAGGAACTCAGAATCCAAATTGTGTAAAATGCTTCCAAATTTGTGAAGTTGGTGAATGCAGGCTGCCTTTCTATATCAAAGGACTGGTGGGGGGAAACACTTCCTAACATGTCCACCTCTCCCTCTCCTACTCTGGAGCTTGGCTTTCTGGTGAAAGGCTTCTTTGAACAGGGTGATGATGTCCCATGGAAGTGAATATAAACCTGTTAAGAAGAAATAAGATAATTTGGCCACCAGCCAAAGAAAAGTACTTAATTTCTGTTCAGAGGTTACTGTTATCTGGATGCCACCAGAAGATTTTCTGCTTGTCTTGTGTTTAGGTAGCAAAACTCATCATTGTAAATAGAGAAACTTTCGGGTCTGCCTGACTTTCCCAGAGCTTTTTTAAGTTGATCTTTATTGGCACATATGTCTCAAAATTGATGGCCGGTGCAGGGAGAGATTTTATTCATTCCAGGTGCAGGTGAGACGGGAGTGAGAAAGGATGTACGTATGATACAGTAGTTCATGGTGCCCAGGGAGCTGTCTGTGGGATACCTGTGGATTCTCCACCTGCTCCTCCCCACCAAGAGCAGGCTATCTTTGCTGAGGGGCAGCTCCTGGGCTAGTGTGCCTGAGTAGCTCGCAGACTGAACCTGGCTGGTGTCGCATCACATTACTGCTCTGCATGGGTCAAAACTCAGTGCACCTCGACAGTCACACCAGTTTGCTGTGAGGTGACGTTTACCATGACTGGTGCCAGTGCTCTCTGCTGCATAAAAATGTTGGCATGCTATTTGGCTACTTTGGAACTGGAGGCAAAGGTCTTGTCTGTGGGAGATGTTATCTGTTTGATTTATTTAGCAACAGTGTGTGCTTTTAATTTTTTTACAGTGGGACCTTGTAATGAGTTTAGTGAGTTAAAATCAGACTGTCAAGGGTGGCGCTTCACTGCCAGCAAAACAGAAAAAATTTCATCAAGAGTTTCTTGTCAACTGCTAGAAAATACTTTCCATCACCCCTAGGGAACTGTGCCTGCTGGAGACTGTGAGTGATTTTGGAAGCAGCAGGCAGGGAAATCACTTATTTTATTAGCTATATTTTGCAGCCCAGTATGTTTGTACAGTAAATAATATTTTGCATAAAGTCACTGGCTGATGCTGTGCTTTTTATCATGGACTGCTATTTTTTACAGCTGCTCTTTTAAGTGTCAGCACTGAGCATTTGTTTGTGTCATCCTCTGTGCTTTACATTGCTATGTGTGGCAATATAACTGCTCCAAAGCTTTGTACTGTGACAGGGGTCTCACAGTTATTTGGGAGAGATGGAACCACACTTTGAACATTTTTCACTCTTTCCATGGCCACATTTATGGCGTTTGTAAAATTCTATGTGATTTTATGGCGTTTCTAAAATAATGTCATTTTATGGCAGTTGGGAAGTGCTGGGATTTCAATGAAAAATAGACTACACTGGTTTCAGTGGGAGAATTTTCCAATACCATGGAGGGATAAAACAACCACCCAAACTTTTGGAGCAGAACAGAAAACTCTTTTGAGGACAGCAGCAATTAAATTGTTTTCTGCCTTTGGTATGTAAGTGATTATTCTTCTTGTGGTAAACAGCGTTTGCTGCTTTGTATGATATGTATGAGAAAAGAGTGCAGCAAGAAAACCTCTATAGTTAAGAATTTTAAAATAGGAGAAGCTCAAGTAAATTATATATTTGTAGTCACACCCATATGCGAAGGAATAATCATGTTCAAACGCTGACAAGTCCCTAACACTGATACTGGTAAAATTTAGTTCTGTGGAAAGGGCCAGAGAAGGAGCCTTGGGGCTTATCTCTGCTCAGTATTGTCCATGTTAATTTGTCCCTATTTGCAGGATGTTAATGCTCCTGTTTGTTAGAATTGAACAAGACTGTCATTAAATACTGCTGTCATTTTTATTCTATGCAGCTGTGTAACCTTCACTAACTATGGACAGCTCCCCCCACCTCACCTCCCCTTCTTGCAGGCTGCTATTTTAGCCATAATTGAAGAAAAGTCCAGAGAGGGGCTGGAGGTGAGGTTTGTTAGAGCTGCTAATTAGCTGATGCCATCACATCAGAATTACAATCCAATTCCTTGGAGGACTCCAGGGCCTATTCTCTCCAGCTTGGAGACAGATGCCGAATTTACCGTCAGAAAATGGGCAGATGATTTGTGATGACACCTTCCAGTTCTGTCACTGAACTGCCTGGCACAGGGTGGTTGGTTTAAGGGCCTTGGCTGGAATTAAAGTTTTCTGTCAAGGTTGCTTTTTTTTTTCAATTTTATTAAAAAGGTTTCCAGACTAATTTAACTGAATGTGAAATTTGATAAGGGAAATTTCCTTTCCAGAGCTTCTCATTTTGGGAGGAAAGGAAAAACAACAGCAGCTCTGCTGATGATAAAATTCAATTAGAGTTGAACTACCATTGATTTTTGTGATTTCATTTGTGTTTATCTTTTAATTAAGGTATCCTCATCTAATTTTTAATTTTTTAAAAACAATTTTGTCCCCTCCTTCTTTACATGTGATTCAGGAGCAGGTGTTCTGTGACTCTGAATGAAAATATATAGTGTTGCATCCCTTATTTCCCAGCTGGATGGCAAAGACAGTCTTCTAAGAAGAAAAGTATTGTTAAGATTTGTATGTTACATTGAGGACAGTATTCAGACCATGCCTGATAGAAGTAGGCATTGTGGAGCCATAGTTTTGTGGTCACATCTGACTGCTTGAATAAGGCAATCTCCCTGTAGACTCTGTGGAGAAATTTAGGAATACTTGAAGTCCAAAAGCCCTTGTCACTTCAAAATAATCCTTCTCAGAGATGGGAGCAGCCAGCATTGCTGAGGGTATCTGCTACCACCAGCACTGAAGGTGAGATCTTTGCTGCTGCTGCGATTCCCAGGCAAAAAGCCACAGCTGGACCTGAGGTCTGTTGATCACAACTTCTGTTCACCAGGATGTACACCCCAAGTTTTCTCTGCCTTGAGGAAGATGGGATGCACAGCCCTCGTATGGGGGAAGAGGGTGATCCTTTTCCAGACTGGGTCACGGCTCAAGCAGAAATGCAAGGGTTGTGGTGCCAGGAGAGCAAGCATTAAAGAGCCCAAGCACCAAGGATCTGGTGGTCTGCTGGGAGAAGCAGAACTGGAATTATTCTACCTGATCACATCCTCCCTGTGGAAAATGAAGACACAAGATTAATTTTGTTCCTAGTAAATACTTAGACTAAAACCCAGTTATTGCATGGCAGTGTGATAAAACATTTCCTGGGCTAGTGCTGTGTCATGCAACAGAGCCTACAAGAGTTGAGAAGACTTGGCTTCCCAGAAGAAGAAGAGGTTCTAATTTTCGTTGCTCCTTCAGCACTATCATTCATCATAACCTGAGTACAAATTTGACTTTATTAAAACAGCTTGTCTGAGGTAGCTCAGCTAACCACAGAAAATATAAGATGCTACCACATGCTATTGTTTTTGTAAGGACAGCAGCTTTAATATTGGACAGCAATAAATAGCCTGGAGTGTTATTAAGTCCTGGAATTCTATGCTAATGCTGGTCTGCATTTGAATAACTCCCTGTGCAACATCAACAGGCCTCTAGCTGCTATTTTCTTTAGTGAGTTTATGCGTTAGAGGTGTTTTTTCCAGCACACACTAGTCTCTGGTTCTGCCAAAGCAGATGGATGTTTGCCTGTTAATAACAACATGGACTCAACCAGACTCCCACAGCCAGGCTCACCATCCTTCCTGGAGCCATTTCTAGCCCTCAGTTACAGAGAGCTGAAAAGCAGATTTTTACAAGGTCAAGATCAGAAGACAGTGATTGCCACATAGCACCCTACATGTTCTGTGAGTGCTCATAGGAAATTGTTTCATGTGTATCACTATTAGGCTTGAGGAGATTGCTCTACCAACCTGATCCTGTGACTGAGGGCCATTCAGAAACCCAGGGAAAAAGGCCCTGACGGCTTTTATAAGAGCCTGCGCCACATGTTGTTCAAGCTAAGAACTGAACTTGTGGGGGGAAGTTGTGCTGAGCAATCAGAACAAGCACTCCTAGGGAACATCTACTCCATAAGGAACGTAATTGCTATAATCTAAAGGACACAAAATAAACCTGTGCAAACCAGTACTTTTCAAAGACTAATACTTTGGCCAGATGACAGTAGTTGGTGACAATGACAGCAAAGAGCAAAATTAACAGAAAAGGCCACCTCTGTGCCAGATTTCAAGCTCCTGCTCCAAGTGCTGTTTTCAAAAGGGTACCAAAATTTTGTCTCCCTGAGTTAAAAAGTGCAATTTCCCCAGCTTCAGGGACTGAATTGCTTAGATTTAAGACATCGGCCTGAGGCAGACAGATAACACAGAGAAATGTCAAAATTTGAAAGTTAAAATTTGTCAAAATTCCAAGTGTCTGAGAGCAGCCGGATTGCACTGAGGAGTGAAGTACCATCAATGAAAGATTACTAACACCTGTGATGCAGGCTCAGATTTAAGACCCCTTGGTGGGAATCTGCTTTCCCTTAAATATAACAAAGATAATCTTGGGATTCATATGATAGACCCTGAACACCAGGCTCTTATCTACTTCTGCTCCAGGCAAACAAAGGAGAAAGGCCCGTCTGAGCAAGTCCCTAGACCAGCAAGATTTTAATGGCAGTGAGGAGGTGTTTTACACTGCCAAGTGCACCTAAAAAGAGTATGCTCTTATTCCTGCTTGGGAAATCCTGGCAGCATTGTATAGGACAGCTCTGAGTTCAGAGCAGCAAAAAGAGATTAGTGGAGGGAATAAAGCAAAAGTAGCAGAGGCATTAGTCCTGTTAATGTGTGTGGGAGACAAAACAAAGGAGGCAGGGAAAAGCAAGCCTTCAGAGACTGGAACATTAGTGACAGACAGGGCTGATATTGCTGAGAGCCCTGCAAGTTTTCCTAGCTTCAGTAGTCACAAGTTTCCTGTAGAGAAAGAAAGCAAAGTGTTAAATTGACTTTTCCTATTGTTTGAGGAACAGACAAAATGGCTCTTCTGCTATTGGAAGCATTCAAAAGCATTAAAAGCTGACAAGGCCCAGGGTCTGTAAGGCTGTAAATAGTAGCATCTATATTTAACCAAAGATGATGAAGAATTCAGTGGATTTCTGTCCTGTAAGTTCAACATCAGCCATTGTACAAAGACGAGTAAGGCAATGGCAAAGAGCGTGACTGTGAGAGTTTTGAAATGCAGAGAAATGGGCAACTGCTATGAATTCCTGTCACGATTGCTGGCTGGTACTCTTTAATTCTTGAACAGGCTGGAGATTATTCAGATGGCCAGCATATACCACTTGATATGCTGGTTCCAGAAAAGTTCACAGTGCCAATGCAAGCTACCCCATGAGGGGACATCCTTGAAATGCCCATGACAATATAATACATACATATGTACATATACACATACATATGCATATATACATACATATATATATGTATATATATATATATATAGCTGTTGGATTATTTGCTACTTTGAGATGTGGTTTGGGTTTTTTTTTTGAGCTGACTGAAAACAAGACCTGTTTGAGTTTCCTTTTAAAGCATTTAATCTAAACCCACCTTGTGGCTTTGACACCAGGTTCATTTTTGATCAAACTCCAGAGTCCTTTCAGAAGGTCCAGCTCTGAAGAGCTGGAATGAAAGGCATTTTCCCTTCCTGCCCTCGCCATTCTTCTGGGCTTCAGGAGGTCAAGGAGTGAGTTTTTATTGTTAGCCGCTTGAAAATAAAATTATTGTGTGCAGGTATCTTTGGATAGACACTGTAAATGATGGATTTTAGCAAAAGAAAGAACGTGTCCTGGAAGTGGGGTAAAGCTATCCCAGGAACAGAGCAGATTTGTGTAAGACACAAGCAAGGAGGAACTGTCACAAGAGTCCTTCTTGGAAGAACCAAACTCTCCTCGCTGGGTAAAAGCCCACCTGAATTTGTTCACTGACCATTGTATTTCGAATTAGGCCCTATTTACACCCAGTCTTTTGGGTCAATCTCCCTGAGATGCACAGGCATTGGCTCATTTGGTGGTTCCTGAGTTACAAGTGATAGTGTTTACTCATAGCAAAATCAAACCAAACTAGACAGGGGCAAAAAAGGAGCAGAGCAGGAAAACAGAAGTAGGCCCTTAAGTGAGGCCTGTAGTCCAGGCTAAGGGGAGACATGAGGGAAAAGAGGAAGGGCATTTTGCAGTCACTTAGCAAAGTCAGGTCAGAGCACAGAGTGGGAAGAGGACATAGAGCTTGGTCAAAAAGCATGGAGAACCAGATGTTTGGCTGCTTTAAATCACAGCTTTTTTTGACCCAAGGTCTAGTGCGTACCTGCATGGAATTGCAGAGCAGGCATCACCCTGTCTGCATGTTCTCTTTCTGACTGTGATCAAAACACGTGGCAATCATGGGGGGGAAAAAAAAGAAGAAAAAGGAACCCTTTAAAAGTAAACAATCCCCTTCAAATCCCAGATCTCTTTTGTAGCCACCCCCAAAAAACAACAGCAGCGACCATAACAAAAGGCTTTCTAGAGCCCTCTGGGTTCTCTTACTCTTACTGAAAAGTCAGTGTGAAAATGGAAATCAGGGCCATAAGCCAGGGGGAGAAATTGTTCAGGTCACAATGGGTTTTAGGGAAGATTAAAGGTTGAAACTGTCATATGAAAAATGCAAGTGGAATGTCATGGAGAGCTGTGAGACTGCAGAGAGGTCTCCCCCAGTGGGGCTGTAAACTCTGTCATTTGAGTCACTTGAAATCAGACAAGGAAGGTTAGGATGAAACTCTGACTGCATTTCTAGACTTGTCTTGCTAGTGTATGGTCAGCTTCCTTGGATGATTTGTCCCTCAAGCAACCCTTTGTCAGGTTTAAGATATATTAGTCCTAAGCAATCCGTTATGTGTGAAGCACTGTGCAGTTCAGGATGTCCCAAAGAGTGGTGTGCCCCACCTGGCATTTCCTGGAAACAACAGAGTATAAAACAATATAAAAGTGCCATCCTAAGGACCAGAACAGCCATAAAAAAAGTGGATTTTCTTACTTATTTCTTGGAAGATAGGAGGGGCTACAAAGTAAGAGGAAGATACTGTTATTAGATGAGATGTGATAAAAACAGAAAGACTGGGAGATCTTGGGGTATAACAAGGTGCCAGTGCCAGAAACTTCCCTACTCCATGCTAATTTTTCTGGCTGCACCTCAGAATAAAATTATGAAATTGGGGAGTAATATGGCAAGAGTATTAAGTTTCTCTAGGATTTGAACAAGCTGCATATGGAAGGAAGTGCTACCCATATGCTGAAACCAAGATTTGCTCTTCAGTGGGAAATTCTGAAACTTCATGAAGAGATGAGAAAGTCCAAGCAAAATTGTTCTGCATCTAAAGAAACCCTTAAAATATTAACCTGCTAGTAAAAAAAAAAAAAATTCTAAGACTTTGATTTTTCAATATGAAGTTGACCAAGTTTGCTCAGCAGCTCTGCTTCTTAAGTCTCTGTTCCAAAAGAGGGCTCCTAGAGGACTTCAGAAGCATGAAACATCATAGTCTGGGCACCTATCATGATGTGTAGGAACCCCTGGCCATGGCATTATGAGACAGACATGTGGAGTGGACAGAAAGTAAACAATGACTCTGGAAAGCTGTTTGGTTTCTATTAAAAGTCTGGTGAAATAAAAACACTCCATAACCTGACCAAGGAAAATGGTCACGTGATCATCCCAGAATCCTTCTCTAGGCTACAGAAATATTCATGCAGGATAAGCTGTGACAGTGCGGGTGCTGGCTTGTATCCCTTGTCTATTGTGCAAAGCATCATCCTCCCTTAGCTTTAGATGATTATGATGACTATATTCCAGGTAATCACTGAATAACGACAATTCACATTCCAGAAACTGCACTAATGCATGGACTGCATCTAGTTCAGAAACCTTAGTCTGATCACTTTTTCTTCTTTCAAGTAAGCCCAAGGTCCTTCATTCATGTGTGTGGCTACAATGCAGCCATCTAATGTTGCAGGAGGCAAACACAGGAACTGGTTTATGTTGATTTTAATGAGTTAGGTGTTTAAGCTTTTTGCTGGAGCAGAAGTTTAGCCCTGTATCTGACTTGACTGTCATTCAGATGACTGATAACATGACAGGGATGATGACAGAGAGTTCTGATCCAAGCAGGTATGGGAAGAAGCTCTTGTGTAAGACCTGTAAGAGGAAGGACACAGTATATCTGACTTGTGCTGAACAGTTGTGGCCTGAAGAAATAAAGTTCATACAGGTAGGAGTTATCTTTTCCCCTGATCAGCTGCTTCCTAGCTTACAGGTCTTCCAAACCCAAAGTACCTGGAAGGCTGGTACCAGCCAAACAAGAAGAAAGCTACTGACTCACTGTGACCTACAGTAACTAACTCTGTAACTAACAGTTAGTGGCTGGAGGAAAGCATTAGACCTGGCAGCTGCAAGCTGGCTGGAGGAGTATCTTAAGTAAGCAACCTATGCAGAGCCATGAACCTACCTGCACTCCCATGTACACAGGACAGCTTGCACAGCTGACCACAGGGTCACAGTTTGCTTTGCTCTTGGACTCTGTCATGAATGGCCACCCTTACAAGGGATTTGTGGGAGGGAGACCCCATTTTAGTGGCTTTGCTCAGAAGCTCCCCTGTCAGTGTGCTGTGGCTGCAAGATAGAGGATGGTGCAACCAGCACTTTCCAACACTGCTTTCTGTGGAAGTCAGTGGAGATATTAGTGGAAGCAGGGCTGGACCCTGAATAAGCAGGGAAGAAAAAAGCACCATATGTTACAAGGAGATGTGTATTATGTAAATAATAAGGATAGAGACATTTTGTAAGTGGGCAGGCCGATCTCATTATTTATCTACAATTAAACTAAACTGTGGGGTCATTTCATCCTATTAGGCCTAGCAGATTAAACTCAGGCTGTATCTTTCTGTTATTGTTTCTGATGGAGTTTTGGAGCTTTCTTAATTTAGGTCAAAAAATGAGAGGCCTCCTCATAAGCATTTTAATTAAGCAACAGAAGAATTCTCTTGCCCCCAGAGACTCACAGTACCAAATCCAGTGTTCAGACTGTCATATTTCAGCTCAGATTGTTGGTGCCCCTTTATTAAAGTCAAAAACACAGACAGCAAATCAAACCCACCCCCATCCCTCATTGACTCCTTGAAAAAAAAGAAAGTGTCTTCAAAGTCTGATTTTTGACCTAAACATGTTCTTTTCAACACCCAGTATATGAGGACCAGAATGTATGACGAAAGTGACCCAAACCTGCAGAGAAAAGCACTTTTGGCTGGACCTTAGGGCTATGTTCACTTTATCAGAGGCATCTTTCCTGCCCCGAGCCATCAGTGAGATAGGGTCATCTAATATCTCATGACCAAGTAAAATCCCAGTCCTTTTGCCAGGCTGCTTGGTGCACTGTCCTACTGGGAGAGGCTCTCAGCTGAAGGGTTGGCTTTCCACGGAGCATGCTGCTCCTCTGGGAGATGAGGAGCTCCATTCTGGTTCTTGGTGGTTCTTGCCCACATCTGTTGGGCTGCGGTGACTCCTGGCAGCACTTGCCTAGTGGGCTGACCTTGTGCCACAGTCACCCATCATCCCGGCACATTTGTTCGAGGAGAGGAATCACACACCTCCCGTGGGGACACGGGGGACAAAAGCATTCCCCCAAAGTCACACCCTGCCCTGTGTCCTCCTCTATGTGGAGCTGCTGCTGATACTGCTCCTGTCCAACTTGCGGGGTAGTGGCGACCCATAAGCGGGGAGGACATTGAAGACCAGGTACGGTTTAGGGAAGGGCAGCAGCTCCACGTGGTGGGGAGTGAAGGAGAGCGTGCTGGGCAGCCAGGCACTTGTCAGCTGTCCTTGCAGCGGTGAGTAGTATCCCACATCAGGAAAGGAAGCAGACAGCTTTCTTGGCATCAAGCTAGGAGCCTTTTAAGAATAAAAATGCAGTCTCAGGTGAATCAATATGGACTTTTATTTAGATACAATTACAATCAACCTTATTTGTTTCCCTGGTGCTGAGTAATTAAGAAGAAAAGTTAAAGAAAATAGACTCCTTAAAACTCAGTGGTGTGTTGTCACCCAGGGTGCGAGGCAAAATACCCTTTCCTCTAGCCATGGAAAAACTCCTGTCAGGGAAAAATAATATTGTGTGCCTTCCAAGATAATATTAACAGTCCTGGACTGTTAAAGCATAGGTCAAGGGCAAAAAGTGCTGGTCAGTGTAACAAGGCTGGATGTTGTAAAGAGATATTGCCTGTAAAGAAACATGGCTTTTTGGCTACATATGTCTTATTTTCTACTCTTCAGGAAATTTCTGATTGTAAAGACATTTTGAATCAAAGTATGATTTACAGGGAAGTGATTTAGAAGCAGAATGGGGAAGGACCACCTCACAAGACACCCCTCATAGCATGTTTACAAAACAGGTTTAATTCTGTGAAGAAATGTGTTATTTGATCAGATTTGCTGGGATTTCTTGTCATCATATTACCATTTTCGTCTTTTCCAGCCTCCTTGTCTGGGATGGTCCCATATGATTACTGGTGAAGTGATTGTCTGGTGAAGGATAGCTCTCTCTCCCTCAGTGGCTTTATACATAGTGTCCAATACTCACTGTGATATCTGACTTGGGAGCAGAAATGAAATCAACTTCTGTCAGGTGCTGAAGGCCACCAAAGTTGCCAAATTTTTCGTGTTTCCTCCACTTTGCTCGCTGATTCTGGAACCATATCTGGATAGAGGTAAGAAAGAAAAGGTACAGAAGTTAACAGAATATGAAGGAGTGAGTAACTGCTCCCAGCTAACTACTTTCAGTAATCTCTGAACATCAAAAAACATTGACCTCCAGCTCAGCAGAACCAGGGGCTGAATCTAAAGGAAACCATTGTGTTGTGGTGCCTCTGGGCGTGGCTTGCGACCGGGCCTGGCCCCACCGGGCCGGGACCGTCGGTTCCTTCCTCCCTGCCCCCCGCACGGTGCCGGTCCTTTCCCCACCCCCGCACAGCAGCTCGGGTGGTGCAGCCCCGGCTCGGCAGGGGCTGTCCCCGCCCAGGGGAACAGCTCATTGGTTCCCATGCCAGCTCCAGACAGCCGACTCACTGGCCGGAGCCACTGTCAATCATTGTGGTCCTCCACAGTGATTGGCTCTCCCGACTGCCCTCCCCTCGCCTCTGTTTTATAACACACCCTGAGTGCCATTTTGGCCGTGTTCTCTGCACCATGGTCCAGTAATAAAACCTCGCTGGCGATAAGCAGAAAAGAACCCTTTCTCGTCTCTTTACTTCCCTGCATAAATTAAACCGCTGTGCGTGAGCTAAGCCAAGATCTGCGGGAGTCTCGATGCTCGGCTCGCCTCTGATCGGAGACTAGATAAGGCCTGAGTCGCATTATCTAGGCAAACGAGACCGATGCAAGAGACTCCGAGTTACCCGCGCTCACTACCCGTGGCACCATTGGGTTTGACGGAGCACCATTCACACTTTGCATAGCACATAGGATGTCTGGACTATCCTGGTAGCCTGTTTCCTGTTGTGGCTCACAGAAGAAATAGGATCACCCTGTGCAAGGAAAGAGAGTGTTGCAGGTTTTCCAGGGCTCTCCTGGGAAAGCAGACCCTTTTGTGGTCAAAGGTCTGCAGTGGTAAATGCACAAGGCATTCTCTTTTCCCTAGAAGGTGTGGCATGCTGCATGACAAGGGTCTTTCACCCTGTTTCCAAGTGAATAGACTGAGAAAAGATACACCTAGATGTTTTGCTAGGCTACAATAAAAATATGTCACCAGTGGAGATGTAGTAAACAGGGTTCTACCTATATTTAGCTGGTAGCATTTGGAAATTCACATAAGGGACCTAAGTGAAAGACCCAAGGGGATCACTCAGCAATCTGAGTATGTTGTTGCCATCTCTTCTGCACTGGAAAACAGACAACTAATTTTATCAGGGGAGTTTCTTTCACCTGTCAGCTGATTTGACCAGTCTGACTTCTGACAGAGGCATACATGTATTTGTTGTGCAGCTGCAGTTGTGCATCTTGCTGCATTGCTGTGAAAAGTTGAATTCTCCTTTAACCATAATTTCTAGCTGGCTGAGGGACTTGCGGTTTGAATGTAAGCAAGTGGTTCACATGAACACAAAGTGTTAATTATTGAAGGCAGGTGCTATTGGATGTAAATATATATGTATTTTAAGCCAAATAATGAGCAGCTCAATTATTTTTGCATCTCTTGCCCAGGAAGTAATGGGAATGTCAGGAGCCCTTTGCTATATTGCTGATAGTTAGCTGCTATATTGCTGATAGTTAGAAGTATCTGAGGTTACTGAAAGGACAGTTTTGTTTATCTGGGTTTGCATGTGTTTGGAAAGTGCTTAGTCTGTATGAACCTCTCCATTCCCTTTCTACAACGAAGGAGTAATATGGTTAAACAGCACCATTTAACATTGGCAAAGTGATAGAGGGCAAAGGGAAGCCAATATTCAGTCTCTGAAGTTCTCCTTCTAGAGTCTGCACATGAAATAAAGGTCTCACTTCACAGAATTTGTTTTTTTAATGAAGGTGAAGCTTTTACCACTTCTCAGACCAAACTGCTCTTTTTTTTTGCCCAACCAGCTCTCCAGCACCCTTATATCTAAAATGATTTCTCAATGCCCACCATGAGTTCCTTTTACTGTGTTTTAAGCCTATTCCTCATACTCTGTCTACCACAGATATCTTACCTTTATCAATCAAATGCATAGAATCATAGAACTATAGACTGGTCTCAGTTGGAAGGGACCTTTTGAAGTTGGTCTGGTTCCAACATCCCTTTTGTGTGCAGGGACATCTTTCATTAGACCAGGTTGCTCAAAGCCCCATTCAACCTGACTTTAAACACTTCTAGTAACGGGAGACCCACAACTTCCCTCGCCAACCTGTTCCAGAGTCTTGCCAATCTCACCATGAAGAATTTCTTCCTTATACACAAATTAAACCTACCTTCTTCCAGTTTAAATCTGTCACTAATAGTCTCATCACCAAAAACTGAGTTTGGCAGTGTCTGTTTTGTGTAAACCAGTGCTGATAAGCATTAAATAGATTGCCTTTTCTTTAACTCTTCATTAACAGAGACTCATGTACTATTTTTCACAGTTTTGCCAAAAATCAGTGTTTGGCTGACAGGCCAGTCTCTATCTGGTTGTCCTGTTTACCCTTTAAATAATGACACAACATTACATTTCTTCAAGGCCCCTGGAATGAAATATCTGTCATGCTCCAGAACTGATTAAATATCAACACTGATGACCCAAAGTGGTTCTCAAGCAGCTTCTCAAGAACGACTGGAGGTAAGCTACTTAGATATTTGGATTTAAAAATATATGTTGGTATCAGCTGCTGTTCAACATTGTCCTTAAAGAAAGTGTTACCACCTTTCCTGACATATTTCCAAGGATAGAGCAGAAACTATGACCAAACATCTTTGGCATTTTTGCGTTATCCTTGACAGTCCTACTGTTTCTATAAAGCAACAGATCAATATAATTGATCACTTTGGGGGTTGTTTTTTTGGTCTTAATCGACTATTATTGAGTTTTTGATCCTTAATTTTTCTGCCCAAAGCTTTAGCCTGCATCGTCCTGCTATGCTTATTCATTTTTTATAATTTCTTGTTTCTAATGTGTGCTCATCCAGGATTCTTCATTTTTTTCTTGTGTGTAGGCATGCATACAGGCAGTGATAAAATTTCATCTATCCACTTAAACTGTTTCACAGCAATAATACCTTTCTTGACTGGATGACACAAGCTCTTTCACAGTTATAAAATGTTTCATTTGGTTATCTAGTGGTTATTCACTTGTTTTTTTCCCCAGTTAAATTACATTTGTGAGGTGATTTGACTTCCACAAAGCTTTTAGCTTTGTCAAAACTGTTATTTCAAAGTACCAAGAGCACATGTTAATTCTCTGCGTGCTATTTGGTTTATATGTGACAAATGCAATCCATCAAAATTATAACTGGTAATTCAAACTTAAGTTACTGCTAATTTTTAGTTCTGTGGCTGATTTCTCTTTATCAGCCAGAATGAGGTCAGACACAGAATTTTCAGTCTCATGTGTAACACTGTCAGAACTAAGAATTTGCCATCTGCAGTTCATACAAGGGATTTTTTACTTCTTTCATTAACATCTCAGGTTGATGTTTCCCATAATAGCTCATTTTTATTTTCCCCCCATACAGATTATAAACAATTTTTTTTAAACAGAAAATTGTCCTGTTTTTCAGGTGATTCATTGTTCTGTGGTGAACACGGACTGGTAGCCCAGCTTGTGTTTTATGCCATTGGAAATGCATCGTCAGTGCATTGGTATCAATAATGAGTGTATTGTGGCTATGCAGTTCTAATTATCCCTGTCACCTAATGATGAAGCAATGTCATCATGGCTAGTCAATAGTTCCAGACATGTCATAGTCAATAAACTGCTCTATGTTGAACTTTGATTATTAGAGTGGGATATATGCATAGAAGTACACCAATGACTATAGCATTGTGTCAAGCGCAGAAACTGCCTCATGTAAAAATCATCACAACAGTGCCTGGTAGACAACACGAAATGCCAATACAGAGTGGTATGTATATTTTAATGTAGCAGATTTCATACGCAGTAAACACTTGGGGTCAATTTTTAGCTCAGTCAGCAAGACTATATTACAACTGGGGGAAACTGGATTAGTTTCTGTGCACTGAAATTACAGCCAGGACATTTATAGCCTGTGAGATCAAAATACAGAACACTAAGAAAGCACTTCCACTTTGGCAACTATTTTCACATTTTTTGAGACCCTCTGGAAGATGGATGTGGATGACAGTTTGTACTGGATGAATATTAGCCTATAAACGGTTGATAAATGATTAATAAATATTTTCATAAATGGCTGCTCTGTCGCTACAGAGTCTAACAGGTTGCTCATAACCATCTGTAACTCCTATTTGCTATGCATTTGGTGTGCTTAGAGCTCCTGTTAACCCTTTGATTAATTCAATTTGGTTAGTCACAGCTGGGTGACAAATACTTCTTTCCCTGTTTGCAAAAGGAGAACAGTGATACTGGCCTCATCTGTAGGGTAAGGGAGAGGTCACGCATTTCATTAGCATTGTCACCGAGGCATAAACTATTAAGAATGCACTCTAAATAATGAATGAATTGCAGTGAACATAGTCTTTTGGAGACACAGTGTACCTGAACTCTGGCTTCTGGGAGGTTTATCTTTGCTGCCAGTTGATTGCGAATATGGACATCCGGGTAGTGAGTCACTTGGAAAATTTTCTCCAGTTCCTGGAGCTGCTCAGCAGTGAATGTTGTCCGGATTCTCCGTTTCCCTTTCCTCTCAACTGTGAAAACAAGGAAAGATGTATTAGTTTTTACAGGAAAAACTACAGGACAACAAGAAGATGCAGTTGGGATGGCATCTACAACGCCTTAGAGACATATACTTATCATACGTGACATGCGCCTGACCCAGCAGAGAATGTGAATGAACTCCTTTATCATTAAAAGAATAAGTCAAAAGTGTCCATTTGCAGTGTTAATTCCACAGATCCACTGCATATCAACTTCTACAAACCCCTATATATTTTAACCATACTAGCCCTGCAATGGGTTTGTCACCGAAGTCCTTCAGTGTTGGACCAACCACTTACCCCTGACTGATTGCTGCTCTCTTCTCTTCCCATTCCTTCAGCAGTAAGGATAGCAGGCAGTTTAACTTTGCAGTTACTAAGAAAAGGTATTTTTCTGACTGTACTGTTGTGCTGTGGGGACTTACTAAACAAGCTTAACCTTAAGAACCTAACCTTAAGAATAAGGCCCTAAAACCCATGAGGAAGTTTGGTTGCTGCAAATTCCTAAGGAGAGTCATAGAATGCTCCATTCCTTTACCCGCTGTGCTGTATCACATAAAGGACTTATCTCAACACTCCTATAGTGTTTTGAAAATGCCCTCGTATACCAGGATATTTTATTTAGATCATGAACTCTGTATGGCATTAGCTGTAAGTTAGAATGAGGTCTAGGTTGCTCTGCAGTAATGCATAAGGGCTGTTGTCTTGCAAGGAGAAGGAAAAAGGAGCTGCAGAATGTGGAGTTCAGCCTTGTCCCAAGGCTGGAATCTTCTCTGATGCACAAATGGAGTACCTTCCAGCTGACATTGAATGACCAGCACAAAAAGCCATGCCCCAAGCATTGTGAGTTACAGGATTTTTTTTCTACTGAGCTCAAAAACATGCATCTGATAGGAACATAAAAATTCTAATACTGTTTCAGTGACTATGATGAGCTTGCTACTCAGTGACCTGAAGTAATTGTCAATGAAACCATGTTGTTAGAGAAAATTGCTATTTTGAATGACTGCTTTTGGTCTTCCATGGTCTGGTGACAGCTACCAATTCATACTACCTAACTAGATGCATATTCTTTCTAATGGGAACAATTAACCAGACAAGGTTAGCTTAGTCCTCAAAGAGCCTTTGTACTTTGCCCTCCCTTTTGTTCAACCATTAGCATACACTTTTCCTTTGGAGGGCTAAAACAGTGAAAAGGTAACGAAACACCTAGGCCAATATAAATTGGGCTCTGTGCCAACCAGCAAATGACATTTTTCATTCTGTAATTAAAACCTCATTGTGACTCTGTTGACACAGAAAATAAGGAATAAGATATTCTGTTCATCAACTTGGTAGGACACAGGAGCCTGGGACACGACACCATTGTGAATATTTCATCTTTTCTAAATCTTTTGGGGACTTTGAAAGGAATCCAGTCATTCAAGAATAACTGAGGAGTGTCATTTATCATCAACACTGTCAGTACTACCATGTCTCAGAAACAGCCTAATAAAGCTGATGTCCAACACAGTTAAATCTGTACCATTAGACTTTCCATCAGCCTATCAAAGTACTGCTCATGAAACTGCAGCACTGGCTTCAGCCCCAAGAGAAAAATGTTATTTGCACTGAATCTTGCTGGCACTACTGGGGCAGAGATTTGAAATGAGAAATACTTTTGTGTGTTTATGCTGAAGGTAGGAATTGGCACCTTCTCCCAAGAAGCCCTGGTTCCATCTACTTGAACCTTCTCAAAAGATGACTGTAAGAAGGGTTTATTGCTAGATGCAAAAAAAGGGAAATAACAGTGCTGACAGTAGAAATGTCAAGACACTACATCCCCTATAGATAAGACAGGGTTCCCTGGTCATAGTTGTGTTTCTTGTCTGGAGGATTTTCACCTCACACTTACTATGGTTTACTATATTCTGTCCTGCTGGCACCTAAGGAGTGTCCAGGACTAGAGAGCATGGCTTCAGAGAGAACACACACATGAGTTTCTGGTGTCTCAAATCAGCTTCTTTGGTATGAAAATGACCCAGATGATTTGGTGATGGGCAAAAGAAACTCCCTATCAGTCCACTCTTAATCCTCCACATTTTTCCTTCTGGGAAAGTGAACTGTTTTACAGACAAGATTCTTATGTAAGGGGAGGATCTACACAGTGCTCAGAAGTGTCAATCCTATTGAAACCAGACTTTTCAAAGCCAAAACTCGTCAGATTGAACAAAATACAGTAACATTAGGTCAGTTATGGGCTAGTAGAGACTGAAGGACAAACTCCGATTTCAACTAGAAATGAAATTAAATTGTTAACAAAACAGACTTCTGTGAACTAATCAAGGCTTTTGCCAGCAAGAAGTCTAGAAAAGTGTATTTTTTTCTATAAGCAATCAGTCATTCTGGTTTTAATTTTTTTTTAACTATTAAGAAATGCAAAAAATCTGGGACTCTATGTTAACATTTTCTCTTGCAAGATGAAACTTTTTCTCACTGTAGCTTTGATAGTTCCCTTTGCCTTGGGACCTCAGCTTAGAGATCCCATAGCAAACACAGCATTCAGAATTACAGTCTAATAAAGAATGTGTGTGGAAGATATAAGACTAGGAAGTGTTGGAAGTGTAACTTTGGCTTTTCAAATGTGGCTGTAGAGTCCCTGAGGAAATAATACTCTGTCTGAGTTTCCTGAGCAATTTTTTATGTAAAAGCTGGGGATATTCAAGTGTGCTTTTATGCTCTGTGAAAGTCATTTGCAGGTTAGCTGACTGCTGAAACCAAGCCTGAAAATACCAGGCAGCTAAATATGTCAGCATTTTCAGATGCTTAGAGATACAGCTGTCTATACATTGCCTTACTGTTGACATTGGAAGGGCCAGATTCTCCATGCTGATAAAGCAGTATAGCTCCTTTAAATTCAGTATCAGGCTCATTTGTCCTCTGCAGATCTGCTTTATTACTAGGTCAGACTTGGAGCAAGTTGGCACATATGAACTTTGTAGAGATAGTCTTCTTGAAGGTGCACAGTGGAAGGATGGGACCAACATCCTCCTGCTACCAGTATTCCTTGCTGCTACAAACTGCAGCAAGGAAAATTCTGATTTCATATAGGAAAAAAAATATTTTCATTGTAAAGGTAGTCTGACGTGGCTCTGGAGAGGCTGTGGAGTCTCAGTCCTTGGAGATACTCTAAATTTCACTGGACAAAGACCTAAATCACCTGATTTAATCTGGTCCTGCTTAGATTTGGGATTGGACAAGATGGTATTCAGAGGTCTCTCCCAACCTACTTTATTATGTGATCTCTGACCTCCAAATATCTACATGAAGTGAAGCCACCCCATCATTCCTTCCCCGAAAAGTAAGGGAGTTTAAGGCATTAAGGCCTTAAACTATGCACAGCTCAAAGCATCTGATTTGCAATTGCTTATATAGTGTTTTAGCTTAGCATATTACAGCTTATTCCCACTGTCCAGTATAACACAGTTTCAAGGTATTAGAGGTATGAGCAAATCAATACTTGTGACTACTGCTTGTAAAGGCTTGTTAACATTTACAGTTTGTTAAGTAAAAGCTGCGCAGCTGCAACAATGCCATACTGGGGGCAAATTTCTTATGGACTATATTATGTAGTAGGCAAATAGCCTACAGTACACCTTGCATTGCTGTTTCTCAGCTGCCCTGCATACCTGAACCAGCTAGAAAAATGCTGCCTCAGGGACATCTCTGCAATTGCATCCCCCATTTGCACTTACCCCATTAGCAGCTAGGACTGTATCAAGCCAACCTGGTCTCCTTACAGGGATGCATACACTGGAAGGATAAGGAACTAAAAACCTAGAAAAGGGCTGGAAGTCAGTGCTGGCACACATTTGCTTTAGGTAATCTAGGTAGATGAAAACTGGTGGGATCAGTTTATCTTGCTGCCATCTTTGTCATTTCTGGACAGACACCCTTCCATGATATGCAATAGCCAGATCCAAAGGTTCTGCTTCTTCTTTGACCAAGGAGAAACTAATCATATCAGGAAGCAAGTGGCTTCAGCTATATATCCTCAGAAATACATTTTTCTGTGTGTAACAAAGTTTTCTGTATAATTTGTTTCTCAGAAAGAAACTGAGGTGTGTTGAAAAAGAGCCTCATTATATCTGTTCTCCTTTTTGCCTTTTTCAAAGAAGTTCCTCTCTCTTTCTCTTCTTTGTAATTCAGATATGTGGGTCTCCCAGCCAGTTCCTTCTTGAGGCTTTTCTGAGCATTGTTCTCTTGTGCTGATATTCTGCTCATGGTAGACAGCCCCACAGCAGAATACCACCAGTTACTGCAGAGTGCTGATGGCATCAGGAAAAAACATGCTTGTATGTATACAGACATGTGCCCATGGCAGTCCCTCTCCTAGTTAAAGAGGTGGCTCATGGCTTTAAAAGAGCTTGCACTGCAACATTTAGGAGGGAGTATTGCAGTGTGGCTAATTTTTATTAAAGTGGTTTTTCAGCCTTTGTTAAAAAGGACTGGCATAGCCAGCGAGACTGATCCTAATTGGATAGGTACGATGTGCTCCAGATAGAGCCTCCTGCTAGTGAAATGCAGCATTTAGCATACAGCTGCCAGCTGGTCAGGCATTGCCAAAGTTAATTCGGAGAAGGACAGCTTGAACTTTTAGTCTTTGACCTCCTCCCTTCAGTGCACAACTCTTTGACAGAGAGTTGCTTCCACCCCGGCTCTGAGTACCGTGCTTAGTCACCTGACAGCAAGACTGAAATGCAGAGAGGTACAGACTTCAGGGGATGTGAGCAGGAATGCTAAAAATACCAGTCTAGACACCTGTTTAAGCAGGCTGTACGGTGGTGGCCAGGGGAGTTTCTTAGTCTGCTTGTCAGAGCAGTTGGCAAGGAGTAGACAGTACGTATGAAACCATTTGTGCGGACAGTTTGTTGTGGAGGATCGTGCTCACCATCAGCCTGAGCCCCTGGTGAATTTAACCTTTCCTGTCGGCCAGCAAACTGATGACAGTGTTTACAAATGCTGCTGCCTGAAATGGTGTTGTGCATAACTCTGGCACAGCCAGTGGTCAGCAGAACAGCTGCAGGATGAAGCATACAGGCCATGGTTTGAGGGACCTCAGGGTGTGTGTCAGTGTCTATCATGTGATATCACAGAATCATAGAGTTGTTAAGGTTGGAAAAGAACCTCTGAGATCATTGAGTCCAACCATCAGGTCTGTACTGCGGCTAAAGAGCCTGCATCTTGATGAATTCCTTCAGGCCAAAGTGAATTTCAGGTAGATGCATGTGTACGTTCCCATTCAGCTAAATCTCAAGCTTGACACACTCACTTCAGTGAATATTTAGCCATAGTCAAACCTCACCTTAAAACCAGTGGCCAGCCTAAACTAATAATGGTTTTCACCTAGGAAAACAGGTTCCCCACCACTCTCCCCACACTTTCTGGTCCAACACCACTGTGAGAAACCAACCATTTGCCCAGGGAGCAAGCTGAGCTTATTGCAGATTGCACAGACTTGTTTTCTGCTTTATTCCTGCTCTTTGTGGTTATTTGTACCTGCAAACATCCAGATCCCAATCAGGAGTGCCTATTTGCATCTCTGCCTCAGAGCCTGCACTCCATCCAAGAAAGCATGATTCCACCATTATTTTGGTATGCAGTCTCTGCTGTTTCCCCTTTAAGCATAAAGGGCTTGCTAATACAGTAGGTAAAAGACCTGCCCTAAATTTCAAAGAACATTAATTAACAGTATCATGTCCTGAGGATGTAATGAAAAGTTCTAGGACAATTAAGACGAAGCCAATAAATACTCATTAAGATCTTTGAAATAAACATATCATGATATGCCATCAACTTTATAAGTGGTCACATTACACAGATTTGCCTAGCAGGAACAAATTAACCTCTGGGTCCTGTGTAATGTACCCTTTGGATCCAAAATGCCTAGGAAAGAAGTGGCTGCTTGAGGAAAGCATTGACTGCTACCATTTGCTTTAAGTAAATAAAATTCCAAACCCAAAACCCATGAAGAAATAATACAAACAGAATTTATGGTAGTCCCCAACTGCTGACAGCTTTGCTTTATTCAGTGCTTACTTGTACCACTGAGACTTCTATGTGGACCTAGTTTGAAGGGTGAGAATAAAGGATTCAGATTTTGTGCCTTTCATTTAACATCTAGGGTGTCATTATAAACAGTCAGTCTTCAAAGAGGGAGAAAAAAAGGACCAGCCTTCCACAATACTTCAAATAAACCCACCAAAACAAGGTCAATGATCTGGGGCATTTCCAGATGTCTACAGAGGAACACTGCACTTTAGAGACACATGACTGCTGGGACTATTCACACAGATAAAGAAAAGGCTGGTAAGACAGCTAATGGCAGCCAAATTATATATATATATATGCTTTTTTTTTTCTCCTGCTTTTTATTTTCATTTAAAATTGTTTCCTTTTGTTCTGCGGGACAATGGGATGCTAGTGCCCTTTCTTGCAGTCCCATTGGCATATTCTGGGCAGTCGATATTTATCTGGGATTGTGATTATACAGTCCTTCCTTGTCTCTTGGGTGTTTAAAAAATGCTTTAAGATAAGTCAGCATATTGAGGAAAAGACTGTTCTGTGAGAGATAAACCATGCTGTTTCACAGGGCTACATGAATTTGACCATATTGTCCACAAATGAACACTACAAGTGAATTTATGACTTCAGAGAAAACATAAACACTAAGCTAAAGATGTCTGCAACTGGCATCAGTACAAAGGGGACATGAGTTATACTGGAATTTCTGCAGAACTGGGATTATCTCTATACTTTCTGTTGTCTTTATGATAATTTACACCAGAATTCATCAATATGCTTTGGGATCACAGTTGCTATCACAATAGTAAAACAATTAGATTAATAAAAAAATCCCTGAGCTCCCAGTCAGCAACGTGCAGAGGGTTTCTGCTATGGAAATATTTGGGCGATGTTGACTCATGCCAGCCTCCCCTACAGCAAATAATGAAGTCATGAGCTGCAGAAAATTATATGAACCCCTGAACCACATGTGGTTCACAGCCTGAACCCCTGAACCACCTGTGGTTCACAGCCTGAACCCCTCAGTTTCTGGTGGAATTAGAAGCAAGCTCTGTTTATTGAAGCATGATCTATCCTGTCCTTGAATTGCTGCCCAGAGAAGAACTCCCACAAGACTGGACATCCACCAGCGTCTTAAGGTGATGCTGCTATGTGGTTTCTCCAAGGCACTGACTGCTCCTATGCTTGAGCAGAAGACTGGAACTATTATCCATGTTCAGTGCTAGGCACACTCACCCACTGCCTTTGGATGTAGTTACAGTGCACACACACACACACACACACACACACAAGTGTATACAATCAGACCCAACACATGTAAAAGACGTAGTAAAATAATTGCCCACGAGAATCTGAACTAGACTGTGATCTGTGCTTTGCAATCTCCACCAGAAGCTGCCACAGGTCAAGCAAGCATGGGGGTATGTGACCCTCTCAGGCTCCAGTGCTCCACTGTTCTGAACTGGTCAAGTCCCAGGGACGTCAGACAGAGCAGAGAGAAGTAATTAAAAGGAAAGTGGGAGCTCAGGATTTAGGTGTTCACATAGACATGTTGTTGAAAGGCTGCCTGACAATCACAAGAGTTTGCCCTGCTTGCTCTTAAGTTTTGAAGACTCTGGCAGTGATGGTGGTTGCACATGACAAAGTCGCTGCAACGACTCATCTCATAGAGAGCTGGTTCAACCAGAGTCTGGATCCACAGCTCCAAAGTAAGGCCTCCCTTAAAATGATCTTCTTCTAAAATAGGTTTTTTCAATGCTGATCCCCAAGAATCCAGGTCTTCTGGAAAGGTTCTGCTGAGATTTTCAAGCAGAAGGCCACAAGTGAAAGCACCCCAACATTCAGAACGAAGGTGCCCAAATTGAAATAAGGGCTTAGCAAAACTAAATGCCACTGTCAGCATGTCTCTAGCATATGAGGGCTCTTCCTTCTTTGCTTACAATGCAGCTTATAAGGTCAAAGTACAAGAGGCATTGCTTCCTGCAAATGGATTGTGATAAGGGTATAAATCTATTTAGCTTAAATGACACTGCATTTCTAGACCGCTTAGTGGCAGAAGCCATTTTGTGGGAAAAGAAAATTTCTAGGAAATTGTTACAGGGTTTCCTGGAAAAATGCTCCAAATTCACACTCAGGGTCACAGTCAGTGTGCTCTTTCTGTCTCAGACCACATGCCCATGGAGGGGCGCTATTGTCACAGCCTCCTCCTCACCTTTCTCTCCTAAACAAAAAAGCACCAAAGCCCATCTCTCCTGCCTCAAAGGCGATCTCCTCTGTTGCCTGACAGCTAGACAGAGCCCAGGGCCCTTCCTCACAAATTATGTAGGTATTTTACATAGATAGAGGTGTGCTGAGAGAGAGAGGTAAGGGAATGCCCCATCAAGGGCTTCTGATGTCTTTCACATCAGAAGGGTCTCCTGCTGCTGAGATTGGTGCTGTTCCTCTGGATGCTTGTAGGTATCCTCAGTGAGGATGTGAGGGAGATCCTGGGGACACCTCCATGGATATATTTGACAATGCCAAATGTTATGGGTAATTGGCACTGCCCACATGCCTTGTCAGAGGACCCATAACTGATGTGCCATTCTAAAAGCATGTCTGAAGCCAACATGTCTGAAGCACCCCAGAGTTGATAGGCAGGTAAACAAAAGTTAGTTTGCTATCATCTTGGACTGTAAGGACTACAGACTGCTTCCAGGGATGACACAGTCTACCCTTCCTTCAGGTGCTGCTGCTGACTGTCTGGGAAAGGTGACATCTGCCACAGCCAGAGGCAGGACAAAAAGAGCCACCAGCTCTTCCCCCTAATGTAAAGTGGAAGAGGCTGAAACTTAAGATGCTGGAAAGGATTTTAAATCCAGGCCTCCAGCTCTCTGTTAGGAATGACACAGTGCATGAATAGGATCCGAAGCATCATTGTTTGCACACCATGGGGAAAATGGCAATCCGGTGCTTTAGGATCTGCCCTCCTTCTTCAGCCAGTTTCTACTAAAGGCTTGGCAACTGCGGGAATCAGTAGACTAGAAAATGGCAGATCATTAAACCTCTGCTTGGCTTCAAAACCCCACTGCCACCAGGGAACAGAAGGATTTTGTTTAAAATACCTTTAAAATACACATTGTCATTGAAAGGGGCTGCTCATCTTGGCTCAGTTTTGTGCAGATAATTACTGCTTTCACCCCTGCTTTACTGATGAGTCTGGAACCAACCATGGTGCTGGTCAGAGAAGCTAAATGCCAAGTTGGGACAGCCACCTTCCAACACTGGTATGATCATCCTGGCTGGGGACTGCCTCACCCATGAAATACACTATTTTTTTACTCAGAGGCAACTCTGAGTGCCAGATACATACAGCCCTGGCTCTTCTGTGAGGAAACAACATGATTTAGCCCTGCTGTCATGAGCTATGTGCAGCTTACAGGGCAGAGGGAGGCTAAAATTTCTAGTTATCTTACAAGGCTTCTCCCTACATCAAGACTGATGGCTGATTCGTGCAGGAGGAGGAGGTGACAGCAGCTTGTCACCAGACTCATGTATACCATAGCAGTGGTGGCAGAAACAAGGCTTTTCTTTCAAATGTATTTCACAGAAAGAGTTGTTTGCCCTGCCAGCTTGCAGAGTATGCAGCAAGGATGATGTGTGGATCGCAGGGACACCAGCTGAGTAACCCTGCATCTGCAGTCACACAAGTCCTTTAGGATTTTTCCACAGACTTAAATGAAACTCTGTTTTTTTTCTGTAGTAAATAATAACAAAATATGTAAGGAAA
The DNA here is from genome assembly GCA_013398175.1 of Climacteris rufus. Lineage (NCBI taxonomy): Eukaryota > Metazoa > Chordata > Aves > Passeriformes > Climacteridae > Climacteris > Climacteris rufus. The sequence continues at coordinate 1,064,013 of VZRZ01007688.1, forward strand.
ACCTTTCTGTTATTACTGAAAACCTGTTTTCTGGAGTGTAGGATGAATGTCTGTATTTACTTTTCCTCAAACTCAAAGAACTTACAACATTTTTTGTCACATGCTACTAATAAATTGCCATCTGTCTGTTAGGAACTTGTCTTGTTCAGGTATCCTGCATAACCTAAAGTCTCTGTGCAACATATTGGAAAAGGATATTTGTATTGTCCTGTGCTTTGGCTAAGAGATAGACTGCTGTTTACTAGTGCTTGTAACTAATTACATTTGCAGATCCACTACCATGGCCAGGCTTGAAAATTGTGCCTGACACATCCTGGCAGATCTATTGCATGTCAACAGTTTGCCTGTGTGCATGCTGGTGACCTCTTCATCACCTGTACAGTGGGTCCAAGGTGTACAGAACACATTGAGCTGACTCGGCTCATTCAGCAGCCTCCCTCCCCACGTTGTGCAATGCACATTTACCAGGAAACGGGCATTGCACAACCCTGGCAGTGAGGCTCAGAACGTGGTAACTCTTCACACCCCAAGCAGGAGGGCAATAAACACCCAAAGTGGTCCCTACCACTGGCACTGGTAGGATTGGTAGGGCTGAGTTAGAACTTTAGCTCTAAGAGTGGCTCTCCAAGTTTTTGATGGCAAGACTGAAGAACTATCTCTGTGACTCATCCAGGAGCTATGACAATCTCCTGTGACTCAGCCAGTGGAAATATTCGTGATGTGTGTTGCTTGGTATTGCCATGTACGTAATTGTAAGATAACAGTTGTGTTTTAGGGCACTGTAGGAGAAAGTTTGGATATAGAGGCACTCACCATGAAGTGGATGGTCCACAGGGAAATCACATAGCTGATCTTCCTCTTCCTCATGTTTTCTTTTGCCTTCCAGCTGTTCACGTCCTGTGTCCTCACGCAGGAGGGACACTGGGCTGTCAGCACGTCTTCTGCAGTGAGTTGCCTGCACTCTCTTTGCTCTGGCCATGGTTGTAGCACACATGGGGAGAAGCATTTTGGCTGAAGGTAAGTCACAGTAGAACTGACTCCTGCTGCTGGAATCTGTGAAGGACACAGCACAAGACAGCTTTGAATAAATAAAACTGTTCAGTGCACCTTCCATTTCGTGTGGTAAAAAAGGAGTCTGGATAACTATACAATTCAAACCTGATCATATTTAAAATGTGCTGCATATCAATGCCAAGATCACCCCATGTTGCAGACACAGGATCCTGGTGAATTTGACCCCCAAATCTAGCCTGTTCTCTGCTTCCTTCCATCTTAAAACTTTCAATGGTCCTTATGGGAGATTTTTAAAAAAGGACTGTAGAAATAAGGAGACACAACCAAATGCTCAAGAAATCTCAGCTTCCCTGTCAGTATCCAAATTAGTGGCTGCCTTTTCTGAAGAACTCAGAAGTACAGCAGATACATAGCTGCTCTGAAAATCTGTCAGCAAAATTTGCTAGATGCCAAACGTTTTTAAAAATCTGTTTCTTCCTTAAATGTCCCTTGTAGATACATATACCCCACAGGAAAATGGACCAATGAATAGGCTAAAGATTATTGTTGTCCCCAGTTCAGGTCCATCTGTCCTTTCTTCTTCATCTGGGCTGCCTGCTGCTCTGGTTTAGGCTTTGGACAATTCTGAAGGCAGCCTTTGCCCAGGTTGTCAACATTTCCCATCTGCCTTTGTGACAGGTGACACTGGTGATATCTAGGAAGGTGCTGACAGCAAGCTCATCTTCATGAAATCACCTACACGCTCTTGTTGACAGGACAAACCAGAGAAGTGTGTGTTGGCTCATGTTAATGAAGTGCAGCTGTAACATTAGCTTAGATTTGGGCATGGACATTATAAACAATCTCTAAGGTAACCTCAGCAGCAACCAGTGATGACATGTGCTAGGACACCCAACCCCCAGTGCAGAGGAAATTGGCCCCAGAAGCCACAATCTTTCTTCAGCCACAGTGTTGCGTTATTACTAACACCATTATCTCAGCGTGCAGCGGGGCACCACAAACATCTTACAGATTAGTTCTCTGCCCTCATGAGTGTAGTTCACACTCTTCCTTATAAATGTGAGCAGATCTTGCAAAGCCATGCACTGAAATATAACATCCTGGGAAGCCTCGAAGTTCAAGGCAGTGGGCTGTCTGTGGCTGATAACATCCCCGGAGAGTTACACCAAATCCTCCCACTCTCCACCCCCCTTTTCTATATTAGAGCCTTGCCACAAACCCCAATGCTGAAAGCTTCCTGTGATGCCTTTGGTAGTTGCAATCAAGGCTCAGTTGACTCTTCAGAGACAAGACATCTGTGTCTGTGCTGCTTTAATGGCAAATCTAGAATTTATTCTAGTTTTTCTCCATGCCTGGATTTCTCTGCTTGGAAAGGCAGAGAAAGAGGCAACACATGAACATAACACACCCATCGGGGAATTTAAGTTCCGTGGTTTGCATGACCCGGAACCAAATGTGACAGTACAGGTTTGTCTGATATTACTGCCAAAGTACATCAAAATCTTAATGTAATAATGGATTGCACCCCTGAGCAGTCACCCACACCTAGGCTCTGGGGTTTGCAGCACCTGTGGCTGGTCCCCTTTCCTGTCTCATATCTAAATGGCAGCAGGTGTGAACCACTACAGGTTGTACTGGAAGAAATTCCACTTTTTAATATACATGTTACATATATATATGTTTTACATATATATATATGTTTTTATAAGTAACATATACATATGTTTTACATATATAGGTTGTCACGTCTGGCACTGGTAAAGCATCTAAGTTTTGGACTTGTCTGAGTTTTATTTTCTGACCAAATAACAGCTTCTATTTGAAACCAGCTTTGGAGCAATGATCATTATAACATCTGGAGACAAAGTACTCAGTTCCAATTCTGCCCTCAGTAAAATCCCACACAATGGGAATTTATAGAGGGTTGACACTTTCATGAAGAAAACAAAGTTCTAAGAGCTCTGAAAAGTAGCCAAAGCCTCATGTCAACAAAGGATGATTGTTCAAATGTTATCTATTTAAATTATCATCAACCTTTGAGTAACCTTCTAAACACAATTACATGTGTCCAGTCATGTGGACCTGAAAAACCTGTCCCACCTCTGTGTTTGAGGCACATTGTGCAAAATGGGATTAATTTAACTCCTTTAGTGTCGACTGACTTTGAGCTTTCTGGTGAGAAAACACGTGAGGTTTTGAATAATATTTGTGGGATAAAGGAGAAGGGTAGAGCTGAAAGTGATCACTGGCATGGTGCTGGGTTAAATGATAGATGATCCGAGGATATCAGTGTTGGCATAGGTTCTTAGACCAGGATTTCTATCTTGGTCCCCCATCCCTCAATTAAGGACTAGTTGCACGCCTTTGCTAGATGTGATGCTGTGAAAATTAATATGTTAGAGAGTTGATGATGCTTATATCCTACAGTAATGAAAAATATAAGTTACCTAAGCAAGGTGCTCTTATGGGCAGTGATTAAAGCTTTTGAATGATGACATTAGCATTTTCTAAACTATAGAAGACTTTTCACATGTCTTCTTCCTCTATATACAATTTCCTTCCCAATTTTTTTCCCTGAGATGCTCACATACCCCAGTGATGAGTACAATTTATGCATAAGCACAGATAGAGTAATTACAGACTCAAGTAGAGAGAACAGGGAGGGAATGCTAGACAGTCCTAGGCAGATGGGAAAATGCCAATATCTCTCTGTGAACTGGTGAAAAGGAGTGGGAGGATCTGTTGTTTGAGATCAAAGAAGTATGAACCTTAGAGAGAGGCTGAATAAATCGAGGAATTTTTCTGGAGGATAAGGTTGAAGGTAGATGATACTGAGTTTAAAGCACATAGCTGAGAGTTAGGACTCCCAAGGTTTAGTCCTGTTTTCATTGCAACCTTCTCTGGTGCTTGTTGTCCTGACCATGCAAATAGACTGTCTGAAGTAGTTTCTCTTTAGGCCAGCTCAAATTTTTTTGGTACACATTCATGTGACTCCAGCAGGGAGCTCTGAAAGTACCTATGAACTGGCATGGGGCAAAACTTCCTCCAGGGAGTGTAGTTTTCTTTTTTTTTTCCCTCCAAGGAAGGCAATGACATTTCAGCCTAGCACAACATGAGATATTTGTTACTGTCATGCACAGAAATTACTTTGTCTGGTTGCTCAAAATGGTCTTTTTGGCTTGACTTTCAGTTGCATAGGAAAGGATGGACAATTTCAGGCAAGATAGTAGGGTTTCACTTTGAAAGCAGGAGGTTATTTCAGATGACCTAAGTTCCATTTAAGCCTTGTTGTATGATCACTGGAGAGAGACAGATCTGTGGAATCTCAAGGCTTTATGATTTTAGGATCTTACTAAGGCTCTGAACAGGAAAGAGTCTATCACTGAGAAATGCAAGCGTCTTTGTTTTGTGCTGTTTTTCTCTTGTTTCTATACATTTTTCTTTCTTTTTTTTTTTTCTTCCAGGTGTATTGTTTTAAATTGTAATAGGTGGGGTGAATTGGTGATATTGGCCAGATGGTATCTGTTCATTTAGATTCCTTCAGTTTGTTTCCTCTTTTGTGATAAAGCTGGGTGGAGTGTTGCTAAAGGTGAACAATCACCATATTGACATTTGTGTGTGAAGTGGTGGTTGTATTCCTAATAATTTGCATATCCTTTACATGATGGAGCATAACACAGGCAGAATGACGAAATTACCATATCTCTTAGTGCTTTCACTATTAATTTCCCAGGTGTAACACTCTCATCCCAAGCTGTCCCTGACTTGATAAAGAATCTCCTCTTGGTGAAACCTCACTGGCAGAAACCAGGGGAGTAATGAACACTCATTTCAGATGTAATTTCAAGTACTTTGAAGTCAGGTTCCCATGAATTTCATAATATTTTTTTTCTGAAATAGGCGTGATATTCTTCCCTGTTTTAAATGAAAGAGTTGGCATGAGGGAGGAGATCAGCCCTCACTGAGTGTTTATTGTTTCCCTTGCAAAGGCCATGGTTACTCTTGCTAGGCATTGTGACAAAAGGATGAAAGGAAAAGCGGAGACTGCATACTAAAATGTCTCCTTGATCATTATTTGTTTCTTAACTTGGGAAGAGTCTTTCAAAGATTCCAGCAGGGTTTAAAAACTACACGTACAGGTCAACCAGCAGTTGCGTTTGTGCAGTGAACTCCCCCAGGCTAACACTGCAGCTGAGAAGCCAAATGCTTCTGAGAAGACTGCACACTCTTTATTACAAGTCCCACTGGAATTACACTCACAAAAAATGTGAACATAGGAGTCAGGCACAGAGATTTACTCAGATGTGATCAAGTCCTGCCCCAGCTTTCCATGATTTAAACTTCAGAACAAGTGTGATCTTGGTACTTAAACCATCTACGTAAGATGATAAATTTTGGCTTCAGTATTTAACTTATGGTAGCCATGAGTATGTGTGTGGTGCCATATGGACCTGATATGCCATATGGATCCTCCTTCCTCTTACATGAATTATGGCTTTGCTCAGATACATACAATATGGAATATGGGAAATAACTCAGCCCTGACCTATAGTACTTCTTTCTTTGCTCCTGAACTGGTGTGGGAAAGCCACTGGATTTCTGTCCCATCCTGGAATTTTCAACAAGTTTCATAACTCATTTCAGTTCCCTGACCTTGGCCAGCACTGAGCCATACTAGATGTGGCTGACTATTTACAAAACTTGTTTAATTCCAGTGTTATATGGCATGAAGCTGAATGACTTTGATGAAATACAGCAATTATCCCAAGATGTACAGCACAGGGTACTGCACTTCTGAAATAAATAAAACTTATCTGAATAAATCACAGTTCTGCTTGGAAAGCAAAGGGTAATAAGCATGGGCATCTCTTTGGTGTTAGTAAGAAGCAAACAGTGAAAAAGTTTTCTTTTCATTTTCTTTTTTAAACATCCTGGATCAATTACAAAAGCAAAGTATAACAACAATTTGGAAGATTTCTACAGCGTTCCTGTTTTCCCACTTCCATTAAGAGTTAAGTGAATCATCACAGGTATATACTGTTTTCATTAGTTAATATTTTATATTGCCTAAAGTATATGAATCCAACCTTGCTTTCTAGCAGGGGAGAGAAGAGTCACTATATTCTCTTGCTACAGCTGCAGTCTCTCTCTGGCTAGGTGATGAAGTGAAGTCAAAGGCAAGGCCTGGTGGCTCTGCCTGCTTTGCTTTCAACATGAAAAACTGACTCTACATTCAGGTGGAGCAATTTGGGATGAGGCTGCACTGACAGTGCAGTAATGCAATCCCAGGACCCCACCACATCCTGCATACGGATTTGTCAGACCTTGTGCTTGGAGTGGCACACTTAGCCAAGACATGCAGAGAAACTGGGCTTCAACATATGGATTGTGAAAAAGACAATATAAAAAAGTCCTGTCTCTGTTCCCAGAGAAGGGTCTCGTGTTGTTAAAACGCAGTTCTATGGCCCGTGTTATGAACGAGCACTGACTTAATTTTCAGTGGTGTTGTCTGTCTTGCTTTGGATCCAGAGACACAAAATGACTGCCATGGGCCCTCAGGAAACGACTTTCTGCTCACAAAAGCTCACTGCCAGAGCTCACACCATTTCTCTCCTTTCACAACCTGGCACCTGTGCTCCTTTGGCTCATTGCCCTATTGTACTTGCACCAGCATCAGCCATGTCCTTGTCCACCCCTACAAACTACCAAGCTCTTGCTTGTTTCAGGACTGGTTGTCCAGTTCCAGTCTGCAAAGCCAACTTAAGGAAACCTCTAAATGCTGCAGTCCCCCAACAGTACCAGCGGTGAAACAGGCAAGCAACAATTGCCATGGCCTTCAGCAACTTTGTTTTATCTTTGAAACAGCCTTTTCTTGAAGCAGGAAGCTGTACCTCCAGATGACCTCGAGAGGTCCCCTCAAAACTCAGTTATCATCTGATTCTGTGAAAAATCAGCAGAATGCTATCCCTCTTCCTCATGAACAGGTTTCCAAGCAAAGCTGCAGTTACTGGCACAAAAGCAGCAGTGCTACATTAGCCCCAATGCTTGGGGCTCCCCCAGCTGTGAGATGTGCGAGATATGTGGTGGGCTGACTGTCCCATGGTCAGGAGACAAGTCCGTGCAGGGTAAGTGAAGTTATCCTGTGTCAGAAATGAACAAAAAGAGTCCACATCTTGTGCAAAGCATGTCTGAGAGGCAGTGTTAGTGGTCTCGAGTCCAACTGGTGAATAATGTTACACAAGTGAGTAGTTTCCTTCACCACTTAGGCCTTGTTTGCTTTCCAGTCCAGATCGGTATCCAGTTTGGACATAACAACGGATGGAACTATGTGAATAAGCAACGGTTACTTGCACTGCCAGGTTTTTAGAAAAATACTCTCTCCCTTACTAATGGGTGGTTTATCCAGTGTCCTGGAAAGTGGTGTCCTAATCCATGAAAGGATCTCTCTATATTACAAAAAATAAAGTGTAGCATTAAGCTTTGCTGAAAGCGGCTGGATGAGAAATGAGTGAAAATTTTGTGTCAAAACTACAGGTCATTTTTCATTTAAGTGGATGTGCTTGTATACATAACCATCTGTTTTTCATGGAAGATGTAGATTAAAAAAGAAGAAATACTAAATCCAGAAAGTGCTGGACATTGGTCTTTGTTTAAAGAAAGGAGACAATTTCTGTGGGGGGTAAAAGTTCACTCAAGGCCAAAGTAACTAAACTGTGAAAACTGAAGTCAGAAAGTCTAATGCACTTTCTGGTTTGCTGAGATCAAAGTCATGCAAGTTTTCTACTAGCTGTTTTTATTCAGTTCTTGAAAGAACCTAGTGTCCACGATGATAAGAAGAAATTATTAAACACAATGCCTTCTCTTATTCCAGCAATTGAGTTCTAATACTCCTTAGCTACCATTACCCTTACAGACCATTTCTCCTGCTTGAGGGTGAGTGGTCAAATTTATCAGAAAAAGGTGCTGATATGAGATTTGGCTGTAATTTCAGACAACAGTCAACTCTTGATATAAGTGAACTCTAAAAATTTCATTAAGTTGCAGCAGTTTTAGGCTTGTTGCCTGAGTTTGAATACCTGTCCTTCTTATGACAGGCATTTATTTGCCTTCCACCCCCCCCCCCCCAAAATGAC